>LPNX010527970.1:946770-1178430 GCA_001517045.1 Pseudotsuga menziesii
TTGATGCTTCCCTTAGTTTTCGTTTATTTCTTTTATCCATGCCTTAGGTAAGGTTTGGTCGGTCAACTAAGTTAGGTAGCTCTAGATCCTCTTTCGTGGTAGTTCTTCCCATCCTTGATGAGAAGTAGATTCAAAATTTCATTTAATCAACTTAAAATAAGTAGGATGAGGGTCAGTGCTAGTTAGAGTCTTTGTAACTCAACACACTTAATTTCATTAACCCCTAACACTATTCAGATCCTAATCTCAACACTCTTTATTGGGTGTTACCCTAATGCAATTCCAGAGCTTCTCATTGAACACTAATACTAGGATTTACTTATATAATACACCAAGGGATGCAATGGAAAAAGATCCAATGCTTGAGATATTATGCTCAACATCAATTTGGAGTGCTCCAAGGATTATACCCAACACTTCCAATCCTATAACTCATGTGCCTTGAGGCTTACATCCAACACATTATAGAATTCAATCATGCATTCAGTATTCTACATAATACACCACAATAATCATCTCAGTATATATATATATATATATATATATATATATATATTAGGGATAATAACATAATACTAAATCCAGTACATCACACCACGACAATAGTCCTTATACATCAGGTCCTATTCCCAACATATATAATCATATCCAAGACAATTAAACATGTGCATCAGATCACGTCCAATATATATATCTAATCAACATAACTCATGTGTAGTGGGGCATACACCCACTATACAGACATAAAGATAATCATCAAAGTAAACCATAGGTAGTGGGGCCCATGCCCAATATAATTAAGGTCAAAATTATTATTATTACAATTATCATCATCATCTTAGTTATCATTATCATCATCCCCATCATTGTCATCTTCATAATTGTTTGCATATCCTCATCATCACCATCCTCATTGTCATCATGATCCTCATCCTCGACATCATCATCATCATCATCATCATAATCATCATCATCATCATGGTTGTCGTGATCATCATCCTTGTCCTCATATCCATCATCATCATCATCATCATTTTCATTATCATCATCATCACCATTATAATTTCCATAATTATTATCGTCATCATCATCATCCTCATCTTTATCAACGTTATCTTCCTCATTGTTATCATCATTGTCATCACCATTGTCATGATCATCATTATCATCAGCATCATTGTCATTATCATCATCATCATCATCATAAACAACAACAACAACAACAACAACAACAACATCCTCATCCTCATCCTCATTTCCATTATCGTCAACGTTATCATTATCAACATTGTCCTTGTCATCCTCATCATTGTCTTCATTCCCATCATTATCAACCCCCTCATTGTTGTCTTCATAATTGTCATCAATCTGCTCATTGTCACCAATGATTCTCATTGTCATCATGATCGTCATCCCCATCATAATCCTCCTCCTCCTCCTCCTCCTCCTCTTCCTCATCATAGTCATCATCATCATCATCATCCTCAAACTCATAGCCATTATCATCATCATCATCATCATTACTGTCATCATCATCATCATTATCCACATTTTGATCATCATCATCATCATCATCATCATCATTATCGTAATCATCATTTTCATTGTCATCATCATCATCATCATCCCCATCCTCATTGTCATTATTATCGTCATAATTATCATCATCATCATCCTCATCATGATCATCCTCATAATAATATTGGTTATCATCATCATCATCCCCATCACTGTCATCCTCATAATTGTCATCAATATCCTCATCGTCACCATACTCATTTTCATCATGATCCTCATCATGATCATGATCATCATCATTTTCATCATCGTCATCATCATCAACAATAACAACAACATCATCATCATCATCATCATCATCCTCGACCTCATATTCATTATCATTCTCATCCTCATTTTCATTATCGTCATCATCATTGTCACCATTTTCATCATCATCATCATCATTAACATCACCCTCATCGTCATCATCATCATCACTATCATCATCATCATCATCATCATCATCATTGTCATCATGATTTTCATAATCATCATCATCATCATCATCATCATCATCATCCTCGTCGTCATCATCATCATCATCATCATCATCCTCATTATCATTATCGTCATCATCATTATTATCAGCATCATCCTCATCATCAACATTATCATCATCAATCATCCCCATCAGTGTCATCTTCATAATTTTCTTCAATATCCTCATTGTCATTGTCCTCATTTTCATCATGATCCTCATCCTCATTGTATTCATCATCATCATCATCATCATCAACAACATCATCATCATCATCATTGTCATCATCGTCATCACCATCAACATCATCATCATCATCATCATCATCATCGTCATCACCATCCCCATCCTCACTGTCATTATCATCCTCATCCGTATCCCCTTCCTCATTGTAATTATTTTCATCAACATCATCACCATTATCACCATCATCATGATCATCATGATCATCATTATCATTATTATTATCATCATCATCATGTGTTGATGTATTTGTAACTTTAGAATGTATTCACTTGTATATCTTATGTATTTTACCCCATTGTTTATTTTGGGAAGTGTCTGTAACGTACTTGAGTCATGTCATGCCTTGATGTTCATATCGGAAGATTTTTAATGTAAACAAGTGGTGTAAAATCATTGTTGGTAGCCCTCTTATTGATCAAGGGTTAAATTCCCCACAGTTGTTGGGCCCTAGGATTATTAGACTCTCCTAGAGAAGTTGACCCTAGTGAGTTATTGTCAAATCAGGTCATTAGTATGCCAGTTGTGGTTACTCGAGCCTACATAACTAAGTTACAATTACTCGGGCCTACATAAAAGAGTTAAAGGTTAAGTGAATGAAAGAATATAAATAGAGAGTGAGACTCTCTATTTATTATTACACACACACTCACTCACTGGGGTGCACGAGTGAGGGAGAAGAAGCTGGGATCAGAGAAAGAGACTACTGTTGTTGGGAGATCATCTTACTATTCTTTGAGGAAGTTGTGGGATTTTCTCTTTTATGGTTTCCACGAGGAGAATATTTGTGTCTATTGTCTCTTGTGTTTGATTGTTGTGCTTGTTATTCTCTCAGTTAAAGGTCCTAAATTAATAATAACTTGAATGATAAAAATCTAACATGGTATCAGAGCTAACCCGGGAAGAATAAATTGTGTAGCTACAGAAGCTAGGGCTTCTTACTTTTTGGGGCTCTCTCCACAATCCATCAGCAAAATTATGCTAGCCTAACTCTCCATTGAAGGGCGCATCTTTCTGTCGAAGCGGAATTCGATTCCAGGCATTTTTAGTTTTTGGTGCAGGAAATTAGGGCTTTTTATAGAAGAATAATTTTTGAGTGATCCCAGCAAAGGATTTATCTCTTCATCAAAATCAAAGTTTAGAGACCTTGGTCGAGATTTTTGGTTGGGTGTAACTCCAGGAAAGTCAAACCCTAGTTTGACCCTAGGCTGGAAAAACCCTAAATACTAAAATTGATACATTTTGGTAAATTCACTATATCTCCATATTTCAGAAGTATCATGGGCTGAAAATTTCATAGGTAGAAGATAAAATCTTTATGTACACTTTGCCCAAGTTTCAGAAATAGATTCGCTATATTCTAGGATATATGATTCCTCCAAGTTAGGGCTCCAGCCTCTCCTAGGATTCATCCCTAAATAGGATACCTAGGGACAATTGTTATATCTTAGGATAACAAGGTCCAAATGAAATTGCTCAAGATTTTCCAAAAAGGTCACGGAATTTAATTTATGTGGTAGAAGTTTTAGACCTCGAAGATGAAACAATGACATGTGAGAGTCTGTACAACTTTGCTATTCGGAATAGTCATGAAACCGGTCACCTTCAAAAAACTCTCATAAATCCCAATTGGTGAAACCAATTCTCATGAAACCTATGGTGTTGGAACAGGGAATTGCAAGGCTACCTGAGTGAGAGGTTTCAGACATAGAGGATTGGAAATTGCAGAGATACCATAGAAATAGTATCAGACATTTCTGTAGAAGAAATTGGAAAACTAGGGCTTCCTATTTTGGGAGCTTCCCTCTACTGTTTTCAGAAAAGGAGTACATTGGAAAGCTAGCCTTAAAGAGGTCTATATTTCTAGCCAATCAGATTTGAAATATTTCAAGTTTTGGAAATTAGGGTTTCTATGACAAACCCTAGATTATCCAACTCCGGAACCAGGACAGACACCTCAAATCAGTAATATCTAATCTTTTACTATTTTCATTTGAGCTTTTCATTTCAAAGTGATATATCACATCAACTTGATGATAATATTGTTGAATTTGAGGAATTCCAAGCATGGAAGTATATGATCTCTCTGAAGAAAATGAATTGGACACCTACACAAGTAGAGAGGTTCCAGTTCCAGAGGGAGATGAGGGTAAAATCCTTACACCAGAAGAACTTGGTGAAGGCCAAGAAGATCATTGTTGTTTCAATCATGGATCACCTTATGCCACAAGTTTCTTCCCTAAAGAAACTGAAAGAGATGTTTGATTCTTTGACCAAGCTATTTGAATAGAAGAACATAAATCAGAATATGACTTTAAGAAAATAGTTGAAGAATGTGAAGATCTAGAATGCAGAGACCATACAGTCATACTTTACGAAGGGTCTCTGAAATCAAAGAACAATGTGTTGCAGTAGAAGAAGAAGTGGAGAATGCAGAAGTGGTGATAGCCACCTTGAATAGCCTCCTAGGATCATGGGATTCATTCAAGTGAGGAATGTGTGCCAAAAGGAAGAGATTACTTTCAGTAGACTCTGGGAAGAAGAAGAAGCTCGACTCATAATAAGAGAAGAGAAGATGGGAGCAACGGAAGATCAAGCTCTCACCATCCAAAGAAGATCCCTCAAGCAATGAGGAATACGAAGAAATCAACTCTTGAAGAACCTCTTATCCATCTTAGCATTTGGATAAGAAATGATTCTATTATGAATGAAGAAGATGACAAAGTTGAAGGCTCAAGAAGGAGTCTACCCATGAAACAAATAAAGATAAGTAGTCAATTGTCATTTCATGATATTTTTTTGTCATGCATTTGTTTATATTGAGTTGATGTATTATGCATGATAGAATGTTTTCGTTATTGATAGTATACTAGTAATATGCATGTGATGGGTAATTATATCATGGTAATATACAACTCTCCATTGCTACTTATAAAAAATGAAACCTCTTTGCTAACATATTGGATTAGTGCACAATCTCAATGTTGTCCTGGTAGAGATGGAAGACATCTAGAAAGTTTCCATGAGATATGGATGAATGTTGTATTGGCTAAAATAGTTCCATAATCATATATCTTGATGCAAAATAATTTTTCATTATGAATATACCTTATGAAATGTTTCTAACCACACAAATAATGCATTTGACTTGTAGGAAAGATCGTGTAAAATCATCTACAAGCAAAGAAGGATGAGACTTGTTCCAAAGAACAAGTGACAGTAGTTCAAGATGAAGAATAATATGATGAATGCAGCGACATCATTGATGCAGAACTTGCCAGCTATGATGAAGTAACCAAGAATAAAGGGAAGACTAGTTCAAGGAGAATAATGTCTAGGATGCACTATTGATACATGAAGGGAAGTTCGTAGTTCCATTATGCAGTAGATGGAAACATCATGGGATAAAAGGAAATATTCGTAGCATGAGGATTTTCACAAAAAGAAGGCATATACTACGAAGAGACATTTGCAGCGAGTGGGAGTTGAGACACATGACAGGCATAATCATGTGTGCAAATGAAATAAGGACTTGTACGAGCTCAAAAGACACCCATGGGATAACACATACATGAGGAGCTTGACCTTTTCTAGAAGGTTGAATATGAAAACCTATAGATGATGACAAGCTCATAGATGGGTGCGAGAATAAATTTTGAAAAAGTGCAAGATAGAGAATCTTGGTATCCAATGATCCTAGATGGATACATTCAATATTACTAGTAGAGGAAGGTAGTTGTTACTCCAGTATAGAATGTTTCAGTGCATATAATATGAAATACAAAGGGCGAATGATGCTCTGATTTTAGAGGGAGTGACTACAGAAGATCCTGACATTTGACATGGTACAATAGGATGGACAACATACTGATGATTCTAGGATTTACTAAGAGTGAAGCGCATTCCAACCTTTTCTTCAAGGTTGAAGGTGGAATACCAGTGATTCTCCTATTATACGTTGATGACTTGTTCCTAACAATAAAAGAGGAACTCTTTAAAGTTGCAAGAAGGAGACTTGCTGTCGAGTTTGAGATGAAATATTTGGATATGATGCACTGCTTTCTAGGAATGGACGTGTGGCAGAATGTGTATGGAATCTCCATGGGACAAGGGAAGTATGCAGTAGAGATCCTGAAGAGGTTTAGGATGATGAAATATAAGGCCATGACCACACCTATGGAATTGAACCTAAAGCTATTGAGTGTTTCTTCATCAGATATGGTTGATGCTACGATGTATCATCAAATTATTAGTTCCTTGATGTACCTGAAGAATACGAGAGGACATATTTGCTTTGTTGTGAACACATTGAGACATGTTCACCTGATGGTTGTAAAGCATGCAGTGAGGTACTTAAGGGATATAGTTGATTATGGGCTCAAGTATGAGGCGAATCAGAAGATTAACCTGGAAGGTTATGTTGATTCAGACTGGGCAGGCAGTGCCATAGATAGGAAGAGCACTTCAGGGTGCTGCTTCAGTATGGGATCAGGTGTGATCTTATGGTTTAGCAAGAAATAGTATTGCATGGCACTAAGTCTAGCTGAAGTAAAGTAAGTCCCAGCTTGTTCAATTAGTTGTGAGGGAGTATGGCTGAGGAAGCTACTGTCTGATTTATTTGATCTCCAGTTGGATGCTACTTGTATATATTGCAACAAACATAGTTGTGTGAATTTGTGTGAGAACCTGGTGTTCCATGACAAGTTAAAGCATATCGAGATCACATATCACTATATCATGGATATAGTGCAAAGAGGAGCAGTGAAGCTCCAGTATGTTGCGATGGATGAACAGATAGTTGATGTGTTGACTAAGCTATTGCCTAGAGTGAAGTTTGAGTACTTCAGGGAGAATCTTGGTGTTCTTCAGATCAAGGTTCCCTCTAAGGGTAAGTGATGAGTCTGTGATCCATTCTGACATGGTGAGAAGATTGGTTCCTTCCATTGTCAGATGTAAGGGCTGAGCCATTCTGTCATGGTGAGAGGATTGGTTCCTTCCATGATAATATGTGAGTGTTGATCCATTCTAAGGTGACCGTGAGATGTGTTCTTACATGATCATATATAAGCGATGAATTTCATTCTCTGGGATAATGGAGGCACTTGGTCAATTACCAAGAATACTCAGCTTGGAGCTAAAGGCCATTCTGATATGACTGTGGGATGTGTTCCCACATGATCATATGTAAGTGTAGAGCCATTCTAACATGGGGGCAGGCTGTACCCTCCCATGGTAAGATGTAAGTGCAAAGCCATTCTGACATGGAGGAAGGCTGGGCCCTCCCATGGTCAGATGTAAGTGCAGATCCATTCTAACATGGGGTCAAGCTCGGCCCTCCAATGGTCAGATGTAAGTGTAGAGCCATTTTGACATGGGGGCAGGTTGGGCCCTCCCATAGTCATATGTAAATGTAGGGCCATTCTGACATGGGGGCAAGCTAGGCCCTACCATGGTAAGATGTAAGGGCTCGGCCATTCTAACATGATGGTCTATTTTTTCCTCTCATGGTCGGATGTGAGTGTTGGGCATCCCATTCTAACATGGGGGCAGGTCGGGCCCATCCATGGCTAGATATAAGTGTTGGAGAGGCCATTCTAAATTAGGGTTAGATATAAGCATTGAAGAAGATGTACATGGAGGCTAGGCCTACAACCAGCATGAGAAAGGGTTGGCTCTGTAGAAATTCCTGTGACAAGAAGAATAAAGAGTTAGAATGAGTGATGATAACCCAGTGATGATCCAGATCGAGTGATGATCCAAATCCAGTGATGATGATATAGCAGTGATGATCCAGATCCAGCGATGATGATCCAGATCGAGTGATCATTCAGATCCAGATGAAGATGACAAGAAATCGATGATGACCTAAATGATACCAAGAAGAAGACTTGTGCTGATAAATTGTGTTGAGAGAGTACCTTCCTAGTTAAGAGGGAGTGTTGATGTATTTGTAACTTAGAAATGTATTCACTTGTATATCTTATGTATTGCACTCCGACGTTTATTCCAGGAAGTGTATGTAATGTACTCGAGTCATGTCATTACGTGATGTTCCTATTGGGAGATTCAATAATGTAAACAAGTCATGTAAAGTCATTGTGGGTAACCCTCCTATTGATCAAGGGTTAAAGTCCTCACAGTTGTGGGGCCCTGGGGTTAGTAGACTCTTCTAGAGAAGTTGGCCCTAGTGATTTATTGTCAAGTTGGGTCGTTAGTACCCGAGTTGTGGTTACTCAATCCTAAATAACTAAGTTAGGATTAGTCGAGCCTACATAATAGATTTAAAGGTTAAGCGAATGAAAGAATATAAATAAAGAGTGAGACTCTCTATTTATTATTACACAAACACTCACTCAATGGGTTGCATGAGTAAGGGAGAAGAAACTAGGATCATAGAAAGAGACTACTGCTGTAGGGAGATCATCTTACTATTTTTTAGGTTTTACTTTTGGTGTTGATTCTATCTATGAGGAATTTGTGGGGTTTTCTCCTTTATGGCTTCCCCGAGGAAAATCTTTGTTTCTATTGTCTCTTCTGTTTGATTTTTATTTTTGTTATTCTCTCAGTTAAAGATCCTAAGATAATGCTAGATTGAAAGATAAAAATATAACATCATACTCATTATCATCATAATCATCATCATCCTTGTGTTCATCATCCTCATCATTATCATCATAATCATCATCATCATCACCATCATCATCATTATCACCATTGTTGTCATTATTATTTTTACATATGTATCTTCATTTTTAATTCTTTAAAAAAATTATAAAAAAATTATTCAATATAAGTTTTGTAGCATATTGTGATAAAAAAGTTACCAAAAAAATAATATGTGTATCCTATTGTAATAGTGAAATAAAAAAATGCAATATTTGTATTGTATTATGGTAGTAAAGTTACCAAAAAAATATAATATTTTCTATATTATTGAATATACTATTATTATGGTTTTATTATCGTTTGAGTTATATATTAAGAATTAATTATTTAAATTGTTAAATAATAAATTTTATTTTTATTTTAAAAATTAAAATTTAATATTAACATTCTGTAATTATTAAAAAATAAAAAATATATAATATATATTTGATTACTTAATCAATTTTTATTTTATACTGATGCCTAATATAACGTAATTGGATACTATAGCTTAATTTTTCTACTATATGTGAAATGCTAAATTAAAATAACAAATTAAGAACAATATTCTAAATTTCAACCTACTTAGACAAGATAAGTTATTTGAAAACAACCTACCTCCATGTGAGGGTGTTTCCAATCTAGATAAAGACCTCCAACAATCCATCATCATTGTCATCATCATATTTATCATCCTCGTCATCATCCCAATTATTGTCATATTCATCATCACCATCCTCATTTTTATCATGATCCTCATTCTCATTGTCAGTATCATCATGATCGTCATTGTCATCAACAACAACAAAAAAATATCATATCCATCATCATCATCATCCTCATAGTCATTATCATGATCATCATCATCATCATCATCCTCATCCCCATCCTCATTGTCATTATCATCATATTATCGTCACCACCACCACCACCACCATCATCATCATCATTATCATCATCATCATCATCATCACCATAATCATCATCACCATAATCATCATCGTCGTCATTTTCATCATCATCTTCATTTGCATCATCATCTTCATCATCATCATCATGCATCATCATCTTCATCATCATCATCACCATCATCATCATCATTGTGTTCTTTATCGTCGTCATCATAATCATCATCATAATCACGATCATCATCAGCCTCATCAATATCATTGTCATTAACGTCATCATCATCATTATCATCATTGTCCTCATCATAGTATTCATTATCATCATCATATTACTCATCGTTGTCATCTTCATAAATTTCATCAATATCCTCATCATCAACATCCTCATTATCATCATGATCCTCATCATCATCGTCATCATAATCCTCATCATCATCGTCATCATCATCATCATCATTATCACCATCATCATCATCGACAACATCATCATCATCATCCTCCTCATCACCATCATCATCAATAGCAGAAGCAACAACATCCTCATCATTATCATCCTCCTCATCACCATCATCATTAGTAGCAGAAGCAACAACATCCTCATCATCATTATCATCATCGCAGTCATCATTATCGTCATCATTTATTTAGTTATGTATTTTCATTTTTAATTGTTTAGAAAAAATATACAAATATTATTCAATATGAGTTTTGTATCATATTGTGATAGTATATTACCATTAACATTAGAATTATATATTACAATATATATTAAGCTTTCATACCAGTTTATATAGTCATAATTTAGCATTATAGTTTGATTGAATATACCGATGTTTACCATTTCACTATTCACATTTCACGGGTGCAGGGTACTGGTTGGAGATCACAATTGACATTTCACGGGTGTAGTTGTAGTTCACTAGTTGGATTTTGTAGTTCACATTTCATGGTTGGAGCTCATGGTTCACATTTTACAAATGGAGCTCAAGGGTTGGATCTCACAATTCACATTTAACAGTTGGAGCTCAAGGGTTGGATGTCACAGCTCATAATTCACAGTTGCAACTCATTGGTTGAAGCTTACGGTTCACGTTTAACTGTTGGAGATCACATGTTGCAGCTCACGGTTTATGTTTCATGGTTAGAGCTCATGGGTTGGTGCTCATGGTTCACATTTCATGGTTGGATCTCATGGGTTGGAGCTCACTTTTCATGGTTCATGGCTCTCATGGATAAATAGGTAAGCATTGGGATCCCATAAACAATAAACATCGAATCAATTTGTAAAGCATGTTTTGTCAATAGAACCTGGGGTTTTTTATATATGGTGAAAGCCCTATTTAGTTTGAATTTACAGTGAAATCCCTAGTTTTTGGAGCTCATTGTTCACAGTTTCCAAACACACACAATGATGGTGCTAGACTAGGTTCCAAATTATTATATCAAGTGGTCATATTTTGTTTTTTGCACAATGAAAGAAGGGTGGGTGTAATAAAGGGTTATCTCAAAGTAATATTAGCAATAAGTGGGTTGCAACATGCAATAATCATTTAATGTTACTAGGATGGGCTCTTAGTTTCTTATATTAGTAATATTTTAGAACCCTGTGGACTTATTTGTTCACTTTGGGGTTACTCCAGTGTGGCTCAGTTTGTAAACCAACCTTCAGTCTGCCTCGACCTTCAAGATTCTATGAAATATACTCCCTTCCCACTGACCCAATTCCCTTCCCTTTATTTGGATGATAATTAACTAAACCCCCTCCATTACATTGGTTTGATACCCCATACTAAATATCCATTTACTTTTAAATTTTACATAAAAATTATTAAACCAAAGAGAAAATTGAAAATTTTGAAGAAATTTTCCCTTCAAGCCCTCAAGTTAGCTAAATATCCTTTAGGTTTCCCCCACTTTAGATTCCTATCCCTCATAAACCATTGTTCTTCACCTTATGGATGTGTCTTTGTTTCTTTCCCCTTATACTGAATATTGAGGATACCCTTACAGTGGAATTCTCCCCTTTCACCCTTAAGGGCTGCCCTTACAGTGGGATCCCTCCCTTTCTACATCATGATCTAGTTACATCACTTTTCATATGCTATAGTATGAATATATACACTAATGTTTGAGTCCTAAAAAATTGTTTTTCAACTGCTAATAGCTACATGGAACGTCATTTCGGACATAGAACTTTTGAATACTAACTATTTATCCATATATACTGTTGCAAATGCTTCATTCAAGATTTTATTATACACACAATTTTGAACTTAATATATTTATGTATTGTGAGTGGTTACTGTTGTAATAAGTGGTAGAACTCTAATGATATGCCATTAAACTCGTATTATCACATACAATTCAATCATGTTGTTATACCTTAAGACATGAAATGTTGATATGTTGTTATTAGTAATATTACATAAGCGTGGTCCATATGTTTGATGATGATGAACATGTGTAAATGGTCTAATATTTTCTTTTCTCATATACTGCTGCTATAAATACTAATTCATCACTAATACTACATTGCTGCTAGCAATTTGATCAATTTATGAGTAAGTGTACTATTGTTAAGGTCGTAAGGAATATTTGTATTGATGACTGGTCTATCTATTCATACTGATATGCATATACCCTTCTAGTTGTTTGGTAGTGATAAATTACTTGTACTTTTCTAATATTCACATATCATACTATTTGGACATACGCATTTCTTAGGTATGCAACTAGCTTATCCTTGGATGAACTTGCACAATTCATATTCATATCCATATTCCATCTACTCCACCATTTTTTTTACTCAATTAGGCACTCATCACTAACTTCATACATTTGCAATATATATTTGTGTCTAGGTGTCTTTTTCACAATTACATAGGGCTCTCCCTTAGGAATTTTAGACATAAGAGTTATGATGACTTAAAATTATTACTTTTCTTGTTTTATTCTCAGTTAGGCTATGAATTTTCTCCTAGCTAGCCGTGAACTTGTTTTCTTCCATATCTTATTTTGTGCGGCATTTTTTAACGAAATGCTACCCTCTCTGAGGATCTTCCTACCTTTGACACAACTTATTACTTCCTCATCTTGTCTCGTCCTAGCCCTCAAGTCAGTTAAATAACCTTTGGGATGCCCCCACTTCTCTAATTTTTTATCCTTCATCTACCCTTGGTATTCACATTATGGTTGTGTCCTTTCTATGGAATTTGAACCCAAGATATAGAACAATCACACTCACAAAATTGTTAATCAAACATGCAAAATTCACTCCAAAGGAGACTGAAATTGGAGTATAACATTGATCTGTATTCAATAAGTGTACAATAGCCAACCTTATGAAGTAATATGATTCTTCAATATAAAATTACATGAGATAATTGAATACATAAACATTCCATTCGAAATAGTAAAAAGGTAGGCTTACTAAATCTAGTCAAATCCCCCATAGGTGCATAAAGCAGTTTCCAAATCTATGAAGATGCTCACGAATATGATAATTCAAGTAGGAAAGCTAAAGAGGGATGGAAATACAACTCATACATGATTTTATTTGGATAAAAGGAAGGATGATGACGTGGGAAAAAAAATTCAACTACACCTAGTTTATCTTTCCCTTTTGCCTTAAATAAGAATAAAATAAGACAACTTTTCAGAAAAGGCAGATATGCACTTTGGAGAATATAGAATAAATTATACATGCTGAATTGGGTTTCTAGGATGTTTCCCAAGTGCTCCATGACTCATTTTTAGCATGTGTTGACTTCTAGGACTTATAGAAGGCAGCTGGCATAGAATGGAATCTAGGAAACTAGGTAATAAGACAAAAATAATTAAAATTAATGTCTAAGGTAGGTAACTATGGGTTGATTGTTATAAAACCCCCGATTAATCCCGACCTTATGAGTAAATATCAGAAAACCATAGGGCCTAGCAAAACAACTTAGTCACCCTTTACATACTGCTTGTCCATATAACCAAGAAAAGAGGCAAAAAAACCAGTGGGAAAATCCTCCCTTAAACATGGAGAGGAAAAAGAAAATTTTGGAAATCTTGTAATCAATCATGCTTCATAGCATCATCAGCAATCCCCATGAGTGATTTGAGATTGCTGAAGGTCTACTCACAAAATAATTTGGTGAAGATGTCTGGTACTTGTTCTGAAGATGCACAGAAGAGTAGATCAATCATTAGAGGAAATTTCAACTCAAAATGGGCCTTTCAACTTTAACTCAAATTCCATGTCATCATGTGTTAGCCAATGAAATTGATTTAAATTTGAAATACCGTATAGGTCTTAAACACTTTTTTAATATCAATTTGGGGATAGGTATCATAAAAAAAACTACCTTTTTTGTTTGTATTTTCGACATATCTCCCCGCGTTTTTACTCAAATTTCGATTGAGAGAGCTTGTTGGATGTGGAATTAAATTTTGCATCCAATGAGTACCCACTCGGCATACTTTTGATGGACCCCGCTACCCCAAACACAAGAAATACCTGAAAAATGTGATGATGATGTCATCATCACATTTTTCCAGGTATTTCTTGTTTTGGGGATAGCGGGGTCCGTCAAAAGTATGCCGAATGGGTACTCATTGGATGTGGAATTAAATTCCACATCCAACAAGATCTCCTGATCTAAATTTGAGTTAAAACACTGGGAGATATGTCGAAAATACAAACAAAAAAGTAGTTTTTTTCTTTTCTTCCTCCAAAATTAATAAATATTATTTTATTATTTTAACTATTATTTTATTAATTTTTTTAGGAGCCCCATTTTGAGTTCAAATTTCTTCTAATGGGTGCCATGATGCACAAGCTATCTGATGTAATGCATATGGATCTCAATGTGCTTGTTTTTTGTCTCTGAACTAGATTATTGCATATTCGAATGGTCCTCTGATTATCACAGTAGATAATAGTTGAAAACTGTGATTCAAAAACACATTCTCCAAGTATCCCCTGCAATCACAAACATTGAGTTGCTGCATTTACAACTCCTCTATACTCTAATTCTGTAGATGAGAGTGCTATGGCACTCTACTTCTTACTTGACCAGCCGATTGCTCCTTCTGCAAGCATGAACACATACCCTGATGTATACTTTCAATATGTGTTGTCACCTACCCAGTAAATGTCAGTAAACACAATCAAATCAAGATCAGATTTTTCTTTCTAGAAGATCCCATGAGTTCTTGTTGATTGAACAAAGTTTAGGATCCTTTTGGATGCTTTCCAGTGGATCTCATGAGGCTGATCCATGTATATCGAAGCCACACTAACTACATAAGATAGATCAGGTCAAGTGTGTGTAATATAAAGAAAACACCCAATCAACTGCCTATACAGTGTATTATTTACCATAGGAGAAGAACTTGCTTCTTCAAGCTTAACTCTTGAAAGGAAGGAAGTCTTTCTTGGATTCCAATATTTCATATTGAACTTGTTCAGCAAATACAAAGCATACTTGGAATGATGTACTTTGATTCCATGTTGGGATTGAGCAATTTCAAGACCCAAGAATTGGCTCAACAATCCCAAATTTGTCATAGAAAATGCATGCTTCATTGCATTCTTCAAGGAGGAAATCTCTTTCTTTGAACTTCCTATAATTAGAAGGTCATCCACATACAAGAAAATAATAATCAAAGAACCATGAATTAGCTTCAAATATACATTAGGATAATAATTGCATCAAGCAAAACTCAGTGATAGCAAAAAGCCATCAATCTTAGCATACCAACACCTGGGGGTTTGCTTGAGTCCATACAATGATTTCTTTAACCTAGACACTAAAAATGGAATAGAAGCAAACCCTTCAGGTTGCTTCAAGTAAATATCTTCAGTGATATATCCATTTAGGAAATCACACCTCACATCCATGTGATGTACCTCCCATTGCTTCAAAGCTGCAATGGCTAGAGCTAGCCTTATGGAGTCCATCTTTGCCACTGGTGCAAAGGTTTTATTGTAGTAAATACCATGTACTTGTGAGTAGCCCTTGGATACCAATATTGAATTATATTTCAAAGGTGAACCATAATCAGCAAACTTAGTATTGAAAACCCACTTATGTTGAACTAGCTTCCACCCTAGGGGAAGATCAACTAGTTCCCAAGTGTTGTTCTTCTGGAGCGAGCTGAATTATTCTTTCATGGTTGTTTTCCATGTTGGATCATGTGCTACATATTCATATGTCTATGGATCTTATTCAACCATGAGATATCACTTCTGAGCAAATAGAGGATATTTCACACAAAGGGCACTCTCAAATTGAGATCTAGTCCTCCTAGTGTCACTAGAATTTTCAGCTAGTTCCCCAGCTACATAAATGGTCTTTGCTGCCCATTTTGTTCTTGTAGGATGGTTAGGATATGCAATCAAATCATCATTATTAGACATATAAAATTCACCAAACTATTTATTCTCTCCACTTAGAATCAATGGATCTAGTGGTGAAGAAGATTCTCCAACTTCAACTATTACTAAAGGCTCTTCTTGGAACTGAAAACTTCTTTCAATGCAAGCCTTATTAGTGCTCAAGTTGATCAGCTTGTACCCTTTTGAATATTAATAATACCCAACAAATAGTCACTCTTGAATTTGGGGCTGCAAATCCTTCCTCTTTTTAGTTGGAATTCTAGCCCACGCCTTTGAGCCAAAAATCCTGAAATGGGTCACATCTAGCTTGTGCCCACTCCAAGATTCTAAAGGAGTCATATCATCAAGATGCTTATGAGGCACCCTATTCTAAATGTAGGATGCACAGTTTATATCCTCTTCCCAAAACTTTGGTTGAAAATTCTTAGCCTCCATCATGCAGGTTTCCATCTCCTTTATTGATTTGTTCTTTCTCTCAGCAACACCATTTTGTTGTGGTGTGTAAGGGATTGAATGTTGCATCTGAATACCTACATATTTGCAATACTAAATGAAATTAGACTTGATATACTCACCACCATTGTCATATCTGAGGATCTTGAACTTCCTCCTAGACTGGTTTTCAACCAAGCCTCTAAAGACTTTAAAGAGGTCAAAAACTTCAGACTTATGCTTTAGGAAGTAAACCCGACAATACCTAAAAATTTAATCTATGAAGGTGTTCCAGCTGCAACACTTTCCCAAAATTCTAAAAAAAAATTGGACCCTCCTTTACTTTGAATTAGTCAGTTCTTTTCTTGATTTCAGCCTATTGATTTTGGCCTATGGATTTTAAAGCGTCCTCCGGCACTTTGGGTTACTGTCAATCGATTGGTGCTTGCTCATTTCAATTCTTTAACGATTCCCATCCTTAGTTGAATTCGTCATCGTCTTGCATATCTCTCGAAGCCTTGTTCAATCCAGAGTTAAGTCTTTGTCCTCTTCGCCGTTGTGGGCAGATATTTGATCCTACCCTCCGACGTTACGGAGCATTTCCGGGTGTGGACTGTCCTTTTCGCTCCGACTGTTGCGCGTGATTTTTTCATTCTTTGACGTTTCGGGCATTTTTGGATTCTTCGTCGGAGGGATTTGAAGTCTCCCTCATACGATGCTGCGGACAGATCTCCTTTTCAGGCATCCACCATGCGGATCGCTTTAGACTTAGACTTTCATCGGTGCTCCGATGTGTGTGTTGTTTTTTTTTTTTGCCGGCTGTGTAGCGGAGCGCTTGGCCATCGTTTTATCCTCCGTTACGGATAGCATCGTGCTCCGAGCATCCACCGTTGCGGAGGGGTTCGGATTCTTGGTCATCCGATCAAGGTATCCACCGGCGCCCGACTGCCGTTTTGTTCACGCGTTATATTTAGCCGGGCGGGTGATTTAGTACCGGGGATTGTCCGCCGTTGCAGAGGAACTGAAGCTCTAGTCGCCCGACGCAGCTTTCATTTCCCGTCCGATTTAAAGCTCCCGCACGTGCATCTTTTTATATTTATACGGGGCGACGGTTCGAACTTTGTATTGTTTTGTTTCATTGTCGAGCACTGTCGTAGTGAGTTGAGCTGTCGATCTTGGGTGTGCGTGAAGGTCTAGCTGTTGTGTACCAGCTTCTAGGTGGCGAGGGTAGAATTCCAACCGTCATTAGCTCATTTTTTGCTGAGTTTCCAGGTAGGTTTATTCCATTTTCTTTTTTCATTTGCATTTGAGCGGTTTTGATTTTCTCCCATGTTTTGGGGTCCCCAGCGTTTTCCCTCATACAGCTAGGACTCAAGTTTGTACAAGTTAGTTTTATATTAACCTAGGGTGAGAGGCTCTATTGACCATTTAATCCATTTCCTCTTCGCTTCTAGTTGTTGCCTCGCGCGCACAAGGGTTGAAAGGGTTAGGCGCAGATGGCCGTTACGCCATCTGGGCCAAGCCTTGCTGCGTGGCCATGATAGACAAGGAGTGGTTGGGGTTTGAGTCTTGCTTTGGGGAGTCTGGTGGGCTATTGTTTCCCTAGTGCTTGCCAGGGGTTTTGAACCCAGGATGTTTTTCCCGCGCGGTTAGGCGCAATTCCGTCGAAGAATCCATTGGTTTGCCGGGAGGGGAATGGGTTGTTGAAAGAGATTTTACAGTCAACAGTGTCGCTCTACTCCAGCCGCAGCCCGTGTTGATTGTGAAACCTCTCGCCGCCCTTTCGGGTCCCACCGCCTGAAATCCCTAGCCATTTAAGGGGATGTATCGCCATTTATAGTGCGTGGATTGAGAGCAGCATGGGTGAATTTTCATGGAAGTATCCAGTGCAGAGAGTAAAGTGATTCCCGAATGATGTATAGTCAAGTTAATGGAGCTTTTCCGCCGTAAGCCACATGAGTCGTCATTATTCTCGCGTTTGCTGAGCTCTATGGTTAAAATGTTGACTGTAGCGAACCTTCACTCTGTTTGTTAATGAAATAGATTAATGGCGGAATATTGCACATTGCACATAATATGCTAGTTTGTTTATATCGCTACCAGGCGGAAAGTGGCATATTGCAATTTAATGTAGATTTAATCCTGGCACAAGTATGATTGATTGGCTTTCTGCATATAGGTCAGATCATGAAATAACACATCCATAGTCTTAAGACATTTTAGGGATGAACAACATATGTATTTGTTGCATTGAAAATTACCATACTTTGCATAAGATAATGGCACATTGCACAATACTGCACGCTAGTTTGATTTTTCAGTATGAGAGACTTGTGATTTGATTTTATGTACTGGTCACAATTATGATACACTTGAGAAAGGATATATTGCTGCACAATGTTCACAAATTTAAACTGCTTAAATGTCATAATTTTTTTACATTGCAGGAAGAATTTACAATGTCCAAGAGGCAGAAAAGGAAGGCCCCTGCTGTCGAAGAACAAACAGCAATAGAGGTCGTCCCACAGAAGGAGTATATACATGAGGATACCCAATGTATCTCTGGTATTGAGCCTGAGTACAAATGGGGCGAGATATACAGACTAATTTCCTGTAGGGAAGTCCCAGACATGGGTCTTGAGGAAGAACCTATTTACGCCAACATTGAAAGGTCCGCCATCATGAAGGTGGCTACCAGACCAGAGCTGTTCCCTTGCTCTGATGTAATGAGATGGATTATGCCAAACACAAACAACAACACAATGCTGATGGGAAATGTTGAAGGTCAGGGCTATGGTGCCTTTAGCCCTGGATATGTGGCATTGGAGTACCACCTTCCAGAGCCCCAAGTCTTCCTATCAAACGATTGGTTAGATAACCTCAGGATGGATTTAGTGGAAACCCTGAGAAGAATGATCTTACCTGGAAAGCTTTATAGACACAGAGCAACTGAGGACTATGACACAGCAAGCTTAAGAGCTCCTTACAGGTTTATAGCCTTGATGCTAAACTAGATCTTTGGAAGAGCCAATGGTAGACTCTTCAAATTGGAGTGGATACCTCTTATCTTTCATGTAGCCACAGAAGCAACAATTTTCAACTGGGCTAGCCTAGTATCTAGCAGTCTCTCTTCTTGTGTAGCTGCAGCCCTGGGGGGAGGAGAAGCCTGGAAAAAATCCGAGTTCTACATGAGCTCCTTTCTGATAGACTGCATACTATGCCACCAGCCTTTCCCGGGGCTCAAATGTGTTTGGGATAGGGAAAGAATGCCCGTGTATGCAGCCTACAGACTACCGGGGGATCACCAGTATCATAGCTATTACCGAGAAATCTGTGAGCATTTTATTATGCCTCTGCACACGCTTATCTTCCGAAAGGAATGTAACTGCATCTCTGAAGAGGCAACGAAGGTAATAGAGGAATATGGTGATTATTTCTTGACAGAAAGCGGGATGTATTTTAGAATGTTTGGTGGATCAAAAACACCTTATCTGCTGCCCAAGTATGCAACGGATTATATAGTCCACAAAGACGCAGTCAGACAAGTGTTTATTGACGGAGTTGGTCACTTCTTTTTCCAGAAAAAGAAGACTGCCTATCCACCTCTACCATTTAAGCTAGGCAGCTGCAGTTTCGCCAATGTGAAGCAAGCTGCAGAGTTTATAGAGGAGCTAGGGAAGTTCCACTTTGGCGAGATGACTTTCAGACGAAATGACACTCATGGTAGAATGGTTGAGCACTGCAAGAAGCACAAGGTGTTTTATGAGTAAACCCACCATTTTGATCGAGATGAATCTGTTTTCAGGAGTGCACCAAACATGACTGCACTTAGTAGGAGATTGAAACCGAAAAACCCCACCAAGGGTGGAAAAGGATATGAACAAGATAAAGCTGAGCAAGCTAAGGCTGAAGAAGCAGCCAAAATAATAAGAGAGGAGGATCAGAGGCTGGAAGATGAGGCTACAGAATGGATGTGAAAGGGAGAATAAGAAAAGAGGAAAGCTTCCCAGGAAGCAGCTGAACGAGCCAATGAAGTAGCCATAGAAATAGAAGAAGCTGATAGGCAAGCAACCGAAGAAGCCCAGAGAAAGCCAGATGAAGAACTGCGAGAGCTGGAGGCTGAACAGATAAAGTTGACGCAACAACAAGATCCCGAAACACCATCAGGGCAGATTCAGGGAGAGGAAAACCTAGAGGTGCAGATCCCTCAAGTGCTCACTACCATCATAGCTGCTACCCCTATGATTCATCTAGTACCCTTCGTACCAGAAAAAGGGGAAGAATTCCCTGATTTCAGCACTATATATTATGATAGGGCTACTAAAAGGATAATGAGGAGAATAGAAAGAAAGGTAGAGGCAGAAGGAATGGCCAGCAAAATGATAACAGATAAGGTCATGATGGTAGGGATAGATGTAGATCCAAGGTTTACTATAAGGGCCAGGACTGCATCAATACATGCTTCAGAGGATAACATAGACAAAATGATGATTGAAATAGAGTCATCTAAGAAGACCTCCTCTCAGCTTAAGGACACCTTGAGAAAAGAAAGGGAAGAAGGCAATAGACTTAAGATAAAATATGAACATGTGTTGAGAGAAATGGAGGCCACAAAGAGTGAAATCTATGCCATCCAGGTAGAAGCACAGGACAACGAAACAACACACAAGGCTCTGGAAAGTGCACAGCAGGAAATTCAAGACTTAAAGAATGAAAAGGAGCAGTTGAGGGAAAAGATAGAAGACCTAGAAGCGCAACAGTGTATTATCTACGATTCCAATACACCACACGTTAAAGAACTGAAAGAGCAGCTAGAAGTAGCAAAGGAACACAGGTCGATCTACAGTCGGTTAAAGAACACATACTAGCCCAGAAAGCTAAAGTGCTACACCTGCAAACTACTCTAGAAGAAGAAATATGCCAGGTCCTCCAGATTGATGGTCGACTCAAAGAAATATTGGAAACCGCTGCTTATTTTGTTGATAGGTCTCAAGACATCCTTGAAGTACTGACTACAAGGATAGCCAGAGCGGAGAACGATGAGGAGGCCCCAGCTGAACTACCATCCAAGGATAAACAAGCCCTTAAGCGAGACCATGATCTGATAGAATTCGCCATCAATACTGCAGAAAACTTCCAGAAAACAGTCAAGAAGACCAAGGGAGTCTGCACAGAATTCTTCAGGAGAGCCCTGGTTACCTACAACCGATGTCAGGTAGAAGTCGAGCAGAGGCTATATGAGTTCCCTGATCATGATGCATTTGTAGAAATGTTGCAGAAAGGACATCAAGATGAAGAAGCCATATTACAATGCATCAAACCTATTGATGACCAAATCCTAAAAAATGAAATAGGCCATACAGCCGTCAGTGTGCAGCTCTTAGAAGAACAGGTGCGATTGAACACAGCCAGGGTAGAGGCCATTAGAAACCAGGCTGAAAAGTTCGAGCTAAACATTCAGTTTTTAGAGCCCAACTCGTTTGAAGGACTCGTTGCTGAGGCAGCAGCGTGGAGAAAATTCTTGGAGAACTAAGCGGGGCCCTCCTCTCAAAAGGACCAGTCAACTTTTCTGTAATTTAATAGTTTGTAAAACATTTTTTTGGAAAATATGAAGCGTTGGGAGGACAAAATGGTTGGGAAGCCCAAAGGTCACTTTGGGCAGCCCAACCAATTTTTTCTTTTTGTATAAAAATAGGAAACGTAGAGAAGAGAAGGGGATTTTTCCCAAGAAGACTGGAGGATATATTGTAAGAAGAAATACTTCCTTTTGCAATAAAAAATCTTAGTTCGCCTGTTGGAGAAAGAGTTGTGAAGTTTCCAAATGTTATACAATGGATGGCAGAAAGATGAACTCTTTTATTTTTCAGCTTGTGTCCATGAATCGTGAGATCATTCTAATTTTATGACCTATGTCTTGTTGAATGATTTCTGATTTAATTTGTGGAAATTTCACCCAGAGTAATGTATGTGGTTCATATAACAATTGGCTATCTGATTGTTAGAATATTTTTCTTGTTCATGTGTTGTAAGCATAAATATCACCTATCTGTAATTTTGTTTATCATACATGGAAATAATACATTACTCACAAATAATCATTCTTCTGGCTCCCCGGGGATAGATAGTTAGGTGTTTAGATAATTAGTTGTTTTATTTCATGGTTGCATATGTGGTTTAGATGTCTGTGAACCTAAGACGAGAGGTAAGAACCTACGCAGCACATTGTGTAGTTCCTTGCATCTTTATCACCCTGCATGGTTGAGATAGGCATATGCATTGCATACATTAAGTCAAAAATACAAATTCCGGTGGACCGGGCCGCAACCGGTAAAACACTTGTTTGTTACTTTGACCTACGGTAGCCGGACCGTAAACCGGACATATTCCCTATACCAAACAATCAATGGGCTAGTTGGGAACGTTGATTGGGGAGAATCCCTACTGTTGTCGCCTGCGAATTTCCAGGCCTCAACAGTTTTGGCACTGGAAGGAGGGCCGCCAGTAAAGGCTGGCCGTGGAATTTGATTTCCCGTAACTACCCTACCAGCAGATGTTTTAAAGTTTTGAAGTTTCCGGTTCTATCCTTGAAACCCTATTTTTTCTAGTGATACTCGCTTACCTTTGCTCATGGCTGGTAATCAACCTAACCTTTTGCCGGCATGGAGAGCTAGGTCACCTCTAAACTTAACTCCTCCTTTGCATAACCTACCTCAATCCTTTGACAAGCTTTTGCCCAATTTTGACCCTGTGGACAACATTGCTGTAGATGATCACCTTCAAAGCTTTCACCTAGCGTTAGAAGGGCTAAGGGCTGGAGAGTATGAAGATGTGGTGTGTAGACTTTTTCCGCATACTCTCAAAGGAGCAGCAGCATCCTGGTACTTTGGACTACCTGCAAACTCCATTCCTAATTGGGACACTTTCGAGAGGGTTTTCAGGAGCAAGTATACCGCTCAGAAGATGCATGCCTCATTGATGAAAGGGCTTGGTTTGTTAAGAAAAGAGAGAAATGAAAAGGTACATAGTTTCACTTAGAGATTTTCATTGTACTTAATTTTTTTTTTTGCTATTGACAGACCTTCGGACAAAGTTCTAATTGAGTATTATACCTCAGCCCTAGGCCCTGAGTTGGCCATGTTTTCCAAGATGAAACTCAAGCCCACGCTAGAAGAAACCTATCAAGAGGCTGAGAGGGTGGAGGCTGAAAGTGAGAGTATAGAGGACTATCCTGACTCATTTGAAGATAAGACCACTGTAAGAAGAAGCTCACTGCTGTCTAAATCTAAAGAATATCAACCACATAATTATCATGAAATGATGAAAGTGCTTCAGAAAATGTCCAACCGAATTATAGATCTGGAAAAGGAAAGGGACATTTAGAAAACCAATAAGCCATACTATCCAAAGAAGGAAGATAACAACCAATGGCAAGTCCCACCTCCTAATTTGGCATCAATAAACATAACAGAAATAGGAGGAGATAATTTCTGTACCTTTCATCAACAACATCATTATGAGAAGAAGTGTCCTCAATGGTTACATTCAATAACATTGGTGATGAATAAGTTGTTGGACCCAGAATTGACTAGGGACAGTGGTGAGGAAGAAAAAGAGAAACAGACCATAGTAAAACCAGACGATGATAATATGTTTTCATGGAATGGTATATCGCTGTTTAACATGGAAGAAGACGTTCTCAATTCTCAACATACCCCTACAACCACAAAATATGAAAACCTGGCCATTAAGAACAATGCAATAATATCAAAGGTTCAAGATTTGCAAGAGGAAGAAAAGGGGCAAGCTGATGTGAAGGCTAAAGATGACATACCTAAAGATATTCATGGCAAACAGGAAACAGAGCCACTCATTGAATTTTCCAAACCGGTGGAAGATGATGAGGAAAGAAAAGCTGGCAAACTAGAAGAAGAGTTGCCCACAACAAACCAACCTGTGGAAGAAAAGATTCAGTTGATCAAGACTAAGAAAACCAACGCCCCACCTTTCCTTGTGACTCTTCAAATTTTAAATCATAAGGTCCATAATTTTTTGGTAGACTCTGGATCATCCATGAATGTTATGCCCCTGGCAGTTTGCAAAAGGATTGATGGGCCGCTGAAACCTACTATTTGGGATGTCACTCAACTTGATGAAACCAGTGTCAAAGTAGTAGGGGAAATGGAGGATGTTCTGATCCGATTAGCTGCAAATAAGAGGACATGTCATTACATTGACATTGTAGTAGTAGACATCCCTGATGGATATGGAATGATCCTTAACCGAGATTGGACAGCAAGATTAAATGGGTACTTTGCTTCAGACTGGTCTCACTTGTGGTTACCTTAGAAGGGAAGCCCAAACATGATTAATATTTTGAGAGAGCCATATATGAAGCACAATGTCACTAAGCTAGGAGAATAAAATGAATCTGCTGAGTCTGTATTGGGAAACCATCTAACTGAGTGTAAGCTGAGACATCATACTTTAAGAAAGTCCAGTCCTATGATGGATGCCTGGCCTGAGCTCCTTCAACTCACTCAGGCTGAAAGAAATGATTGCAGGATCTTAGATATGGGTTCTATTTCAATAACAGTGCAGTTAGATCATGGTTAAAATACTCATGTCTGAAACCCAGCTCATTCCTTAGCTTTTAGTTGTAAAATTTTTTGGGGGAATGGGCGTTTTTCTTTTAGATTTTTGTCCGCTGTTGTATATAAATAAATTGTTTTGTTTTCTTAATATTAGATGTTGTTTTCTTGCTTTAATGCTTTGGTGGTTCTTCTTTTATTACTTGCTTGCTACTGTTTCTTTATAGATTTGTTAGTTTTCCTTTTGATTTTGAATAAGAGGAAAACTTTTGGATGCAATGGGAATGTCAGGGTTCTGTATCAACTAAAGTCCTGAGCAAAAGACTGTGCTTTAAAGTATAGAATGTATTCTAGTAATTGTATTCCTAACCAGCAGTGCATTCATTTGAAGTCTTACTTAATTCTTGTAAATAACTCAGAAGTGAAAAAAGGTCTGAAGTACTATTTAGAGGCTCCATCCATCTCACATCTTAAATACCCAAGGAAGCTGACAGCAAAAGACCCACGGATAGGAAGCAGAGCGGGATAGCTTATCACATATAAATGATCCCATGCCATGGATTAAGAAAATTTAAAATCTATGAAGAGTCAAAGCTCCTGAAAGAAACAAGACATATCAAAGCAAAGCTCGAAAAGCATGAATATAAAAGCATAAAGTACCAAATGGCCACAAGATCCTCTCCGTCCGTGAACTGAACTACAAAGTATATTGTTCACACAAAAGGACACTATGGGATAGAGGATCCTGAACTAAAATTCAGTAAAAAAGGCATACAGGAAGACTCATATCAAAAGAACTAAAGTTCAAAAGGGCACAAAAGTGCATATTGGCATGGGAATGACGAACAAAAGGATAATAGTATCACCCTCTCTCATAATCCTGTGGTGTTTAAGCTATAACTTCCAAAGGGTAGGTAAAATGAATCTCATTTATTCGGCCTCAAAAGAGTTATTCAGACCTGAAACACTGCTAGTGTTACCTTTTCCTGAAAAGATAGACTTCTTCTAATTAATTTAATGCATAGGCTGGCTAACTTAGGGATACATACATCTAGAAGATTTCGATTTTATTCGGACAGTCTTAAGCTGGGAGAGAGAGTTAATTCAGAGATCTGGGGTTCACTAGGTAGTCGCCAATTGTTGCAGCTGCAACAATTTCCCAAAATTCTAAAAAAAAATTGGACCCTCCTTTACTTTGAATTAGTCAGTTCTTTTCTTGATTTCAGCCTATTGATTTTGGCCTATGGATTTTAAAGCGTCTTCCGGCACTTTGGGTTACTGTCAATCGATTGGTGCTTGCTCATTTCAATGCTTTAACGATTCCCATCCTTAGTTGAATTCGTCATCGTCTTGCGTATCTCTCGAAGCCTTGTTCAATCGGGAGTTAAGTCTTTGTCCTCTTCGCCGTTGCGGGCAGATATTTGATCCTACCCTCCGACGTTACGGAGCATTTCCGGGTGTGGACTGTCCTTTTCGCTCTGACCATTGGGCGTGATTTTTTCATTCTTTGACGTTTCAGGCAGTTTTGGATTCTTCATTGGAGGGATTTGAAGTCTCCCTTGTCCGATGTTGCGGACAGATCTCCTTTTCAGGCATCCGCCGTGCGGATCGCTTCAAACTTAGACTTTCATCGGTGCTTCGATGTGTGTGTTGTTTTTTTTTTTGACGGCTGTGTAGCGGAGCGCTTGGCCATCGTTTGCTCCTCCGTTGCGGACAACATCGTGCTCCGAGCATCCGCCGTTGCGGAGGGGTTCGGATTCTTGGTCATCCGATCAAGGTATCCGCCGACGCCCGACTGTCGTTTTGTTCACGCGTTATATTTAGCCGGGTGGGTGATTTAGTACCGGGGATTGTCTATCATTGCAGAGGAACTGAAGCTCTAGTCGCCCGACGCAACTTTCATTCCCCGTCCGATTTAAAGCTCCTGCACGTGTGGCTTTTTATATTTATACGGGGCGACAGTTCGAAGTTTGTATTGTTTTGTATCATTGTCGAGCACTGTCGTAGTGAGTTGAGCTGTCGATCTTGGGAGTGCGTGAAGGTCTAGCTATCGTGTACCAGCTTCCAAGTGGCGAGGGTAGAATTCCAACAGTCATCAGCTCGTTTTTCGTCGAGTCGCCAGGTAGGTTTATTTTGTTTTCTTTTTTCATTTGCATTTGAGTGGTTTTGATTTTCTCCCATGTTTTGGGGTCCCCGGCGTTTTCCCTCATACAGCTAGGACTCAAGTTTGTACAAGTTAGTTTTATATTAACCTAGGGTGAGAGGGGCTGTTGACCATTTAAGCCATTTCCTCTTCGCTTCTAGTTGTTGCCTCGTGTGCACAAGGGTTGAAGGGGTTAGGCGCAGATGGTCGTTACGCCGTCTGTGCCAAGCCTTGCTGTGCGGCCATGATAGACAAGGAGTGGTTGGGGTTTGAGTCTTGCTTTGGGGAGTCTGGTGGGCTATTGTTTCCCTAGTGCTTGCCAGGGGTTTTGAACCCAGGCTATTTTTCCCGCGCAGTTAGGCGCAGTTCCGTCGAAGAATCCATTGGTTTGTCGGGAGGGGAATGGGTTGTTGAAAGAGATTTTATAGTCAACAGTGTCGCTCTACTCCAGCCGCAGCCCGTGTCGATTGCGAAACCTCTCGCCGCCCTTTCGGGTCCCGCCGCCTGAAATCCCTAGCCATTTAAGGGGAGGTATCGCCATTTATAGTGCGTGGATTGAGAGCAGTACGGGTGGTTTTTCATGGAAGTATCCAGTGGAGAGAGTAAAATGATTCCCGAACGATGTATAGTCAAGTTAATGGAGCTTTTCCGCCGTAAGCCGCATGAGTCGTCATTAGTCTCGCGTTTGCTAAGCTCTATGGTTAAAATGTTGACTGTTGCGAACCTTCACTCTGTTTGTTAATGAAATAGATTAATGGCGGAATATTGCACATTGCACATAATATGCTAGTTTGTTTATATCGCTACCAGGAGGAAAGTGGCATATTGCAATTTAATGTAGATTTAATCCTGGCACAAGTATGATTGATTGGCTTTCTGCATATAGGTCAGATCATGAAATAACACATCCATAGTCTTAAGACATTGTAGGGATGAACAACATATGTATTTGTTGCATTGAAAATTACCATACTTTGCATAAGATAATGGCACATTGCACAATACTGCACGCTAGTTTGATTGTTCAGTATGAGAGACTTGTGATTTGATTTTATGGACTGGTCACAATTATGATACACTTGAGAAAGGATATATTGCTGCACAATGTTCACAAATTCAAACTGCTTAAATGTCATAATGTTTTTACATTGCAGGAAGAATTTACAATGTCCAAGAGGCAAAAAAGGAAGGCCCCTGTTGTCGAAGAACAAACAGCAATAGAGGTCATCCCACAGAAGGAGTATATACATGAGGATACCCAATGTATCTCTCGTATTGAGCCTAAGTACAAATGGGGCGAGATATACAGACTGATTTCCCATAGGGAAGTCCCAGACATGGGTCTTGAGGAAGAACCTATTTACGCCAACATTGAAAGGTCTGCCATCATGAAGGTGGCTACCAGACAAGAGCTGTTCCCTTGCTCTGATGTAATGAGATGGATTCTACCAAACACAAACAAAAACACAATGTTGATGGGAAATGTTGAAGGTCAGGGCTATGCTTCCTTTAGCCCTGGATATGTGGCATTGGTGTACCACCTGCCAGAGCCCCAATTCTTCCTATCAAACGATTGGTTAGATAACCTCAGGATGGATTTAGTGGAAACCCTGAGAAGAATGCTCTTACCCGGAAAGCTTTATAGACACAGAGCAACTGAGGACTATGACACAGCGAGCTTAAGAGCTCCTTATAGGTTAATAGCCTTGATGCTAAACCGGATCTTTGGAAAAGCCAATGGTAGACTCTTCAAATTGCATTGGATACCTCTTATGTTTCATGTAGCCATAGAAGGAACAATTTTCAACTGGGCTAGCCTAGTATCTAGCAGTCTCTCTTCTTGTGTAGCTGCAGCCCTGGGGGGAGGAGAAGCCCAGAAAAAATCTGAGTTCTACATGAGCTCCTTTCTGATAGACTGCATACTATGCCACCATCCTTTCTCGGGGCTCAAATGTGTTTGGGATAGGGAAAGAATGCCCGTGTATGCAGCCTACAAACTACTGGGGGCTCACCAGTACCATAGCTATTACCGAGAAATCTGTGAGAATTTTATTATGCCTCTGCACACATTTATCTTCCAAAAGGAATGTAACTACATGTCTGAAGAGGCAATTAAGGTAATAGAGGAGTATGGTGATTATTTCTTGACAGAAAGCGGGATGTATCTTAGAATGTTTGGTGGATCAAAAACACCTTATCTGCTGCCCAAGTATGCAATGGATTATATAGTCCACAAAGAGGCAGTCAGACAAGTGTTTATTGACGGAGTTGGTCACTTCTTGTTCCAGAAAAAGAAGACTGCCTATCCACCTCTACCATTTAAGCTAGGCAGCTGTAGTTTCTCCAATGTTAAGCAAGCTGCAGAGTTTATAGAGGAGCTAGGGAAGTTCCACTTTAGCGAGATGACTTTCAGACGAAATGACACTCATGGAAGAATGGCTGAGCATTGCAAGAAGCACAAGGTGTTTTATGAGTACACCCACCATTTTGATCGAGATGAATCTGTTTTCAGGAGTGCACCAAACATGACTGCACTTAGTAGGAGATTGAAACCAAAAAACTCCACCAAGGGTGGAAAAGGATCTGAACAAGATAAAGCTGAGCAAGCTAAGGCTGAAGAAGCAGCCAAAAGAATAAGAGAGGACGCTCAGAGGCTGGAAGATGAGGCTGCAGAATTGATCCGAAAGGGAGAAGAAGAAAAGAGGAAAGCTACCCAGGAAGCAGCTGAACGAGCCAATGAAGTAGCCAGAGAAATAGAAGAAGCTGCTAGGCAAGCAACCGAAGAAGCCCAGAGAAAGCCAGATGAAGAACTGCGAGAGCTAGAGGCTGAACAGATAAAGTTGACGCAACAGCAAGCTCCCAAAACACCATCAGGGAAGATTCAGGGAGAGGAAAACCCCGAGGTGCAGATCCCTCAAGTTCCCACTACCATCGTAGCTGCTACCCCTATGATTCAGTTAGTACCCTTCATACCGGAAAAAGGGGAAGAATTCCATGATTTCAGCACCATATATTATGATAGGGCTACTGAAAGGATAATGAGGAGAATAGAAAGAAAGGTAGAGGCAGAAGGAATGGCGAGCAAAATGATAACAGATAAGGTCATGATGGTAGGGACATATGTAGATCCAAGGTTTACTATAAGGGTCGAGACTGCAGCAATACATGCTTCAGAGGATAACATAGACAGAATGATGATTGAAATAGAGTCATCCAGGAAGACCTCCTCTCAGCTTAAGGACACCTTGAGAAAAGAAAGGGAAGAAGGCAATAGACTTAAGAGAAAATATGAACATGTGCTGAGAGAAATGGAGGCCACAAAGAGTGAAATATATGCCATCCAGGTAGAAGCACAGGCCAAGGAATTAGCACATAAGGCTCTGGAAAGTGCACAGTAGGAAATTCAAGACTTAAATAATGAAAAGGAGCAGTTGAGGGAAAAGATAAAAGACCTAGAAGCGCAGCAGTGTATTATCTATGAGTCCAATACCGCACACATTAAATAACTGAAATAGCAGCTGGAAGTAGCAAAGGAACAGTAGGCCGATCTACAGCCGGTTAAAGAACACATCCTAGCCTAGAAAGCTAAAGTGCTACACTTGCAAACTGCTCTAGAAGAAGAAAGATGCCAGGTCCTCCAGATTGATGGTCGACTGGAAGAAATCTTGGAAACCGCTGCTTATTTTGTTGATAGGTCTCAAGACATCCTCGAAGTACTGACTACAAGGATAGCCAGAGCGGAGAATGATGAGGAGGCCCCAGCTGAACTACCATCCAAGGATAAACAAGCCCTTAAACGAGACCACGATCTGATAGAATTTGCCATCAATACTGCAGAATACTTCCATAAAATAGTCAAGAAGACCAAGGGAGTCTGCACAGAATTCTTCAGGAGAGCCCTGGTTACCTACAATCGATGTCAGGTAGAAGCCAAGCAGAGGCTATATGAGTTCCTTGATCATGATGCATTTGTAGAAATGTTGCAGAAAGGATATCAATACGAAGAAGCAAGAGTACAATGCATCAAAGCTATTGATGACCAAATCCTAAAAAATGAAATAGGCCATACAGCCATCAGTGTGCAGCTCTTAGAAGAATAGGTGCAATTGAACACAGCCAGGGTAGAGGGTGGGTAGAGGCTATTAGAAACCAGGCTAAAAAGTTTGAGCTAAACATTCCGTTTTTAGAGCCCAGCTCGTTTGAAGGTCTCGTTGCTGAGGCAGCAGCGTGGAGAAAATTCTTGGAGAACCAAGCGGGGCCCTCCTCTCAAAAGGACCGGTCAACTTTGATGTAATTTAATAGTTTGTAAAATGTTTTTTGGAAAATATGAAGCGTTGGGAAGACAAAATGGTTGGGAATCCCAAAGGTCACTTTGGGCAACCCTACCAATTTTTGCTTTTTGTATAAAAATAGGAAATGTAGAGAAGAGAAGGGGCTTTTTCCCAAGAATACTGGAGGATATATTGTAAGAAGAACTACTTCCTTTTGCAATAAAAAATCTTAGTTCGCCTGTTGGAGAAAGAGTTGTGAAGTTTCCAAATGTTATACAATGGATGGCAGAAAGATGAACTACTTTATTTTTCAGCTTATGTCCATGAATCGTGAGATCGTTCTAACTTTATGACCTATGTCTTGTTGAATGATTTCTGATTTAATTTGTGGAAATTTCACCCAGAGTAATGCATGTGGTTCATATAACAATTGGCTATCTGATTGTTAGAATATTTTTCTTGTTGATGTGTTGTAAGCATAAATATCAGCTATCTATAATTTTGTTTATCATACATGGAAATAATACATTACTCACAAATAATCATTCTTCTGGCTCCCAGGGGATAGATAGTTAGGTGTTTAGATAATTAGTTGTTTTATTTCATGGTTGCATATGTGGTTTAGATGTCTGTGAACCTAAGACGAGAGGTAAGAACCTGCGAAGCACATTGTGTAGTTCCTTGCATCTTTATCACCCTGCATGGTTGAGATAGGCATATGCATTGCATACATTAAGTCAAAAATACAAATTCCGGTGGACCGGGCCGCAACCGGTAAAACACTTGTTTGTTACTTTGACCTGCGGTAGCCGGAATGTAAACCGGACAGATTTCCTATACCAAACAATCAACGGGCTAGTTGGGAACATTGATTGGGGAGAATCCCTACTGTTGTCGCCTGTGAATTTCCAGGCCTCAACAGAAGGTCAATGCATATTTGGATTGACTCATGGGAATATGATGGAATGAAGCAAAAATGTCACCATGGATCAGCTCAAGAGGTGCAGTGTGGAAATTGAACCCAAGTGATACAACAATTGCACTCACAAAATTGCTAATCAAACAAGCAAAATTATAAACAAATGAGACTGAAATTGGAGCATAACACTAATCTGTATTGAATAAGTGTGCAATATCCAACCTTGTAAAGTAATAGGCTACTGCAATATATAATTACATGATATATTCGAATGCATAAGGATTCCATTTGAAATAGTCAAAAAGTAGGCTTACTAAATCTAGTCAAATCCCCCATAGGTGCATAAAGCAATTTTCAAATCCACTTAGAGGCTCACCAATTGGAAAAGTAAAGAAGGAAAGCTAATAAGGGATGGAAAGAAAAATCATGCATTCTTCTATTAGGAGAAAAGGATGGAGGATGATGAGGGAAAAAAACAAGTCCACTACACCTAGTCTTACTTTCCCTTTTGCCATAAATCTCAATAAAGCAGGAAACTTAGCAGAAAAAGCAGATATGCGCTAGGGAGGATCTGGAATAAAGAAGACATGCTGGATATGGTTTCCAAGATGTTTCCCAAGCACTCCATGACTCATTTTTAGCAAGTTTGACTTCTAGGACATGTGGAAGACAACTTGCATAGAGTCGAATATAGGAAACTAGGAAAATAAGACAAAAATGGATTAATTAATGTCTAAGGTAGCTAAATATGTGTTGATTATTCAAAAACCCCCCCTTAAGCCTGAATTTATGAGTAAATATCAGAAAACTATAGGGCCTAGCAATAAGGCTTAGTCACCCTTTACATACTGCATGTCAATTTAACCAAGGAAAGAGGCAAAAACCAAGTGGGAAAATCATCCCTTAAACATGGACAATAAAACAAAATTTGAAAATATTGTTATCAATCATGCTTCATAGCATCATCAGTAATCTGCAGCAGTGATTTGAGATTGCTGAATGTCTTCTCAGAAAAAACTTTGGTGAAGCTATCTGCTACTTGTTCTGAAGATGCACAGAAGAGTAGTTGAATGGTGCGATCATGCACAAGCTGTATGATGTAGTGCATATGGATCTCAATGTCTTTGTTTCTCTGTGTCTTAATTATATCATTGCATATTTGAATGGTTCTCTAATTATCACAATATATAATAGTCGAAAACTCTAATTTGAAGCCACACTCACCAAGTATCCCCTGCAACCATAAACATTGAGTTGTTGCATTTACAACTCCTCTGTACTCTGCTTCTGTAGATGAGAGTGCTATGGCACTTTTTTTCTTTCTTGACCAAATGATTGGTCCTTCTACAAGCATGAACACATATCCTGATGTTGACTTTTGATCTGTGTTGTCACCTGCCCAATCACTGTCAGTAAACCCAATCAAATCAAGATCAGATTTAGCTTTGTAGAAGATCCCATGAGTTCTTGTTCCCTGAACAAAGTTAAGGATCCTTTTGGCTACTCTCCAATGGATCTCATGAGGATTATCCATGTATATTGAAGCCACACTTACTTCATAATAAAGATCAGGTCAAGTGTGTGTAAGGTAAAGTAAACACCCAATCAACTGCCTATACAATGTATTATTTACCATAGGAGAAGAACTTGCTTCTTCAAGCTTAACTCCTAAAAGGAAGGGAGTCTTGCTTGGCTTGCAATCTTTCATGTTGAAATTCTTCAGAAAATATGAAGAATACTTAGACTGATGTACTTTTATTCTATGTTTGGATTGATCAATTTTGAGACCCAATAATTGGCTCAACAACCCCAAATCAGTAATCGAAAATGCATGGTTCATTGCATCCTTCAAGAAGGCAATCTCTTTCTTTGAACTTCCTGTAATCAGAAGGTCAACCACATACAAGAAAATAATCATCAAGGAACCATGAATCAGCTTCAAATAAACATTAGTATCATACTTGCATCGAACAAAACTCAATGACAGCAGAAAGCCATCAATCTTGGCATACCAAGCCTTGTGGGCTTCCTTAAAACATACAACGATTTCTTTATCCTACACATAAAAGATGGATTAGTAAAAAACCCTTGAGGTTGCTGCATGCAAATATTTTCAATGAGATCTTCATTTATGAAATCACACTTCACATCCATGTGATGTACCTACCACTGCTTCAAAGCTGCAATGGCTAAGGCTAGCCTGATGGAGTCCATATTTTCCACTGATGCAAATATTTCATTGTAGTAAATACCATGTACCTGTGAGTATCCCTTGGCTACCAATCTGGCCTTGTATTTCAAATATGAACCATCAGCAACAAACTTAGTTCTGAAAACCTACTTACATTGAACTAGCTTCCTCCCTGGGGGAAGATCAACCAGTTCCCAAGTGTTGTTCTTCTGAAGTGAGCTGAATTCTTATTTCATGGCTTCTTTCCATATTGGATCATGTGATACATATTCATATTTCTGTGGGTCTGATTCAACCATCAGATAGCACTTCTCTGCAAACAAAGGTTCTTTCATACACAGGGCAATCTCAAACTGAGATCTAGTCCTCCTAGGATCACTAGGATTTCCAGCTAGTTCCCCAGCTGCATGAATGGTATTTGCTGCCCATTTTGGTCTTGTAGAACTGTCAGGATATGCAATTAAATCATCATTATCAGACATATCAGAATCAGCAAACTCATTTGTCTCTTCACTTACATTCAATGGTTCTGGTGGTGAATAAGACTCTACAACTTAAACTGTTGCTAAAGGCTCTTCTTGGAACTAAACACTCCTTTCAGTGAAGGATTTTTTTGTGATCAAGTTGATCAGCTTGTACCCTTTTGAATCTTTAGAATACCCAACAAATAGGCACTCTTGGCTTTGGGGCTGCAAATCCTTTCTCTTTTCAGTTGGAATTCTATCCCAAGCCTTTGAGCCAAAAATCCTGAAATGGGTCACATCTGGCTTGTGCCCACTCCAAGATTTGAAAGGAGCCATACCATCAAGATGTTTATGAGGCACCCTAATTTGGATAAAGGATGTACAATTTATATCCTCGGCCCAAAACTTTGGTGGCAAAGTCTTAGCCTCCATCATACAGGTTGCCATCTCCTTCAGTGATCTGTTCTTTCTCTCAACACCACCATTTTGCTGTGGTGTGTAAGGGATTGAATGATGCATATGAACACCTACATATTTATGATATTGAATGAACTCACACTTGACATAATCACCACCCTTGTTAGATCTGAGTATCTTGAGTCTCCTCCCATATTGGTTTTCAACCAAGGCCTTAAAGACTTTCAAGAGGTAAAAAAACTTAAGACTTATGCTTAAGGAAGTAAACCCAACAATACCTGGAAAAGTCATCTATTAAGGTCAATGCATATTTGGATTGACTCATTGACATATGAGGAAATGGGCTAGAAACATCACTGTGGATCAACTCAAGAGGTGCAGAGGTTCTCTCATGACTAGCTCTCTCAAATTTATGCTCCGGATGTTTTCCTAGGATACAACCTTGACAGACTCCTTTGGAAAACTTAATCTCTGGTAACCCTATGACCATTTATTTTTCACTTAGATAAGAAAGAGACTTATAGTCAACATGGAAAAATATTTCATGCCAAAGATTGCTTGCCTCATTAGCACGAATCAGAAGAGCAGAGGAGTTTGAGTAGGGTAGAAAATGTGAGAACATGTATACCTTCGAAGTGTGACCTACAAATCTTTTTGCAATGAATTTAGCATTCGATATCTCTGTGATATCAAAATCATCAGGGGAGAAGATTACCTTCTTTGGAGACCTTGTGTGAGTCATATGATACACTGACAAGAGGTTAGAGGCAAGCTGGAACATGCAATACATTACTGAGCTTACCATGGTCAAGATCAATTCTTCCTTTCCCCAAACTGTTAGTGAGGGAGTCATCTTCTAGCACTATTGGTGGACCTTTCAACATGTCAAGAGAAGAGAATGCCTCCTTGGTCGAAACCATATGTCTTGAAGCTCCAGATTCTATGATGAAGCTAGGTGAGATTGATGTGCCAGTAACCAAAGCATGTACTCTCTCTCTGTCCTCTGAATTTGATCCTCCTTCCCTCTTCTTTGAGAAATCGGGAAGGGAGATGTCATTCTTCTCTAAGATTTGGGTCAACATGTCAATTTGCTTCTTCATGCAAGATCTTTTAGGATGATAGCCCTTACTGCAGTATGCACACTTGTTCATTTCTCCTTTGTTCTTCTTCTTCTGGAAGTTCTTCTTGGAGCCTTGGGGCTCCTCTTGAGACTTGTTCTTGTCTCTCTTTTACTCAGGTGGCTTCTTAGCTTTCTTCTTTCCTTTTGAATCCACCCTCAAATCTCCAGAAACCAAAGCTTGGTCTTTGGAAGGTTTGATGGTGCCCATCATCACCAGTTTATCTTGTTCTTGTATGAGGGATTCCATGAACTCTACAAGCTTAGGAATCTTCCAGTATCAAGCCGTCAACTTGGTGGCATGGAAGGTAGAATAAAACAGTAAATAGTCAGGGCCAAGCTTCGAGATTATGGCCAAAACTATTTTCTCCTCCTTCTTTTCAATTCCACAATGTTTTAGCTGCAAAACAAGGGATTTAAACTTGGAAAAGTAGAGTTGCAGGGATTCAAAGTTGTTGGGACTCAAAGAGATTAATTAATTCTTGATTTGATGTCCTCTCATCTCATCTATCTTGCCAAAAATCTCTACAAGCTTCTCCCATACTTCATTAGGTGATGTCAATCCATCAATATGGAAGAGGAGGTCTCTTGATATGCTCAGACACAAAAGACCATAGGCCTCATTCCTCCTGTTGTGCCATTCATTAGAGGAAATTTCAACTCAAAATGGGCCTCCTAAAATGAACTAATAAAATAATAGTTAAAATAATAAAATAATATTTATTAATTTTGGAGGAAGAAAAGAAAAAAACTACTTTTTTGTTTGTATTTTTTACATATCTCCTTGTGTTTTTACTCAAATTTCGACCGGGAGAGCTCGTTGGATGCGGAATTAAATTCCGCATCCAACGACTACCCACTCGGCATATTTTTGACGGACCCCTCTACCCAAAAAACAAGAAATACCTAAAAAAATGAAATGATGATGTCATCATTCCATTTTTTCAGGTATTTCTTGTTTTTGGGGTAGCAGGGTCCATCAAAAGTATGCCGAGTGGGTACTCGTTGGATGCGGAATTTAATTCTGCATCCAACGAGCTCTCTCGATTGAAATTCGAGTAAAAACAAAGGGAGATATGTCAACAATACAAACAAAAAAGTAGTTTTTTTATGATACCTATCCCCAAATTTATATTAAAAAAGTGTTTAAGACCTATACGGTATTTCAAATTTAAATCAATTTCATTGGCTAACACATGATGACATGGAATTTGAATAAAAGTTAAAAGGCCCATTTTGAGTTGAAATTTCCTCTAATGTAACTTTTTCTGTAGCTGAATTGGGATCTACCTTAGTTGCCATAGTCACCCTGTAGAGACCTTTATCTCTGAATGGTATCTCCATCTCTGCTTTCCATTCAAATAAATTAAATGAAGTCAAGATGATCTTCTCAGATTGATCCATATCTGAGAATTGTGCCCTTCAACCAACAGAATGTGCTCCCAGTCAAGACGTCGAACCTACAATAGCAATATTGAAGGAGAGAATTTGATCTACAAAGGCTCTGATACCATGTGGAAATTGAACCCAAGTGATAGAACAATTGCACTCACAAAATTGCTAATCAAACATGCAAAATTACAAACAAAGGAGACTGAAATTGGAGCATAACACTAATCTGTATTGAATAAGTGTACAATAGCCAAACTTGTGAAGTAATAGGCTGCTGCAATATATAATTACATGAGATATTCTAATGCATAAGGATTCCATTCGAAATAATCAAAAAGTAGGATTACTAAATCTAGTCAAATCCCCCATAGGTGCATAAAGCAGTTTCCAAATCAACTTAGAGGTTCACGAATTGGAAAAGTCAAGTATTCAAGCTAATAAGGGATGGAAAGACAACTCATACATCCTTTTATTAGGAGAAAAGGATGGAGGATGACGAGGGCAAAAAACAAGTCAACTACACCTAGTTGTACTTTTCCTTTCGCCATAAATCTCAATAAAGCAGGCAACTTAGCAGAAAAAGCAAATATGTGCTAGGGAGGATCTAGAATAAAGTATACAAGCTAAATATGGTTTCCAGGAGGTTTCCCAAGCACTCCATGCCTTAGTTATAGCAAGTTTGACTTGAAGACAATTTGCATAGAGTGGAATATAGGAAAGTAGGCAAATAAGACAAAATTGGATTAATTAATGTCTAAGGTAGCTAACTATGGGTTGATTATTCTAACATGCAAAGGTCCTATCATGACTATCTTTCTCATACTTGTGCTCTGGGTGTTTTCCTAGGTGACATCCTTGATAGAATCCCTTAGAAAACTTGATATTTGGTGACCCTATGACCATATCTTTTTCACTCAAATAAAAAAGATACTTGTAGTTAAGATGGCCAAATATTTCATGCCAAATATGCCAAATTTTGAGAAGGGTAGAAAATGGGAAAACTTGTATACCTTCGAAGTGTGATCTAGAACACCTCCTTTTGCTATGACTTTACCATTTGAAATCTCAGTGATTTCAACACCGTCATGGGAGAATATGACCTTATTTGGAGACCCAGTATGAGTCATATGATACACTAATAAGAGATTAGAGGAAAGACCTGGAACATACAACACATTATTGAACTTACCATGGTCAAGATCAATCCTTCCCTTCCCCAAATTGTCAGTGAGAGAGTCATCTCCCAAAACTATTGGTGGACCTTTTGACATGTCAAGATAGGATAACATCTCTTTTGTTGAAACCATATGTCTAGAATCTCCAGATTCTATGATGAACCTAGGTGAGCTTGATGTGATAGCAACCAAGGAATGTACTCTCTCTCTGTCCTCTGAATTGATCCTCCTTCCCTCTTCTTTGAGCAATCAGGAAAAGAGATGTTATTCTTCTCCAGGATTTGGGTCAACATGTCAATTTGCTTCTTCATACAAGATTTCTCAGGATGATATCCCTTACTTCATTATGCACACTTGCTCATTTCTCCTTTGTTCTTCTTCTTCTGGGAGTTCTTCATGGAACCTTAGGGATCCTCTTAAGACTTGTTCTTGTCTCTCTTTTGCTCAGGTGGATTTTTATCTTTTTTATTTCTTTTTTAATCCACCTTTGAATCTCCAGCAACAAAAGCTTTATCTTTGGAAGGTTTGATGGTTCCCATTATCACCAACTTATCGTGCTCCTGTGTGAGGGATTCCATGAACTCTACAAGCTTAGGCATCTTCCAAGCTCGATTTGTCAACTTGGTGGCATGGAAGGTAAAAAAAAACACTAAATATTCAATACCAAGCTGAGAGAGTATGACCAAAACTATTTGCTCTTCCTTATTTTCAATCCCACACAGTTTCAACTGCAAAACAAGGGCCTTAAACTTGTAAAAGTAGAGTTGAAATGATTCAAATCTACTGGGACTTAAGGAGATCAGCTCACTCTTGATTTGGTGTCCTCTCATCTCATCTATCTTTCAAAAAATTTCTTCTATATTCTATGACACTTTATTAGGTGATGTCAATCCATCGGTATGGAATAGGAGGTCTCTTGAAATTCTCAGACACAAAAGACCATAGGCCTCATCCATCATGTTGTGCCATTTAATTTTCTCTGTAGCTGCATTGGGATCTGCCTCAGTTTCCATAGTCACCCTGTAGAGACCTTTCTCTCTCAATAGTATCTCCATATCATCTTTCCACTCAAATAAATTGAATGGAGTCAAGATGATCTTGTCAGATTGGTCCATAGCTCATAAACTGTGCCCTCCAGTCAGTCGAATGTGCTCCCAGTCAAGATGTCGAACCTGCAATATCAATAAGTAAGGATATAAATTGATCTACAAAGGTTTTTATACCATGTGTAAATTTAACCCAAGAGATAGAACAATTACACTCACAAAATTGCTAATCAAACATGCAAAATTCACACCAAAGGAGACTGAAATTGGAGAATAACACCGATCTGTATTCAATAAGTGTATAATAGCCAACATTGTGAAGTAATAGTCTAATTAAATATAAAATTACATCAGAGAATCTAATTCATAAATATTCCATTTGAAATAGTAAAAAAGTAGGCTTACAAAATCTAGTCAAATCCCCCATAGGTGCATAAAGCAGTTTCCAAATCTATGAAGATGCTCACGAATTTGCTAAGTCGAGTGGAAAAGCTAAATAGGGATGGAAAGATAACTCATACATGATATTATTTGGATAAAAGGAAGGAGAATAATGTGGGCAAAAAAAAATCAACTACACCTAGTCTAGCTTTCCCTTTTGCCTTAAATCAAAATAAAACAAGGCAGCTTTTCAGAAAAAGTAGATATGCACTTTAGAGGATCTGGAATAAATAAAACATGCTAAATTGGGTTTCCAGGATGTTTCCCAAGTGCTCCATGACTCAGTTTTGGCATGTTTTGACTTCTAGGACTTGTAGAAGGAAACTAGCGTAGAATGGAATCTAGGAAACTAGGTAATGAAACAAAAATAATTAAAATTAATGTCTAAGGTAGGTAACTATGGGTTGATTATTCTAATAATTTTTTCTTGTATAAATTATTGAGCCTGCCCTTATAGTGGAAAATTCTCATTTCACTCTTAAGGATTCTCTTACAGTGGCATCCCTCCGTTTTTGCAACATATTTTTCCCTCTTCTACAACACCCTCTAGGATTGGTACATTAACAAAAAAAGATTAATATATGTGGGTATAAATTGCTAGGTTAGGTTATAACTAGAAGTGGATTGTTTTGAGAAATTTTACCTCCACAACAAAGTCTACATTAACACATGAATACTAAATCACATTGCTGTTAAGCATACCTTCATATACCCTTGGTATTCATCTTAGGGTTGTTGCTTTGTTTCTTTCCCTTATATCGAGTATTGAGGCCGCTTTTACAGTGGATTTCTCCCATTTCACCCTTAAGGGATTCCCTTACAATTGAAACCCTACATTTTTACATCCTTTTATACATTAATCCTTTTGTCGTAGAGAAGCGACACATAGTCACGGTCCTCTTCATAAGGTCATGACCCCAACCCTTGAGGGAATATAGAGAAAAACACCCATGGCTAGAATGCATACATAGTACATGATATAATGATGCTCTGTATAAGCATCCAAAGAGGAAAGGTGATCATGGTATACACAAACATCAACAAGAACCCAAGTCATCAAGTTAAGGAGTATGTAACCCTAGCAGCAACAAGTTCGTCAAGAAAAACAGCAACAAACTCTAAAGCAAAAAAAAATAATATCATATTTTCTGTCTTGTCTAGATGCCATATAAAAAATGGAGAAGCGAACTTTAATTTATAATCTTGACATGACTTCTAGAAAATTCACTCAACTACTCCTAGATTTTAGTATTTTTACCAATCAAAAACATAAAATAAAGTTAAGTGAACTTAAGATAGGGTACAACATAAACATTAGTAAAATTACAATGAATCTAATTCATAGTAATTAATGAACAATTGCTAAATAGGTCTTGTTTGAATATTCCTTATACCTAGGAATATTGTGTCATCTCTTGTGCGTTCTCATTGAAATTAAGTTGTGACCTCTATAAGTTGCTTGGACAAAGTTGTGATCTCTGTGAGTTGTCAAATTCTTGGACAGAGCTATGATTCTTATGCGTTGTTAGGACTTAGGCTTTACCTTGTTGGGATGCTAAGATATGTGTTGTGACTTATATCTTTTGGAACAATATATTTTGATACTAATATTTGTTTATTTACTACTGATATTCTAGTACTTATATTCCTGATTGTTGCATCGCAATGAGAAACTTTAGCACAACGACCATTGAGTAGTGCTAAAGTTGAAAGAGATGAAAATTTTGTTTTAATTTATTACAACACTACTTGTTATGGATCTAGCTTTGTTATTTACTTCTACTTATACAATGATGATAAAAATATATGTGACAATATACCTTGAGCGAGAGAAAAGATTAAATTCATTGGTCTTGTTTGTCCTATGGGTAAAAGGGGTTGTTTCTCCAGCTTTCTGATACACCTTGGTATTGGGGATATGGGGGTTTCCTTACCATATTATTGTGAACCCTTTGTTTGAATTATGGTCTTTGATCTTCTCCTTTGTACTAGTTCCCTCATTGTGTGTGGTACATTGGCCACCTTTGGTATGATGACTTAGCCTTGCTACTTTTATTGTTTTATTGTTGTGTGGCCATATGACCTTTGGTACACTATTATAAGTGTACTCAACATTATTTTATGTTTTATTATGGTAACCAACCTAAAAGATAGGGTTTCATAAGGTACCATTCTATAATACTTTCCAAGTTTATATATTATGTTCATAACTTCACTCTTGGAGTATATTGGCATGAAATAATTATGTAAGCAATTTTTTTTATGCATGATTTTGTTTTTACTTTCTGTGAATTGTCTATGGTATAATAATTTTTCTTTAAGATATATTTTATTGGGAATATGAATAAAGGATCATCCCAATATTCCCTTGAGGTCACTACAAATATTCTTCCCTCCTTCTTTCGAGGTCACTTCCAATAGTATGACTGCAAATTAAAGTGGATTGGTAGGTGTCATTTTGGTGTAATAATTGATGCATGCATCTAGTGTTTTGACATTATTTATTAAATATGTGGAACATATTTCTTTTATTTGATTGTTTCTTGCTAGTGCTTTCAGTTGAATTGTGTTTATTTATTTATTAAGTTTTTACCTATGATATGATTTTTTTCCTCAAAGGAAACATCTATACATATTCCCTTTTCCTTCATGAAAGGAATCTATGTTTTGTTAAAAGGGAAAAAAGTATAAATGTGTGAACCTAAGTGGGAGGTATGTGAACCATACACATACACAATCCCTAAATTTCTTACTCAACTCTTTAAAATAAATTTTTCTTGGTTTCAATGAGAGAAATTGGTTGGGGAATGGGAAGAGAGATTAAATGAGCATCTTAATGACGGAGAATTTTACAGAAATATATGAGTATTTTTTATCATTGGGTGCCTAAGGAACCCTAATTCCAATGTTTGTGATGAATTTGTTGAGGGTTGAGAGTTGTCTATTCAAATATATTCCCATTATATAATAGTAAAGGATCACATATCATATTCCTATATGATAAGTGGTTTAAGATGGATCAACCCATAACTAGGTGATGAAGGTGTCGATAAAAAGAGAATTAGGTAAGCATATTCTTGTTGGTTTTCATTGGTAAATATGATGATTTTTCTTCTTCCCTTCCCCATTGATATTTAAGCATAAATATTGAATCATCTTGTACTTGAATGTTTGTTTGGGATAAGAATTATCTTTCTAATTCAGTTATTAAGATCGATATTTAGATATTTATTGTGATAATGATAAAATATTGAGGAAGGTTTTCTTTTATTTATGTGTAGGTTATAACAATATCACTTGAATAAGTGAATTTAGCTTACAATGAACACTTGCAAGAAAATTAGCTAGATACCTCTTTCTTCCTCACTCATTATTTTAAGTAGTTATACTTATACAAATTTATGATATAGGGAAATTCACTATTTTCATCTCCCCTCTTTGTCAGTACTTAACCCAACACATTCAAGGCATATTCAACAATGCTACTATTTATATTATGAATTTATTATGAAATTGATTTACAAGTGATGGTTGTGGATTATTATGACATGTATGAATTTTTTTCTTCAACGTCAATGGGATGATATGTATGGAATCATTTTTGAAACCTATATATTAATGGGCATATTATGATGAAAAAATGCATGCACTTGATTTGTGAGGCATTATATAGTATGTAGACTATTCTACCATGAACACAATGTATGATGTATATAATTCCATGAAAGTTAGTTTCATCTCCCCAATGTCCATGCAACATAATATTAGAGAAAAGAATTAAAAGTTTTCGAATGTTGAATGCAATTTGGGGTAGATAGGATTGAAAAACATGTTAGCATAGATATAAGTTTTCCATGGTAATATGAAAATGGGTGCATATCAATGTTGGAAAGTGGTTTTTTTCATGTACCAGTCTACTCTGGGAGCAACTCAAGGTAGTATATTAATTGGAATAATTGATATTTGACATGGTAAACTATCATCCCTTACCCATTAAACTTTTATCATGATGTATTTAGGTGTCCATAGAAATTTACGCAACAAACATCAAGGACTGGGTGAACTTTGATCCTCAACATGGTCAAAATCCTTTACCCACTAAACTTTGATTATAATGTGTTTAAGTTTCAACACAAATTTACACAACAAACATGTAATAACTAGGTGAACTTTGATACTCAACATGGTCAAATTGATTGTCCATCTACACTAATAAATATTTATTCCCCCCATCCATTTGAGGTTCAAGAAGAGATTTAAGTGTTATTTATTAAAAAGAAACCAAAGATATAGTGGGTAGAGGTTGTAATATTATATGATCCATTAGTTCTTTGATTTGGTTTATGGGATAAACAAAAATACAATTAAGATTAGAAATCCAATTAAGGAAATTGAATACTCTATGTAATTTTATTATAAATTTCAGTTTTTTAATTGATAAAATTAGTTTTTTTCTAAAATTAAAGGCATGATGAATTATATAACTTGTTTCTATCTATTTTCTTCACGATTTTAATAAAGTCCAAGTGTTTTTCTTATTACATCTAAAGTGGGAAACAACTAAATATTTTCCAGTTAAAATGAAGGTCACGTCTAGCAATAATGTAGTCTAATGTCACATTGATAGATTGGGTAATTTGAATAAGTCTTATGCAAAGTATACATCAATATGAATTGAAAAAAACAAGTATTCTAATGACAATTAAAGCCAATAAATTTTCACTGGTATTAGAGTTGACTAACTTTTAGGTGTGATTATCAAAGTTCTAAAAGCATTTAGTATTTCTTTTCCCTCGAATGTTTGGGACCTCTATTTAATTTTTGGGAGTGTTAGAATTACTCACGTGTTATTCAAGCATAATCCAATCTTGTTTTTGTGGTATTAGAAATGCTAAAATTAATCCTCATAAAGTTATGAATTCATAGTAAATTCATTAATATTGTGCTTATTGAACCACCTTGTGGGAACTTAATTGAGAGCCATGTTTGTGTTATTGATGATCGAAGTGTTATCAAAGAACCTAGTTCAACATACATAATATTTACAGTAGAATGTTTCTTAATCCAAGATAAACACACTTTGGGTAGATTTCCTATTACCACTGCAATATGTCTATTGTTTTGATTATTGATTTGTATCTAATGACTGCTTGAAAACATATCATGATAGATGTTTATTCATCTAAAAACAATTTAGGAAACCAAAAATCAAAACACACCCACATAACGGGCCCCTAGTACTTATCGATATAAGGCTTATTACAACTATGACTTCTCAATATTGAGAAAAACATTTACAAGTACATAGGTGAGGCTTGCCACTAGTGGTGACTAGTGTAATCTCATACTGGGGATCTAAGCAAGTACTTACACATAGAATATTTCTTATTTATGTATCGATTATTTTCCTTTCACTAATTATCAATATAATGAATTACTACAAATTAGTTATATAAATTCCATTAAATTCAGTTGGATTTGGCTATGTCATTATCTTACAGTGGTTGTAATATCCTGAATTTTTTACCTAACCATTATGGGCATAAGTCCCATTTCATGTGATGTTGCTTTGATGTTTTATTTTGTATATTGGGTATAAGACCCCACTGCACATGAGAATGATGATTTGTTTGATATATTGGGCATAAGTTGAGAATGATTTCGATAGAAGTCCTATATATTAGCCATTTACTATCTGAGCTGGACATTATCTAACTATGCTTAATTTGTCGTACTTTGTTAGTGTGTTGTATTGTCGTAAGTTTTTCTTACGTCCTGCTTTCATATTTATCAATATGGTTATTATTGTAATACTATGTTGTCGTGATGTTTGTTTACTATCTTTTTCTATGGTTACAAATTTATAAGTATGTGTTGTTTTGATTACTTCTCAATGGTTATATGGTTTTATTACTATTGTATACCCAATTATTACTTAACTTGTTATTGGAAAAGGCGTGGAGTGGCGGGACATGTTTCCCTTGAAAACACCTGGAAGGTAATTGTTTTCTACTTGTCACCATGATGCTTACTTATTTCTTATGAACTGATGCATTTATTTGCTTGTCGTGTGCAGGTGCACTTGAAAATGGAAACTGCTTATAAAAGAGGAATAAGACATACTGCATGTTCGTAACTAGTGCTCAGCTTGGGTGACAAGGAACTTACAGTCATATTATAGTGACTAATATGAATTATTTTAGTTGATATTTCCACAAGGATGGATGTTTTACAAGACTATCTTGTATGGTTTACCATTATTGTTTTTACATACATTACGAAATCATTTCAATCACGGTTGGATATATCATTCATACAGTACACACTGTGTATGGTATTGACACTTGGTATCTTCGTTTTTGTTTTAATATGGTCTTGGTGTATTAAATTAAAACCTTTGCAATAGCCCTTCCATGAGATATTTCATATGCCATGGACTATCTCTAAACACTATGCATTTGATGCACATATTGCATGGTACGTTGATTAAACATGGTTCTTTGGAATTTTATTTTGTTATTTGATTATGGTTTTTTTTATAGTTTATACTTAATTAGTTCTTTTGCTCCTAAATATAGTTCTATCAAAAATATGAAATTTTCCAGTAGAATCCATAGATAAACAAAACATATAGACTCTATTTAGAGTGATTTCTAGGTCTTAGGAAAAACAAGTTTAAGCTATGAAATAAATGCAAAACCAAGTATACAAGAAATAAGCCATAAATAATTCTTAGACAACAAATAATTTTTAGAGATAGTGTTTTATAATTAAAAACATAAAATCTTAAACATTCTGTATAGACATAGTGTTTATAAATAAAATGTAAACCCTTAAATATTTTGAGAGGAAATAATTGCAAACATAGGGTTAGAAATATAATGTAAACCCTTAACTATTCTAATAGGAATTATACTAGATAATGGAACAGGAAAATCCAGAACCTCATACCTGAAAAGTGCAGCTGTTCCAATGGTTCAAAACCTACACACTAAATTACCTAGCATTAACAAATTCACAGGAATATCTAACCTCTGTATAGATAACCAAATCACTTGGGGACTACCACGTTCGACCCAACCATGACCCGGAACCATTCATGGTATTCATCTGGATCCCCCCCAAGATGGCTCCAACATGAAAATAGCTTAGAGCTCCTAAGGTAAGGATTCCATAAATAGGATATCATGTTTGAATTAGTTCTCCTTTTTCCTCTTAGGAAAATGTTCTTCAAGAACTCTCTTGAGAATAAACAAGCATACATAATGATTCACCAAAATGATGGAAGAGATCACCAAGCTTCTCTTTGTCTTGGGACTTTATAGGTAGACTTTTCAGTCAAAGGGGTAGTTAAATCAAGAATCATTTGACTTCTTGATTTAACCTTTTTATTTAATTTAGGTATTTTTTAATATTTAACTTAGGAACTTTTAACTAGTTCTTATTTGGACATTTTTAGGTATTATACTATTCAATTACTTTTAAGTAATAATAATAATAAATGGAACGCCTCTTTCTTTCTCATACTTTTAATATTATTACTATGTTTACTCTTATACATACCATGTATAATATATATATATATATATATATTATTTGTTAACATTTGTCTTTAGGTATCATATAACATGATCCCTAAACTTATGGCACGTTTTTCATTAAGGCCGCTAGGTAGGTGGTTAGGTCTACTAGGCTAGGCAAGTCTAAACATCCTTGCATGTTGGATTCCCTCGTATAACATGGTAGTTCTTCAAAACTTGCTGAGATACAGAAATTCAATATTTCACTTAATCCCTTATAAATAAGTCAAATAAGATCAATATTTTACTCGAGTCGTTTTCACTTGACATAATTAATTATTTTCAGTAACTATAACGTCCCCAAAATTGAAAATAAAAAATAAATTTATTAGGCTAGTAAAAACTACCTATGTTGGACATTATTGAGCTTGCGGAATATAACGTACACTACATGTACCATTGTTTCATCGTAAGTTGTCCTTAAATTCTACCTTCTTACTTTAATTTATGATTATTAATGTGTTTTACATTATGGTGTCGTAATGCTAATTACTAAGCTATTCTTATAGTTATGCTTTGTTGTGTATGTTAGATGCTTTGATTATGTAATTAATTATTATTTTACATGTGCTTATGTTGGATATCTGATTCTAACTTAACTTTGCTCTTGGAACCAAAGTGGGTGGAGTGGTGGGACTAGTTCCCCCATGTACTGTCTGAGAGGTAAAATTTCTAATTGTAGAGGTGAATTACTTAGTTCAGTTTGAACTATGGCACTTCTTTCATTTTACATGCAGCTTGTATTTAGTAACAAGACTTATTACGTAGTGCTGAACATTTTTTTATCATTAATACACCTACTGGTTGCTATTACAATCTTATAGATCCAGGTTAGTGGCAAGGTAATTACCATGTTTAATATTTATAGTGTGATTATTATCGATTCTTCATATCCTAATGTATTTATTACATGTTTATTTCATTAAAAGTATTAATATATCTTTTTATTATTCTTGCAAGGTTTATAAACCTTGGATAAAGGCCAATTATTGACTCTATACATAACAATATTACCATGACATATTTCATATGGCATAGTCCTTGTATTTGAGCCTAAGGAAATCGTTAAGCAATGCTTTAAAGGCCTAGAGCGTAAAGTATGTGATACCCATATTACTTATACCTTGCATTGACTTGGGGCTAGCGAGTATATAATATGGTTCATGGGGTTTAAGCTCTTGCATGGAATTGGAAGGTATTCGAAATCATAACATTGCATGACTATAGAGAAGTGGGTTTTGGAGTTTGATATGGGTAACAGGTTGGTGCCACTAATACACCTTAGAGTTTGTAGCAGCCCAATCTTAGGGCTTGGCTCACAATGGACTTGGTCATTTCATTTGGTTTGTTATTTTATCTCAGCTCTGGTGTGGGTGAAGGATGATGACCTCACTGGTCTAAAAATGAAGGTAATATGGACTCATTTTGCATAGTTACATGGTTTTTGTAGCTTGTATTCACCATAGATTACTTCTTGTCTTGTTGTTATCTTTTTGCAGGGTTGCGAAGGAGTGAAGGAAGGTTTCATTTGTGGGTCATGGGCATGGCCTTACTCCAATGGTAATTCCACTATGCAAGTTGTTATGAGTTCCTTCTTAGGTTGTCCCTCATCAGGGGTGTTTTGGTTGTGACTGGGTGTCACTCATCGGGGGTTAGTCTGCTTGCATTTTGTTTTTATGGATGCATTTGGGTTTTGGGGGTTTGTTTGTAACATGACAAAGATATGTTGGGAATACCACAACTTTGAATTTTTGTGTTTGGATTTTATTTTCCCTTGGGTCAGTATTTAATAATGAAATGGAAAGTAATTTGAAGAGGGTTACTAGCCGTAAGGAGAAACTTGATGCCTTCAACAGGCTCTGCGTGTAAATTGTAGATGCGGCGTTTTGATTTTTAAAATGTACACAGTGGTAGCACCATTGCTTGAAATGGTGCCATGGCCATTGGACGACCTTGTAAACTTGATTTAAGACGTAATAATTTTGGTGTATATGAATCTATATTGCGTTGTTGTTATTTAGACTTGGGTTTTATGTGGAATTCACCTTCATGGTTGGATTGTGTAGATTCACTTCCATTATTTGTATTAGCTGTAAGAATGTAAATGTTGACAGTGTGTGGTTAAGGCCATGTCGTGAATGGCATGAGTGTTATCCATGGTTTTTGTGATACCTTAGAAGGTTTAGATTTTACGTTTTGGTTTTTATAATGTGCAATATGGAAAAGTAAATAAGTTGTGGGTGCAAACCCTAGATGGCTATTGTTGTTGTAGCTGGATTCGTTGACAGGGCATAACATGTTATTAAATTTACTGTGAACTTTATTTATGGGTTGTGACTATGTATTTACAGCATGTATATTTGTAAAGGTCTTACGACCTCTGTGTAATGATTTTAGGTTTGTCTTACAGCTTGTGTGTAGATGATACATCGTGGCTTTATAAAAGAGTAGAGACCATTCAGTATTTGATCCCAGGTCATGTAATTTAATGGGGGCTTATAAATGGATTACTGTGTATAAATTCTATTGTGATTTATATTATAATGAGGACCATGTTTATGGTTACAGTTCGGGCCTTCTCAGAGTCCCCATGATTTGATCATGTGACCTCGTTGTGCTTACATGGTTTTTATTTTTAATATTCTAACCAAGGCTTGTTTTTTTTTAAATATTACTACATATGTAATTATTGTCGTGGTTTTTATTATGGCTTGCGATTTGGCTTGGATTCCCACCAAGGTCGATACTACGATGTAACGTCCCCAACCCTCCAACTAGCTAAGAGGATGGTACCATGGATTTAACCATCCAGGAAACCAACCCCATGAACATGTGCATTCATAAGATGCTGAAATGTTGAAAAAAAATGATTTGAACTAGAACATGCATACATGATCATTTATCATACAGTGAAAGAAAACATACGTTCATACGATCATTCAACATGTTCATCACATTCATTAACAGAAAACATGATTACAGAAGTAAAATAGACAAGTTTACTTATCTTATGAAGAACTCGTTCCGCAACCAGCTACGTTGTTGCAATGTTCCACCCAACCATTGGCCAGTGTGCTCCTTAATCTCTCAGCAATGCTGCCACCCCTGACCTTGGCATGATTCTCCAAGAATAAGGAACAAGCAGGCTTAAACATAGCCGAGGACACACAAAACACATCCAAGCCAACATGGTCAGGTTTATCAGGCCATCCAAGAGTTCGAAAAGGATAAATGCTAAGCTTGTGAGCTCATTGCAGAGCTAGGAACACCTACACCAAAACTAGCCTGACTTCTAAGACACCCACACACACCCAACACAAGGAACCAGTCCCTTCTCTGCTACATAGTCCCTCAGGCCCTGACTTCCCTTCCAGTGCTATTCAGGGGTTGTGGAGAAGAGAGCCATCCCTCTAGCTCTGTCTGTGTGGTTTCCAAACACACCAGGTTTATCAAGCAACCCAAGCCCCCCATCCCTACTCCCAACACAGTCCAAAGACCAACCATTGCACTCATGCAATCAATCAGCTGTCATAGCTTAAACAGGAAAAACGACTACTAATTCATTCTTGGCCCTATCATGGACAAAACAAATCCCAAGTGAATTACATAGTCCTGAAACGTATCAGTAAACACAACTCAAAACATGGGGAAACAATAGTCCGTCCTGGACAATAAAGTCACTGGGAAAACTTACCCAGACCACACTGGGGAAGAAATACAGTCTCCCATCTTGTGCATGAGAAAAACTTGCACCAGACCCTAAAAATACAGAGGGAAAAACATATGCACGAGCCATAAATAAGTGAATAAAACTTACACACAGTCCCTGAGCGTAAAATGGCTCTCCATAGGAAAAATCATCGGTGATAGTGACCGAACAGGGCCCCCCAGATTGCTGCATGAGTGGCAACAATGTAGAACCCGGTGCGTGAGAGAACCTTTACACCCAATTCCGAAAGTGGGTCGAGAACACACCCAAATCCTCGCTGTGGAAAATGTGAATGACAATGGAGGCAGCTCCTCTCTCCTGGATGCGTGAGACCAAATAGGAAAGGTGCCCTTGTGTGAGAATAAACAGCTCCGCCTATGTGTGTGGATGACCAGGCAGTGGAAAGGATGCATAGTAATTGGAAGTGCATGAGAATTTCAGCACTGTCATGGAGAGAATGGAGTGTCTACTGGAGTGATGGTGGTGGTTTTTGCTTGCCATCGTGAGGTCAACCACGCTGGTGGAGTGTGCATGTGGGCAAGGACTGACAGTCCTACCACACTCCACTCCAATCCATAACTCCCCAAACTAACAGCAGCAGTTTTCAATAGTGGTAGATGGGTAGGACAAGGGAAGGTGACACATGGATTTTTACCCCATTACCCAAGGTTTGACATCCCCCACCCTTATCCTTGTGAAAATCATGCCCTTGTCATTATGGTTTCCGCAAACATAGCTGGTCGGGGTTCATTTTAATTAAAGATGCATATTTACATGATGACAAAACTTAATATATGCCACATGCCCCCATATACCATCGATGATAATTTCAACCCGAAACATAGCATAACCAATAAATGGTGGGGCCTTGGCCTTTAGCTCCGCACCATGATTATTTACAATATATACATCATGTACTTTTAATGCAATGGGGTCAAAACTGGGGTTTTACATTCCCCTCCCCCTTCAATAGCACTGTCCTCAATGCTTTGCAAAATTGAACAAAATGCTACAGTGGTATCACCTCAGTGTTCTGCAGAATTGAACAAAAATGGATGTGCCAATCGCATAGTGTCCCCAAACTCCCACGTAGCCTCTTCAGGTCCGTCGTGCTCCCATTGCACCTTTACATGACCTATGGCCCGGTTCTGGAGCATTGTGACCTTCCTATCAAGGATGCACATTGGCTCAATTCGTAACTCTCCCTCGGGTTCCACGTGAATCACATCCCAATTTATCACATGGTTAGGATCATGTACATATCTCTTAAGTAAAGAAACCTGAAAAACATTATGAGCTCTAGTGCTAGCAAGGAATGCAAGTCTATATGTAACTGGCCCTATTCTTTCAAGCACTTCAAATGGCCCACAATATCTTGGTGACAACTTGGCGCAACTTCCAGGTTTCAAGGAACTCTTCTTTTCCCTCACTTTGAGGTAAACATGATCCCCAACACTGAACTCCTTCTTCACCCTATGCTTACCTGCATAGCTTTTCTATCTGTCCTGTGTTGCTTTTAGATTCTGCCTGATATTTACGACCTCTTGCTCCATTTCCTTGAGCAATTCTGGTCCAAGCACAACTCTGTTCAGTGAGTTGTCCCAAGTCACATGTGTTCTACACCTTCTTCCATACAAAGCTTCATATGGACTCATCCCCAAGGATGCCTGCTGTCCATTGTTATAACAAAAATCTAACAAGTGCAAGTAATCTTCACACTTGGTTGGTTTGTCCATCACGTACATGCGAAGCATATCCTCAAGCACCTAATTAACTCTCTCTGTCTACCCATCTGTTTGAGGATGGTATCCAGTCCTAAAGTTTATCTTTGCACCCAAATCCGCAAACAACCCCTTCCAAAAATTGGAAGTAAACTTGACATCTCTATCGAAAATTATTGCCCTCGGTAATCCATGCAATTTGAAAATCTCCTTCATGAAAATCTTTGCAATGTCATCAGTCTTGTGTGTAGAAATCATTGGTATAAAATGTGCTGCTTTAGTCAACTTTTCTACCACAAACATGATGGAATCATGTTTTCTCCAAGTCATCGGCAATCCTGTAATAAAATACATGGAAATAAATTCCCATTTCCATTCCGGAATTGGCAGAGGTTGCAACAACCCTGCTGGATGTTGATGCTCAAACTTTACCTATTGACATTTCATGCACCTTGAAATGTATTCAACCATGTCCTTTTTCATTCCTAGCCAAAAGTACTACTTTCTAGCTGTAGCAATTATCTTTTGATATCCTGGGTGACAAGAATACGAAGCTTGATGGATTTCATCAATAACAATTCTCCTCAAATCTGCTACATTCAGAATATAAATTCTTCCTTTAAAAGTGAGAAGTCCATCTTCTTCCAATTTATATCCCTCATACCTCTTCTCAAGACTTTGCTGCTGCAGTTTGTCTTTTACCTGCTCATACAATTCATCTCCAGCAACATGATTAACAATCTGCTGCTTCAAATCTCATTGGCAAATACTAAGAGATGCCACATGCATTTCCTATACCTTCCTGCTGAGTGTATCAACTACCTTATTCTCTTTCCTTTTTATGTGCTTGATTTCAAAATCAAATTGACATAAAAATTCCATCCATCTTTCTTTCCTAGCATTCAGAGTAGGCTGATCAAATAGATACTTCAGACCACAATGGTCTATTCTGAGCTCAAATCTTCTACCCATTAAGTAATGCCTCCATATCTTGAGGGCATGTACTATGGCTGCAAGATGTAGATCATGAGTGGCATAGCTCTTCTCATGTTCCTTCAGCTTTCCCGACTCATAACATATCATGTGGTTGTCTTGCATAAGGACTCCTCCAAGACCTTGTCCACATGCATCGGTACACACCACAAAATCTTTCTCTGGATCTGCAACCTTCAATACGGGTGCACTGGTGAGAATATTCTTCAACTGCTGGAAGATTTATTCACACCTCAATGTCCATTCGAACTTTATCCCATTCGGTAGTATCCTGCAAGTCTTATAAAATATCTTACATCTATCACATTTCTTGGTGTAGGCCAATTCATAATGGCTTCAGTATTTTCAGGGTCCACAGATCTACCTTCCTCGGAGATAATGTGACCCAAATACTGAATTCTATTTCTATAGAAGTCACACTTGCTCAGTTTTGCATACAACTGATGCTCCCTAAGAAATTTCAATGTTAATCTCAAATTCTCTTCATGTTCTTCCTCATTCTTGGAATAAACAAGAATGTCATCAAGGAAAAAAAGAACAAACTTGTGCAAATATCTGCTAAAGACACTATTCATAAGGCACATAAATGTAGTTGGTGCATTTGTGAGACCAAATGGTACCACTACAAACTCATAATGCCCATACCTTGTCCTGAAGGTTGTCTTATGAATTTCCTCATCCTTCATTCTCACCTGATGGTAACCAGACCTCAAGTCGATCTTGGAAAATACCTTTGCTTCACTCATTTGATTAAAGAGGTCATCAGTTCTAGGAAAAGGATATTTATTCTTCACAGTAACCTTGCTCAATTGTCTATAATCAATACATAACCTGAGTGTACCATCTTTCTTCTTTACAAATAGAACTGGTGCTCCCCAAGGGGACACACTCGGTCAGATATAGGATTCTTTTCCAACAACTCTTGCAATTGCATCTTCAACTCTAGAATCTCCAGTGTACTCATGCTGTAGGGTTCCTTGGACACTGGTGTTGCTCCTGGTACAAGTTCAATAGTGAAATCAATGTCCCACTTTATATGAAGCCCTGGAATCTCATCAGGAAACACGTCCTTGAATTTCTGTAGCACCTAATAGTACTCCAGCCTAGCAGTTTCATCTCCTGATGTCTCCAGAATATGAGCTGCATACAACTGGAAACCCTTCCTACGTAACTTCTTTAACTGCATTGTTGAAACCTGCCATACTGAAATCACATTTGGAATACCTTTCACAACTACGAGGTTCCCTTCTTCATTCATGCATTCAAAAGTCTTATTGTAACAGTCAAGCTTTACCCTGTGAGCTTCTAACCAATCCATTCCAATGAGAACATCATAGGAACCAAGTGGTAGAACATTCAGATCAACACAAGTGACCAATCCATTCATGACCAATGGACATTTCTCTACCACTTCACTAACCTTTCTCTTAGTTCCAGTGACTAGCTGAACTAACCAAGATTTTCTATGCTTTACCTTCTTAAAAGCACAAATATCCACTACTCTAGGAGTAATTTAACTATGTATAGAACCGGGGTCAATTAAAATAGAAATAGATTTCTCAACAATCTTACCTGCTACATCAACCACAACTGACTGGTGATCTGCCTGATGGTCCTCTAGTGCTGCATAAACCCTACGAACTGCCCTTGCTACTTGACCCACTGTTTCTACTTCTTGAATGTTATAAGCTGGCCTTGCACTCTCATTCTCAAGTGGACAATTCCTATGCATGTGAGGTACTCCACATTTCCAACATTGAAGTGGCCCTCTATTCTATTATGGATCCTTAGGCTTTTCTTCTGTCATTCTAACTGGCTTACTCACAGCTTAGGATGGCTTCTTCTACTGATTCCTGAAGTTAGAAGGTTTGAAACCTTTATTTCTTTGGTCAAACTTCTCATTCTTGTTGTCCTTCCATGCCTTATGGTAATCCGGCTTACCTTTGCTTTGCTAATAGCAATACTTAGCCTTTCTTATTGCTTCTTCAAGAGTTCTAGGTTCATAAAACTCAATTATATCATTGTAAGACTGAGGCAATCCACTCAAAAAATGTTGGACCTTCACTTTTTCATCTCTGATGTACCGTACATACTTCAACAGCTCCAAAAACTTATTTGCATATTTTTCCATGGTCCGCTGTCCCAATATCAGCTCATGAAATTCCTTAATCTTGTCATCATAATACCTATCAGAGAGGTATTTGTGCTTGAAATACTTCTTGAACTATTTCCACTTAAGTCTCCTTTCACTGATCCTCTTTTCTTGCTTGAAGTGTTCCCACCAAATGGATGCTCTTCCATGCATATTGAATATGGAAACTCTTGCCTTCATGTTTCCCAAATAGTCATGCACTTGAAAGTACTTCTTTACCCCAAGAATCCAAGCTTCGGCCTCTTGTCTAGTCTTTACCTCATCATCAAAAGTAGGAGGTTTAGCTTTCTTAAATTCATCCTGAGAGTGATCCCTATGGTGTCTCTTTCTTTTTATTTTATGAGAAGAAAAACTAGAATCCCCGCTAGATTCTTTAGAATCAAATGATCCACTAGAAGTCCTTCTCCTTCTCCTAGTACTACTCTTAGCGCCTTCTGGTCTTGTTGTACCTCATCTAGATTCTATCTTTCTTTGAAATTTTGTCAAACTCTGCAACATTGCAGCATTCAACTGATGTTGCTCTTCCTGAACTTTGATCAAGCTTCTCATGGTGGCTGCAACATCTGACGTTGTCTCTTGGAATATCCTTCCAATAGACTCTATGTCATCATGTCCATTATGAACATTTTCTCGCATGGCATCCCATGCACACTCGTAAGAATCCCAAGCATCATATCCGTCATGGATTCTCATAACTGAACCACCACTTACTTACCAAATTGCACTACCTAGAATACTACCCTTGAAGGTGACTATGATTCTGCAAATGTGTTAGTAACACAACTGTTAGATGCATAACATTGATATAAATAGAAATTAATTACCTTCTCCTAGAAAAATCATAAAATAACAAATTTTCCCAAACACAAGATTTTCTTCATCAAAGAATGTCTCTTACTTGCTCCTTTTTAGCCCTAAAATTCCACTGAAAATCCGCTAAAAATCCTACTAAAAAATAGCCGAAATCTGTTGAGAAATCCTTCTTGAAAAACTCAAAATTTGCTTGTATAGGATCAGGTCTCATCCCAACTATCAATCTGACGTTTCGGTGGTCAAAACTTCTATTTTTCTTCACTGTTCATCGGTGATCTGTTCACTTATGCTTCTCCCATGTGTCATACCCGTAGTCATCTATACATCCGCAACAGCATACGTTCAATCCACTAACTTCTGCCGATCCAAAGAGCTAAGCATCGCTGATCACTGATGGCCTCAATACTTAGACAAATTTTTGAATATTCCTTCTTTTGTCGGTGAAAATTGTTCTATATTTTACTGACTCTGTCGACTCCAATACTTAGAAATATTTTTGAATTTATCCCTTTTCATCTTCCTCTTCGTCGCTTGATCGGTTCAATCCTCTTATTTTCGTCGGCAAAATAGTTCCATCAGCAGCCGCAACGGCGGCCCATCATCTTTGATCTTCTCCCGATCAGCAGCCCAATCTGCTAAGGCATAACCTGATCCGTATCGACGGTCTCTCCTCGTTGGAAGGCTAGTGCTCTAGGATTCTGAATCGATGGCACACAAAACACTATCTTCTTCTGATAGTCGATGATTTCAGGCCTTAGAAAAAAAAATTAAACTTTCTTTCTTTACGGCGTCGGCGGTCAGAGGCCCTACTCGTCGAACGCGTAGTTGTCTAGCCATTCGCAACGGCGGGTGCTTGATCAACTACTTTCTGCCAGAAATTTCAACACTTAAACCAAATTTCAAAACTTTCCTACTGTCAGCAATCGGGTCCACTAAGACTGCTGCATCAACGTTTTAGTCCCTTCGGCATCCGCAACAGTGGACTGTCAAACCACCAAATCCTTCTGCGGTGTCGACGAACACAACATTTATTTTCCGCTGACGTATGTTGCACACTTAGAAAATTTTCAACAATTTTCCTTCCAGCTATCCTCCATCGAGTGTGCTTCCACCTAGCTCTCCACTACATCGGAAGTCGCTTCCAGTAAGTGTTCCGACGAACCGACAATTCAACACTTAGACAAATTTTATGGAATTTTCTCTATCATAAATTCTTATTTCTACTCGGCAGAAATAAATCCTACCTCTGTCACTACATCCTTCATGGCTCATCCATGCGCATGCTGCAACATGAGATCTGATACCACACTGTAACGTCCCCAACCCTCCGACCGACGAACAGGATGCTACCATGCCGTTAACCATCCGGGAAACTAGCCCCATGAACATGTGCATTCATAAGATGCTGAAATGCTGAAACAAAATGGTTTGAACTAGAACATGCATACATGACCATTTATCATATAGCAAAAGCAAACATACGTTCATACAAGCATTCAACATTTTCATCACATTCATTAATATAAAACATGATTGCAAAAGTAAAATAGACAAGTTTACTTATCTTATGAAGACCTCGTTCCGCAACCAGCTACGTCGCTGCAACGTTCCCCCCAACCATAGGCCAGTGTGCTCCTTAATCTATTAGCAACCCTGCCACCCCTGAGCTGGGCATAATTATCCAAGGCATAAGGAACAAGTAGGCTTACACATAGCTGAGGATACACAAAACAAAGCCAAGCCAACACAGTTGGGTTTATCAGGCCATCAACAAGACAACCAAGCCAACATGGTCAGGTTTATCAGGCCATCCAGGAGTTGGGAAAGGCTAAATACTAAGGTGGTGAGCTCATTACAGAGCTAGGAACACCTACACCAGAACTACCCTGACTTCTAAGACACCCACACACACCCAACACAAGGAATCAGTCCCTTCTCTGCTACACAGTCCCTCAGGCCATGACTTCCCTTCCAGTGCTATTCAGGGGTTGTGTAGAAGAGTGTTGGGCACTATTTTGACCTCTTTTATTCACCTAAATATCTTCCATTTTCCTCCATAAAACCTTCATGCTGATTTATAAAGCCTTAAATTCACCCACAAACTTTGGTTAAAAGGTATAAATGTTATTGCTTTTTAATAGATTGAATTTTGAGATTTTTAAAGCATTTAAACTAAGGTTTTTATTCAGGATTACAGGATGTGCTAACTTCCCGTAATGTCTCCAAGGTTGAAGACTTGCAGGCCAGCTAGGCGTGAACTGAAAGATGGAGAAAATATCCTCAGTGTCCAAGGATGGATAAACTTCCAACGAATAGATGATGTGGCTCTCATAGGTGTCAAGTCAAAGTCAGTCAAATACGACAACCTGTGCTACCACTCAGCACAAAAGTAGGGAAGTTCCGATTTTGTGGATCTGATAGAGGATCTTGAGGACTATGTTTCATTAATTAGTTTCCAGATTAATAGCATTTCTAGTTTTCAAGAATTTTTATAAGTACTTCATAAAATAGAGGAGAAAGGCATAACGATTTGGGGAGAAAACGCATACTGTTCTGGACTGCGTTGTTCTATTATTGTGTATGATCGATTTTATGGTGAATATAATTGAAGTTTAAAGCTCTGTGATTCTTCATTTGCATGTGTGAATGAGGCATTGGAGGGCCCCCTCTTTCGAGTCTGCACACCTTTCAATTGCCAATGAACAATTTGGATTGTTGCAAACGATATGGATTGTGTCAATGGTATGTTTTAGTTCCTGTAGGATTCGATTTTCTTATTGCAGAACGAGTTAGAATTATTTCAATCAAGTTTTATAAGCTCTGTCATTTTATTAGTTATATTAAAGGAATGGTTCAGACTACTATCTCATTATGCTATACATCGCTTGCTTATTCGATGATGAAGTATTAAGAAAAATTATACATTATGAATGCTTTCCTATAAGGGAAATTGATGATTGATTGTTTATTCAGTGCTGAGATAATAGACAGAATCTCGTAGTTCATAGTTTAGGGTTAGGCTTAATTCGTTTTTATTATCTCAGAATCATTCACTTATAAATTGCTTCCACATATAAATTGTTGTGTAAGTGAAATATCAAATGAAGTTGTTCCTGTAAGGGAATTTTTGTGTTTTCAAATCACAGTAAATTAATTTGTTAATAGGTTTATTTCACAGATAAATTAGATTTCCAAGTCAAGTCTAGCTTTGAGTCCTTATACTTGGATATGCCTCTAAGTTTACCAACTCCGGATTGACATAAACTCAAGGTCTGATCTGCATTAGTGGATTGGAGCCCAACAAAGAGAACCATCCCTCTAGCTCTATCTGTGTGGTTTCCTAACACACCAGGTTTATCAAGCAACCCAAGCCCCCCATACCTTCTCCCAACACAGTCCGAAGACCAACCATTACACTCATGTAATCAATCAGTTGTCACAGCTTAAACAATGAAAACAAATACTGAGTCGTTCTTGGCCCTATCATGGCAAAAACGACTGCCAAGTGAATTACACAGTCCTAAAACATATCAGTAAAAACAACTCACAACATGGGGAAACAACAGTCCATCCTGTACAACGAATTCACCAGGAAAACTTACCCAGACCACACTGGGGAAAAAATACAGTCTCCTAGCCTATGCATGAGAAAAACTTGCACCAGACCCCAAAATATAGAAGGAAAAAAATATGCACAAGCCACAAATCAATGAGGAAAACTTACACGTAGTCTGTGAGCATAAAATCGCTCTCCACGGGAAAAATCGTGGGTGATAGTGACTGAACAACCCCCCTAAGCTTGATGTGTGAGTGGCAACAATGCAGAACCTGGTGCATGAGAGAAACTTTACACCAAATTCCAAAAGCGGGTCGAGAACACACCCAAATCCTCCCTGTGGAAAATGTGAATGACAGTGGAGGTGGCTCCTCTCTCCTGGATGCATGAGACCAAACAGGAAAGGTGCCCGTGCATGAGAATAAAAATCTCTGCCTATGCATGTGGATGAATATATAGTGGAAACGATGCGTAGTAGTTGAAAGTGCGTGATAATTTCACCACCATTGTGGAGAGAATGGAGTGTCCGCTGGAGTGATGGTGGTGGTTTTTTTTGCTATCGTGAGGTCAACCACGCTGGTGGAGTGTGCGTGTGGGAAAGGAATGACAGTCCTACCACACTCCACTCCCATCAATAACTTCCCCAACTAACAGCAGTAGTTTTCAATGGTGGTATTTGGGTAAGACAAGGGAAGGTGACACATGGCTCTTTCCCCCATTTCCCAAGGTTTGACATCTCCCAACCTTATCCTTATGAAAATCATGCCCTTTTCATTATGGTTGCCATGAACATAGCTGTTTGTGGTTCATTTTAATTAAAGATGCATATTTACATGATGACAAAACTTAATATATGCTGCATGCCCCGATATACCATCAGTGACAATTTCAACCCAAAACATAGCATAACCAATCAACGCTGCAGCCTTGGCCTTTAGCTCTGCACCATGATTATTTACAATATATACATCATGTACTTTTAATTCAACGGGGTAAAAACCGGGGTGTTACATTTCCCTCCCCCTTCAATAGCACTGTCCTCGGTTCTTTACAAAATTGAACAAAATGCTACACTGGTATCACCTCAGTGTTCCGCAGAATTGAAAAAAAATGGATGTGCCAATCGCATAGTGTCCTCCAGCACCCATGTAGCCTCTTCAGGTTCGTAGTGCTCCCATTGCACCTTTACCTAACCTATGGCCTGGTTCCGAAGCATTGTGAACTTCCTGTCGGGGATGCACATTGGCTTGATTCGGAACTCTCCCTCGGGTTCCACCTGAATCACATCCCAATTTATCACATGGTTAGGATCATCTACATATCTCTTAAGAAAAGCAACATGAAAAAAATTATGAGCTCTAGTGCTAGCAGGCAATGCAAGTCTATATGCAACTGGCCATATTCTTTCAAGCACTTCAAATGGAATACAATATATTGGTGACAACTTGGCACAACTTCCAAGCTTCAAGGAACTCTTCCTTCCCTCACTCTAACGTAAACATGATCCCCAACACTGAACTCCCTCTTCACCGTATTCTTATCTGCATAGATTTTTGTTCTGTCCTGTGCCGCATTCAGATTCTGCCTGATCTTTACGACCTCTTGCTCCATTTCCTTGAGCAATTCTGGTCCAAGCAAAACTCTGTTCACCTGGTTTTCCCAACTCACAGGTGTTCTACACCTTCTTCCATACAAAGCTTCATACGGACTCATCCCCAAGGATGCCTTCTACCCATTGTTATAAAAAAACTCTACCAAGTGCAAGTAATATTCCCACTTGGTTGGTTTTTCCATCATGTACATGCGAAGAATATATTCAAGCGCCTGATTGAATCTCTCTGTCTACACATCTGTCTGAGGATGGTATGCAGTGCTGAAGTTTAGCTTTGTACCCAAATATGCAAACAACCCCTTCCAAAAGTTGGAAGTAAACTTGACATCTCTGTCGGAAATTATTGCCCTTAGTAATCCATGCAATTTGAAAATATTTGCAATGTAATCAGTCTTGTGAGTAGACTTCACTGGTATAAAATGTGCTGCCTTAGTCAACTTGTCTACCACAACCATGATGGAATCATGTTTTCTCCAAGTCATCGGCAATCCAGTAATAAAATCCATGGAAATAACTTCCCATTTCCATTCCGGAATTGGCAGAGGTTGCAACAACCCTGCTAGATGTTGATGCTCAACCTTTACTTGTTGACATTTCATGCACCTTGAAATGTATTCAGCCATGTCCTTTTTCATTCCTGGCCAAAAGTACTGCTTTCTAGCTGTAGCAATTGTCTTCTGATATCCTGGGTGACCAAAATACGGAGCTTGATGGATTTCATCCATAACCATTCTCCTCAAATATGCTACATTCAGAATATAAATTTTTCCTTTAAAAGTGAGAAGTCCATCTTCTTTCGATTTATATCCCTCATACCTCTTCTCAAGACTTTACTACTGCAGTTTGTCTTTTACCTGCTCATACAATTCATCTCCGGCAACATGATTAACAATTTGCTGCTTCAAATCTGATTGGAAAATACTAAGAGATGCCACATGCATTTCCTGCACCTTCTTGATGACTGCATCTGCTACCTTATTCTCTTTCATTTTTATGTGCTTGATTTCAAAATCAAATTCACATAAAAAGTCCATCCATCTTGCTTGCCTAGCATTCAGAGTAGGCTGATCAAATAGATACTTCAGACCACAATGGTCTATTCTGAGCTCAAATATTCTACCCATCAAGTAATTCCTCCACATCTTGAGGGCATGTACTATGGCTACAAGCTATAAATCATGAGTGGCATAGTTCTTCTAATGTTCCTTCATCTTTCTTGACTCATAACATATCACGTGGTTGTCTTGCATAAGGACTCCTTCAATCCCTTGTCCACATGCATCGGTACACACCACAAAATATTTCTCTGGATCTGCAACCTTCAATACAGGGTCACTGGTGAGAATATTCTTCAACTGCTAGAAGCTTTCTTCACACCTTGATGTCCATTCAAACTTTATTCCCTTATTTTGCAAATAAGTGATGGCATGTGCAACTTTGAAGAATCCCTCAATGAACCTTTGGTAGTATCCTGCAAGTCCCATAAAAGAACTTACATCTATCACATTTCTTGGAGTAGGCCAATTCATAATGGCTTCAATCTTTTCAAGGTCCATAGAAATACCTTCCTCTGAGATAATGTGATGCAAATACTGAATTCTATCTCTATAGAAGCCGCACTTTGTCAGTTTTGCATACAGCTGATGCTCCCCGAGAAATTTCAATGTCAATCTCAAATGCTCTTCATGTTCTTCCTCATTCTTAGAATAAACAAGAATGCCATCAAGGAAAACAAGAACAAACTTGTCCAAATATCTACTGAAGACACTATTCATAAGGCACATAAATGTAGCTGGTGCATTTGTGAGACCAAATGGTACAACTAAAAACTCATAATGCCCATACCTTGTCCTGAAGGTTGTCTTATGAATGTCCTCATCCTTGATTCTCACCTGATGGTAAGTAGACCTCAAGTGGATCTCAGAAAATACCTTTGCTCCCCTCATTTGATAAAAGAGGTCATCAATTATAGGAAAAGGATATTTATTCTTCACAGTAACCTTGTTCAATTGTCTGTAATCAATACATAACCTGAGTGTACCATCTTTCTTCTTTACAAATAGAACTGGTGCTCCCCAAGGAGACACACTCGGTTGGATATACTTCTTTTCCAACAACTCTTGCAGTTGCATCTTCAACTCTAGCATCTCTGGTGTACTCATCCTGTAGGGTTCCTTGGACATTGGTGCTGCTCATGGTAGAAGTTCAATAGTGAAATCAATGCCCCTCTTTGGAGGAAGCCCTGGAATCTCATCAGGAAACATGTCCCTGAATTCCTATAGCACCTGATAGTCCTCCAACCTAGGAGTTTCATCTCCTGATGTCTCCAGAATATGAGCTGCATACAACTGGAAAAACTTCCTACATAACTTCTTTAAATGCATTGCTGAAACCTGCCATACTGAAATCACCTTTGGAATACCTTTCACAACTATGAGGTTCCCTTCTTCATTCATGCATTCGAAAGTCTTATTGTAATAGTCAAGCTTCACCCTGTGAGCTTCTAATCAATCCATTACCATGAGAACATCATAGGAACTAAGTGGTAGAACATTCAGATCAACACAAGTGACCAATCCATTCATGACCAATGGACATTTCTCTACCACTTCACTAACATTTCTCTTAGTTCCAGTGGCTAGCTGAACTAACCAAGATTTTCTATGCTTTACATTCTTAAAACCTCAAATCTCCACTACTCTAGGAGTAATGTAACTATGCATAGAACCAGGGTCAGTTAAAATAGAAACAGATTGCTCAATAATCTTACCTGCTACTTCAACTACAACTGACTGGTGATCTTCCTGACGGTCCTCCAGTGATGCATAAATCCTAGGGACAACCCTTGCTACTTGACCCACTGTTTCTTCATCTTGAATGTTATAAGCTGGCCTTGCACTCTCATTCTTGAGTGGGCAATTCCTGTGCATGTGGGGTCCTCCACATTTCCAACATTGGAGTGGCCTTCTATTCTGTTCTGGATCCGTAGGCCTTTCTTCTGTCATTTCAACCAGCTTACTCGAAACTTGGCATGGATGCTTCTACTGATTCCTGAAGTTAGAAGGTTTGAAACCTTTCTTTCTTTGGTCAAACTTCTCATTCTTCTTGTCCTTCCATGCCTTATGGTAATCCGTCTTACCTTTGCTTTGCTCATAGCAATAATTAGCCTTCCTTATTGCTTCTTCAAGAGTTCTAGGTTCATAAAACTCAATTCTATCTTTGTAAGACTGAGGAAATCCATTTAGAAAATGTTGGACCTTCACTTTTTCATCTCTAATGTATCAGACATACCTCATCAGCTCGGAAAACTTATTTGCATATTCTTCCATGGTCCGCTGTCCCAATCTCAGCTCATGGAATTCCTTAATCTTGTCATCATAATACCTATCAGAGAGGTATTTCTTGTTGAAATACTTCTTGAACTGTTTCCACTTAAGTCTCCTTTCACTGATCCTCTTTGCTTTCTTGAAGTGTTCCCACCAAATGGATGCTCTTCCATCCATATTGAATATGGCAACTTTTGCCTTCATATTTCCTGAATAGTCATGCACTTAAAAGTACTTCTTTATCCCAAGAAGCCAAGCTTCAGCCTCTTGTCTAGTATTTACCTCACCATCAAATGTAGGAGGTTTAGCTTTCTTAAATTAATCCCGAGAGCGATCTCTATGGTGTCTCTTTCTTTTTCTTTTATGAGAAGAAAAACTGGAATCTTCGTTGGATTCTTCAGAATCAGATGATCCACTAGAATTCCTTCTCCTTCTCCTAGTACTGCTCTTACTGCCTTCTAGTCTTGATGTACCTTGTCTAGAGTCTATCTTTGTTTGCAAGTTAGTCAAACTTTGCAACATTGCAGCATTCAACTGTTGCTACTCTTCCTGGGCTTTGACCAAGCTTCCCACGGTCGTTGCAACATCTGATGGTGTCCCTTGGAATCTCCTTCCATTAGACTCTATGTCATCATGTCCATTACGAAAATTTTCTCCCATGGCATCCCATGCACGCTCGTAAGAATCCTGAGCATCATATCTGTCATGGGTTCTCAAAACTGAACCACCACTTACTTACCAAACTGCACTACCTGGAATACAACCCTTGAAGGTGACTATGATTCTGTAAACATGTTAGTAACACAGCTGTTAGATTCATAACATTGATATAAATCAGAATTACTTACCTTCTACTGGAAAAATCATAAAATAACAAATTTTCCCAAACACAATATTTTCTTCATCAAATAACATCTGTTACTTTCTCCATTTCAGCCCCGAAAATCCACTAAAAAACCACTGAAAATCCTATTGAAAAACAGCCAAAATCTGTTGAGAAATCCTTCTTGAAAAACTCAAAATTTCTTTGTACAGGATCGGGTCTCATCCCAACTAACAATCCGACATTTCAGTGGTCAAAAATTCTAGTTTTCTCCGTTGTTCATCGGTGATCTATTCACCTACGCTTCTTCGATGTGTCGGATCCGTAGTCATCTAGGAAGCTGCAATGACGGATGTTCAATCCAGTAACTTCTATCGATCCAAACAACTAACCATCGCCCATCACCGATGGCCTCAATACTTAGACAAAGTTTTGAAAATTCCTTCTTCTGTCGGTGAAAACTGCTCTATCTTCCACTGACTCTGTCAGCTCCAAGACTTAGAAAGATTTTTGAATTTCTCCCTTTTGGTCTTCCTCTTCGCTGCTTGATCAGTTCAATCCTCTTCTTTTCATCGGTGAAATAGTTCCATCAGCAGCCGCAATGGCGGCCCATCATCTTTGATCTTCTCCCGATCAGTGGCCCAATCTACTGAGGCATAACCTGATCGGTATCAATGGTCTCTCCTCATTGGAAGGCTAGTGCTCTACGCTTCTGAATCAATGCCACACAAAACACTATCTTCTTCCAATAGTCGACGATTTCGGGCCTTAGAATTTTATTTTAAACTTTCTTTCTTTATGGCGTCGACGATCGGAGGCCCTACTCATCAAATGTGTAGTTGTCTAGCCATCCACAACGACGAGTGCTCGATCAACTACTTTTCATCGATGATTTCAACACTTAAACCAAATATCAAAACTTTCCTACTGTCAGCAATCGGTTCCACTAACACTGCTGCATTGATGTTTTTGTCCCTTCGACAGCCGCAACAACGGACTGTCAAACCGCCAAATCCTTCTGCAGTGTCAGCGAACCCAACATCTATTTTCCATCGATGGATGTCTCACACTTAGAAAATTTTCAACAATTTTTCCTTCCAACTGTCCTGCATTGGGTGTGCTTCTGCCTAGCTCTCTGCTACATCGAAATTTCCTTCCACTAAGTGTTCCGACAAACCGACAGTTCAACACTTAGAAACATTTTATGGAAGTTTCTCTGTCATAAACTTCTTATTTCTGATGGGCAGAAAGAAATCCTCCCTCTGTCACTGCATCCTTCATTGCTCATCCAGGCCCATGCTGCAACACGAGCTCTAATACCACACTGTAGCGTCCTCAACCCTTTGACCGATGAAGAGGACGCTACCATGATGTTAACCATCTGAGAAACTAACCCCATGAACATGTGCATTCATAAGATGCTGAAATGTTGAAACAAAATGCTTTGAACTAGAACATGCATACATGATCATTTATCATACAACGGAAGCAAACATACATTCATACGAGCATTCAACATGTTCATCACATTCATTAACATAAAACATGATTGCAAAAGTAAAATAGATAAGTTTACTTATCTTATGAAGAACTCGTTCTGCAACCAGCTATGTCGCTGCAACGTTCCACCCAACCATAGGCTAGCGTGCTCCTTAATCTCTCAACAACGCTTCCACCCCCAAGCTAGGCATGATTCTGCAAGGAATAAGGAACAAGAATCCTTACACATAGTTGAGGATACACAAAACACAGACAAGCCAACACAGTTGGGCTTATCAGGTCATCAACAAGACAACCAAGCCAACATGGTCAGGTTTATCAGGCCATCCATGAGTTTCGAAAGGCTAAGTGCTAAGCTGGTGAGCTCATTGCAGAGCTAGGAACACCTACACCAGAACTACTCTGACTTCTAAGACACCCACACACACCCAACACAAGGAATCAGTCCCTTCTCTGCTACACAGTCCCTCATGCCCTAACTTCCTTTCCATTGCTATTCAGGGGTTGTGGAGAAAAAATCCAGCCCTCTAGATCTGTCTGTGTGGTTTCCAAACACACCAAGTTTATCAAGCAACCCATGCCCCCCATCCTTACTCCCAACACAGTCCGAAGACCAACCATTGCACTCAAGCAATCAATCAACTATCATAGCTTAAACAAGGAAAACGACTCCTGAGTCGTTCTTGGCCCTATCGTGGCCAAAACAACTCCTAAGAGAATTACAAAGTCCTAAAACATATCAGTAAACACAACTCACAACATGGGGAAACAATAGTCCGTCCTGGACAATGAAGTAACCAGGAAAAATTACGCAGACCACACTGGGGAAGAAGTACAGTCTCCCAGCCTATCCGTGAGAAAAACTTGCACCAGGCCCCAAAATACAGAGGGAAAAACATATGCAGGAGCCACAAATCAGTGAGGAAAACTTACACACAGTCCCTGAGCATAAAATAGCTCTCCACAGGAAAAATCATGGGTGATAGTGACCAAACAGCCCCCCGCAGCTTGCTGTGTGAGTGGCAACAATGCAGATCCCGGTGCATGAGAGAAACTTTACACCTAATTCCAAAAGTAGGTCAAGAACACACCCGAATCCTCGCTGTGGAAAATGTGAATGACAATGGAGGTGGATTCTCTCTCCTGGATGTGTAAGACCAAATAAGAAAGGTTCTTGTGCATGAGAATAAAAATATCTGCTTATGCTTGTGGATGAACAGACAGTGGAAAGGATGCGTAGTAGTCGAAAGTGCATGAGCATTTCAGCACCGTCGTGGAGAGAATGGAGTGTCTACTGGAGTGATGGCGGTGGTTTTTTCTTGCCATCGTGAGGTCAACCACGTTGGTGGAGTGTGCGTGTGGGAAAGGACTGACAATCCTGCCACACTCCACTCCCAACCATAACTTCCCCAACTAACAGTATCAGTTTTCAATGGTGGAAGTTGGGTAAGATAAGGGAAGGTGACACATGGATTTTTCCCCCATTGCCCAAGGTTTGACATCCCCCACCATTATCCTTGTGAAAATCATTCCCTTTTCATTATGGTTGCGGAACATATCTGGTCAGGGTTCATTTTAATTAAAGATGCATATTTACATGATGACAAAACTTAATATATGTTGTGTGCCCCGATATACCATTGGTGACAATTTCAACCCGAAACATAGCATAACTAATTAACAGTGGGGCCTTGGCCTTTAGCTCTGCACCATGATTATTTACAATATATACATCATGTACTTTTAATTCAATGGGGTCAAAACTTGGGGTGTTACATATGACCCCTATGTATCTAAGGGTTTTTAAATTATTGTAATGCTACTTTGGTTATTTTGTTCATATGATGGATGTGAGTAATATTAGATGGGACTAGATCATAGACCAATGAATGGTATCAATACTTTCTTTGTTTATTTGATTATGATCATTTTTATTTTAATGGAATTGATTTGGTAGTTACAGTAAATTTATTTATGCAGACCTTCAAAGGTCTTCATTTAGTTTTATCTTAGATTTAGTATGGAATCTTTATAATTTGTATTTAGATGTAATTATTATGTTGTAGGTAATATTTACAATTCTATTTTTGAACTTTAGTGTGTGTGTGTGTATATATATATATATATATATATATACCAATAGTATAATGTTTATATACTAATAGTATACTGGTTAGTTTTCTTATTAATATAATTAGATGATACTAAATTAAATCTAGGTTTTAGTTGAAACATAGATTTGAACTAGTAATTATTTGATCATGGCTCTACTGGCAAATGAAATCTATCAGTAGAGTATATAGGAAAAATAAGAGTTAGGTAAAAGATCTGAAATAAAACCTAGTTTGCAGGACACACAGTTTAAATAGTAAAAATAACACAGAAGTAAAACCAAGGTGCAAAACCCTTGATAAATATTTATACCTGAATTAAAATTGCAGAAGTAGACTAAATGAATAAACCCTGTATAAATCTAGCATAGGCAATAAATTACAACATCAGGTTATAATTTAAAATGTAAAACCTAGAATATTTAAATAGAGAACAAGCAAATAGGATTAGGAATTATAATGTAATCATTTCCCTAGCATAGCCAACATTTATTCTAGAAAAATGGAATAAGCAGTCTGGGGCTTCACACCTGTAACTTGAAGCTCTTTTAATGGCTGAAACCTGTATAGTCAAATATCTAGCATTAAAAATGCATAGGTAGATTTGGCCTATGTATTAGATGACCAAATCACTTGGGAACAACCAGATTCCACCTAACCATGACCCAAAACCGTTCCTAGTTTCAATTTGGGCCCCTCCAAGCTGGTTCGAACATGTAAGTAGCTTAGAGCTCCTAAGGTAAGGTGTCCTAGCTGGTATATCTAGTTTCGATCAGTTCTCATTTTTCCCTTCAGGAAAATGTTCTCCAAGAATTCACTTGAGAGATAAAAAAAGAAGAATAATGACTCCCAAAAGATAGATGAGAATCCCAAATCTTTCCTTGGCTTGAGACTTTATAGACACACTTTTTAGTCAAAGGGGCAGTTAAATCAACAAATGCTTCATTTCTTGATTTAACCCTTTTTATTTAATTTAGTACTTTTAATATTGTAACTTGGAAACTTTTAGCTAGTTCCTAATTTGACCTTTATAGGTGTTATACTATTTATTATCTTTTAGTAATAAATAATAATGGATGGAACTCTTCCTCCTTTCTTTCACCATTAATTTTAATACTATATTTATTATTTATACATACCATGTATAAAATACATAGTAATATAACATTTATTAACAAATGTCTTCAGGAATCACATACCGTGATCCCTAGACTTATGACACTTCTTCATTAACGTCAAAAATAGGTAGATGGTTAGGTATACTAGCCTAGGAAACTCTAAACATCCTTGCATGTTGGATTCCCTCGTATAACATGGTAGTTCTTCACTACTTGATGAGAATAAAGAAAGTAAAAATTTCATTTAATCATTTATAAATAAGTCCGATGAGATCAATGTTTTTCTTGAGTCGTTTTCACTCAGGAATTATTAATTGTTTTCAGTAACCCCTAGCGCTGACCACAACCCATACTCAACACTAAAAACAAGGAGTTACAAACTTAGTGAAATTCCAAAGCTCTTTCCTCAACACTAGTGCTAGGATGTACTTGTACAATAAACCTAGGAATACAATGGCAAAGGATCTGATGCTTCAAATATTATGTTCAACATCAACATGGAAGGCTCCAAGTCTTATGCCCAACACTTCCAATTATCTTTTCATGTGTTCCAGAGCTTCTCACTCAACACAAATGTAAATAATCATGTGCTCCATAGATTCTCTCTCAACACAAAAAAATAATTACCCATGTGCTTCAGGGTCCATGACTAACACAAACTAGCATATATATATCATCAATAATTAGCTTATTCTCAATATATAAAGAAAATCATCACGTTCATCTGCAGTGGGGAATTCGACCCAATATATCAAAATAAAACATCAACATAACATCATAATCAATAGGATTATCCTTATAAGTGTTAGGTCCAAAATTTAGGATATTACATCCCTCCCTACTTAGAACAACATCCTCGCTGGTGTACTAGGGACTCAGAATGAAATCATGAAACAAGGCAGGGTAATCCGTTCTCATGGTGTATTTATTCTCCCAAGTAGCCTCCTCGGCCTCAAAGTTCTTCCATTACACTTTCAACTAGACTACAGTGCACTTCCTGAGATGCACCTCTCTCTTGTCCAGTATATGAAGAAGTTGAGGGGAAAACTCCCTTTCTAGTTCCATCTGTAATAAGGACCAATCGATTACATGTTTAGTATCATAAACATATTTCTTTAACAAATATGCATGGAAAACATTATGGACTCTTACATGCATGGGTAACACAAGGTGATATTCCATTGGCCCTTTCTTGTCCATTATTTCAAAGGGTCCACAAAATCTAGGTGCTAACTTACCGCACCTACCCAAGCTCAACGAGCTTTGTTTTGATTTTAATTTCAAGTAGACATGATTGCCTATTCGATAGTATTTATATTTTTTGTTCTTATCCACGTAGCTTTTCTAGAGGTCTTCTGCTTCTTTAATGTTCACTTGGACCTTGGTAACCAACTGTTCTAAGTAAATTAATAAATCACACCCTAACATGTGTCGATCCACCAGACTATCCCAAGTAACCGATGTTCTACACTTCCATCCATAGAGTACCTCAAAGGAACTCATCTTGGAGGAAGTACGATAATTTTTGTTATATGCAAAATCTGCAAGATGCAGGTAGTCTTCCCACTTAGTGGGGTTGTTCATGACATACATCGTAAGCATGTCCTCAACAATATGGTTTACTGTTTTTGTCTACTCGTCTGTTTGCGGGTGATAAGCAGTCCTAAAGTTCAACTATGTCTCTAATCTGGAGAATAAAGATCTCCAAACGTTTCATGTAAACTTAACATCTCAATTCAAGTTGATTTCCTTGGGTATCCCATGCAATATAAATATCTCCTTCAAGAAGATATCATTAATGCTCATTGCCTTATAGGTCAATTTCATAGGAATGAAGTGTGCTTCTTTTAACAACTTGTCAATTTATACAAAAATAGAATCATTCTGCTTCTTACTTTTCGGTAGATTGGTGATAAAATCCATACTAATGACCTACCACTTCCATTCTAGAATGGGTAATGGCTGCAGCAATCCCGAAGGATGTTGATGCTCATCTTTGACCAGCTAACAATCCTAACATTTCGTGATAAACATCGCAATGTCGGCCTTTACCTTAGGCCAGAAAAAGTGTCTCTTGATGTCAGATATCTTCTTTTTATATCTCAGGTGCCTCGAGTAGGTTTCCTTATGGAATTCTGTGAGGATGTCGGACCGAATGTCCCATCCTTTTGGAACATACAATCTCTCCTTGGACCATATGAGTACTGATTCTCCTACCTTGTATGATTTTTGTTGTTTAAACAACCTTTCCTCTTAGACTTTCTTGAGGATTTCTACACAGAAAGGGTCAACTCTGTTGGCCGTTCTAATCCTCTTATGCAAATATGCAATGGTATGAATTAAATTCATCTCATATAGCATATGAGCTCATTGACTCAAAGCATCGACAACCTAGTTCTCTTTTCCCTTAATATGATTTAGCTCGAAATGGTACTCGCTAAGGAAAACCAACCATCTCGCTTGCCTTGCATTCAGATTCAGTTGATCGAATAAATACTCCAGAATCATATTGTTTGTCTTCAGAAGGAACTTCCTTCCCATGAGGTAGTGCCTCCACATATTCAAAGCATGGATGAAGGACACTAACTCAATATCATGCGTGGGGTAGTTCTACTCATGCTCTTTTAACTTTCATGATTCATAATAGATTGCGTGATCGTTCTACAAGAGGACTCCTCTAAGCCCTTCCTTGCTTGCATCCATGCGAACAATGAAATCCCCATCGAGATCCACAATTCATAGTATTGTTGCGGTATTCAAAATATGCTTAAGCTTATGAAAACTTTCGTCGCACTTGGTCGTCCATAAGAACTTATTTTCTTTCTTCTGCAAAGAAGTCATGGGGCAAGTGATCCTCGAGAAGTTCTCAATGAAATTTTGATAATATATAGATAATCTCAAAAAGGACCTAATGTCAATGACACTAGTAAGGGAAGGCCAATCTTTTATGGCTCTGATATTTTATGGGTCCACAACTATCCCTATCTCGGAGATAATGTGACCTAAGTACTGTATCTGTGGTTTGTAAAAATCACATTTACTAAACTTAGCGTAAAGATAGTGTTCTCGTAACACTTGTACTACTATGAAAAGGAGTTCTTTGTGTTCATCTTTATTTTTAGAATAAACTAGGGTTTCGTCTATAAATACCAAAACAAACTTATCCAAATACTTACTAAATATATTGTTCATAATGCAGATGAAGTTTGCGGGTGCATTGGTTAACCCGAATGGCATCACTACAAACTTGTAGTGCCCGTATATTGTACGAAAGAAATTTTTGTGAATATCCTTGTCATGAATCTATAACTGATGGTATTCATATTGCAAGTCAATATTTGAAAATATTTTCGCTCCTCCCACCTGATCAAACAAGTCATCAATCCTAGGGAGTGGGTATCAGTTCTTGATAGTCATTTTGTTCAACTGACGGTAATTGATGCACATATACATCATAACATCCTTATTCTTTACGAAAAGTATCGGTGATCCCCAAGGGGACACACTTGGTCGGATATACCTTTTCTCTATTGACTCCCACAGCTTTAGTTTGAGTTCCACCAATTTCGGTGCACTCATGCGGTAAGGGGATTTGGAATTCGAAACTGGTCCTGGTGTTAATTCGATAGAAATGTGTAGGTCTCATTTCAGAGGTAATACGGGGTTTCCTCAGGGAACATTCCTTTGAATTATACAAGAAGGAGAAAGTATTCTATGCGTTGTTCTTTATCATACTCTATGTCTCAGATGTTTACTGCGAACAACTTGCATCCTTTCCTAATGCATTTCTTCGCTGGAAAGGAAGATATTTTCCGTACAGAAACTTTATTTGGAATGCCTTAAACGTTCACTTGGTTCCCTTGGCTATCTATACACAATATTGAATTCTATAAGAAATCTAGCATGACATAGTGTTGTTCCAACCAGTCCATGCTTATAAGTATATCATACGATACTAAGAGTAGGATGTTTAGGCTCACTTTCATGGGAAAACCATTCAAGTTTACTTTACATTATTTAACTATTTCTGAAAATTTTTGCTTCATACCTATCGCTTCCTGTACCAGCCAAGGATTATCATGCTTTAATTTTCCTAGTTTGCATACATAAAAAAATTTAGGAGAAACATAACTCCGGAAAGCACCGGGATCAATAAGTATTGAAATAGAAGTGTTCGAGATATTACCTTCTATCTCAACCATTGTAGCTTGATGATATGCATGTCGGCCATCCAATGCTGAATAAATCCACGGTGTTCCAGCGATGTATTCTACAATTGTTTTTTGTTGTAAGTTGTGCAAGACCCCAATAGTCTTGGTCTTACAATCTCAAGCATAATGAGGCCCGTTGCATTTCCAGCACTTTATCTATAGCAAGATAGCATTGGATCCACTTGCTACTGGCTTGTTAACATTAGGAGATGGTTCATATGGATTTGTACCATATTTGTTGAAGTTATTGTTTGTTGGAAAACTATTATTCTTGTTTCTATATGGTTGTGGGTTAAACCCAGGTTTGCGGTTATCAGAAAAGTTCTTAGACTTGTCTCTGTTTCGATTCATGTTCTCTTTCCTTAGCTATCCATGCTCATAATAGAGCCTATATTTGTGTAGTGTGGTATCCAAATTTTTTGGCATGTCAAATTCAATCCTTTCCCAAATTTTGGGAGGAATACATCCTAAAAAATGTTTGATCTTTACCTTTTCATCCCTAATGTATGGTACATAATGTAACAAGTCTAGAAATCTGTTAATAAAAACAACCATAGTCATGGATCACATATGTAGCTCATGAAAATCTTTCACGTTTTTGTCGGAGAACCTTTCCAACATATATTTCTCTTGGAAATTTTTTTGGAAGTTATCCCAGCGTATTTCTATTAGCTCATCCTTCTTGGTGTGTTTCAAATCTCTCCACCATCTCACTTCTTTTCCATAAAAAATTATAGATGGAAAGATGAGTCTTCATCTCACTTGAGTAGTTATGAACTTGGAAATATTTTCTCATGCCCAACAACCACTCTTTAGCTTTCTCCCCAGTGTTTACTTCACCTTCATAGTTCGGGGCTCTTATTTTTCTAAATACCCCCTAAAGACTGTCATTGCTTCTTTGTTTCTTTCTGCGTGGAGAAAGAGAGTCATCACTAGAAGGACTATGATGATCTTATTCGATGCTTTAGGGGTACATTCTTCTTTTTCTTCTTCTCTTAGGATACTAGCCTGTTTATGGTTAGATTCTCTTTTGTATATGTTTATGGACTTAGTATACTTTCCCTATGGGCTTCCGCCCCTCATATTTCTCAGTAATGCTTCATTAATAGCTTGTTGTTCCTTTCTCTCATTCAAACTATCTTCTCTAAAAATTTGCAATTCTGCTTGAAGACTATCTATGGTCTTCAAAATATCAGAATTTAGTTCCACCACCAGTTCTGCTTCCGGGGTGGGGTGTTCATTTTTCCTTGTCGGTTGTTGTATTCTTTAGTGTTCATGATATAAATTGCTCTATAAAAATTCCTGTAAATTTGCAATTTTTTTTAAATCACAGGAAAAATTTCTATTAGGTAACCATATTTACAAATATACTTTATTTTTCTTTGCAACGAATGTTTGATGGACCCATTGGTGTCGTAGTGTTGAAACGTGCTCCGATACCCCTTGTAATGTCCCCAAAATTTGAAAAAAAAAATATTAGGATAGTAAAACCTACCTATGCTGCACATTATTGAACTTGCGGAATATAACGTACACTAAGTGTACCACTATTTCATTGTAAGATGTCCTTACGTTCTACCTTCTTACTTTCAGTTACGATTCTTACTGTGTTTTACATTATGGTGTCGTAATGTTGATTACTAAGCTATTCTTATAGTTACGCTTTTTTTTGTATGTTAGATGCTTTGATTATGTACTTCATTATTATTTTACATGTGCTTATGTTGTATATCTGATATTTAACATTGTTCTTGGAACCAAAGTGGGTGGAGTGGGGGGACTAGTTCTCCCATGTACTGCATGAGAGATAAAATTTATACTTGTCTAGCTGGCTTACTTAGTTTAGTTTGAACTAAGGCACTTCTTTCATTTTGTGTGCAGCTTATATTTAGCGACGAGACTTGTTACAGAGTGCTGAACATTTTTTATCATTAATACACCTATTGGTTGTTATTATTGTGTCTTACAGAATCGATTTAGTGGCATGGTAATTACCACATTTAATATTTATAGTGTGATTATTATCAACTGATCATATCCTAATGTATCTATTACATGTTTATTTCATTAAAAGTATTAACATATCTTTTTATTGTTCTTTGCAGGTTTATAAACCTTGGCTAAAGGCCAAATATTGACTATATACATAACAATATTACCATGGTATATTTCATATGCCATGGTCCTTTGCTTAGAGCCTAAGGAAATAGTTAAGCAATGGTTTAAAGGCTTAGAGCCTAAATTATGCGATACCCATATTACTTATACCTTGCATTGACTTAGGGGTGGCGAGTATATAATATGGTTTATGGGGTTTAAGCTCTTGCATGAAATTGGAAGGTATTTGAAATCGTAATGTAACATGAGTATAGAGAAGTGGGTTTTGGAGTTTGATATGGGTAACAGGTTGGCACCATCAATGCGCCTTGGAGTTTCTAGCAGCGCAAGCTTAGGGCTTGGCTCATGATGGAATTGGTCATTCTATTTGGTTTGTTATTTTCTCTTGGATCTGGTGTGGGTGAAGGACGAGGACCTCACTGGTCTGAAAAAGAAGGTAAGATGGACTCGTTTTGCATAGTTATGTGGTTGTTGTAGCTTGTATTCACCATAACTTACTTCTCATCTCGTCGTTGTCTTGTTGCAGGGTTACAAAGGAGCGAAGGAAGGTTATAGTCATGGGTCATGGGTGTGGCCTTAATCCAATGGTAAGCCCACTATGCAAGTCGTTATGAGTTCCTTCTCAGGGTGTCGTGGCTGTGACTGGGTGTCACTCGTTGGGGGTTAGTCTGATTTCATTTTTTTTATGGATGCATTTGGGTTTTGAAGGTTTGTCTATAACATGACAGAGCTCTGTTGGGAACACAACTGTATTAAGTTTTAGTATTTGGATTTCGTTTTCCCTCTGGTCAATATTTAATAATGAAATGGAATGTAATTTAAAGAGGGTTTCTAGCCATAAAGAGAAACATGATTGCTTGAACAGGCTCTGCATGTAAATTGTAAATTTGGGGTTTTGACTTATAAAATGTACACATTAGAAGCACCATTGTTTGCAATGTTGCCATGGGAATTGGACGAATTTTTTAAATTGATTTAAGACTTAATAAATTCTGTGTATACGAATCTATACTATGTTGTTGTTATTTATACTTGGGTTTTATGTGGCATTCGCCTTCATGATTGCACTATGTAGATTCACTTCCATTTTCTATATTAGGTGTAAGAATGTAAATGTTGACATCATGCGGTTGAGTCCATGCCATGAATGGCCTGAGGGTTCTCCATGGTTGTTGTGATAGCTTAGAAGGTTTAGATTTTATGTTTTGGTTTTTATAATGTGCAATGTGGAAATGTAAATAGTCCATGGGTGTAAAACTTGGATGGCTATCATTTCTATAGGTGGATTCATTGATAGGGCATAAAATAGTTATGAAATTTACTGTGAATTTTATTTATGGGTTGTGGCTATGTATTTACATCGTGTAAATTTGTAAAGGTCTTACGAACTTTGTGTAATGATTTCAGGTTTGGCTTACATCCTATGTGTAGATGATACACCATGGATTTATAAAAGAGTAGAGACCCTTAAGGATTTGATCTCGGATTGTGTACTTTAATGGGGATTTATAAATGGATTAATTTGTATAAATGTTATTATGATTTGTATTATAATGATAACTGTGTTTATTGTTACAGTTTGGGCCTTCTGAGAGTCCCTAGGATTTGATCCTGCAACCTCGTTGTGCTTACATGGTTCTTATTTTTGATATTGTAACAAAGGCTTGGTTTATTTTAAAATATTATTTCATATGTATTACTGTCGTGGTTTTTATTATAGCCCATGATTTAGATTGGATGCTCACCATGGTCGATACTACGACCTTTGTGTATCTCAGGTTTTTTAAATTATTATAATGCTACTTTCATTAGTTTGTTTATATGATGGTTGTGAGTAATATTAGATGGAACTAGATCATAGACCAATGAATGGTATCGATACTTGCTCTATTTATTTGATTATGATAATGTTTATTTTAATGGAATTGATTTGGTATTTAGAGTAAATTTATTTATGCAGACCTTGAAAGGTCTTCGCTGATTTTCATCTTAGATTTAGTATGGAATGTTTATAATTTGTATTTAGTTTTAATTATTATGTTGTAGATTAGATTTATAATTATATTTTTTAACTGTTAATATACATATTTATTTATTTATTTACCAATAGTATATTGTTTATATACTAATAGTATACTCGTTAGTTTTCCGGTTAATATAATTAGACGATACTAAATTAAATCTAGGTTTTAGTTGAAACATATATCTGAACTAGTAATTATTTGAACATGGTTCTGTTGAGACATGAAATCTATCGACATAGTATATAGGCCAAACAACAGTTAGGTAAACGATCTAAAATAAAACCTTGTTTGTAGGACACACAGTTTAAATAATAAAAATAAGACAAAAGTAAAACGAAGGTGCAAAACCCTTGATAAATATCTATACCTAAATTAAAATTGCAGAAGTAGCTCTAAATGAATAAACCCAAGATAAATATACATAGGCAATAAATTAGGGCCTAGGGTTATAATTTAAAATGTAAACCATAGAATATTTAAACTGAGAACAAGCACATAGGATTAGGAAATATAATGTAATCATTTTCCTAACATAGCCATCCTTTATTCTAGAAAAATGGAAGAGGAAGTCTAGGGCTTCATACCTGTAACTTGAAGCTCTTTTAATAGCTAAAACCTGCACACTCAAATAACTAGCATTAAGAATTCATAGGCAGATCTGACCTCCATATTAGATGCATGAATCACTTGGGAACTACCACGTTCCACCCAACCATGACCCAGAACGGTTCCTGGTTTCAATCTGGGTCCCCCCGAGCTTGTTCCAACATGGAAGTGACTTATATCTCCTAAGCTAAGGTGTCCTAGCTCATATATTAGGTCTAGATCAGTTATCCTTTTTCCCCTAAGGAAAATGTTCTCCAAGAATTCACTTGCGATATCAAACATGCAGAATAATGACTCCCAAAAGATAGATCAGAACCCCAAGCCTTTCCTTAGATTCATACTTTATAGAGAGACTTTTCAGTCAAAGTGGAACTTAAATGAAGAAATGCTTCATTTATTAATTTAACCCTTTTCATTTAATTTAGTACTTTTAATATTTTAACTTAGTAACTTTCATTGTTAGTACTTTAATATTTTAATTTAGTACTATTTATTATCTTTTAGTAATATATAATAATGGATGGAGCTTTTCCTTATTTCTTTCATTATTAATATTATTACTATATTTATTCTTTATACATACCATGTATAAAAAACATAGTAATATAACATTTATTAAAAAATGTCTTTAGGAATCACATACCATGATCCCTAGACTTATGACACTTCTTCATTAAGGTCAAAAATAGGTACATGGTTAGGTCTACTAGGCTAGGAAACTCTAAACATCCTTGCATGTTTGATTCCCTCGTATAACATGGTAGTTCTTCAATACTTGGTGAGAATACAGAAATTCAAAATTTCATTTAATCATTTATAAGTAAGTCTGATGAGATCAATATTTTTCTCGAGTCGTTTTCACTCGGAAATTATTAATTCTTTTGAGTAACCCTTAGTGCTTAACAAATCCCATACTCAACGCTAAAAATAGGGAGTTACAAACTTAGTGCAATTCCATATCTCTTCGCTCAAAACTAGTGCTCGGATTTACTTCTACAATACAACTAGGCATACATTGGCGAAGGATCTGATGCTCCAAATCTTATGCTCAACATCAACATGGAAGGCTCCAGGGCTTATTCCCAACACTTCCAATTATATTTTCATGTGTTCCAGAGCTTCTCACACAACAAAAATGTAGGTACCCATGTGCTCAATGGATTTTCACTCAACACAAAACATTAATTACCCATGTGCTCCAGAGCTCCTTGCTCAACACAAAACATCTCATCGATCATGTGCTTCAAGGTCCATGCCCAACACAAACCAGCATATATATATCATCCATAATTGGCTTATGCCCAATATATAAATCAAATCATCATATTCATGTGAAGTAGGGTCTTTGACCCAATATATAAAAATAAAACATTAAGATAACATCATAATCTATAGGCTCATTCCTATAAGTGTTAGGTCCAAAATTTGGGATATTACAGTAACTCCTAGTGCTTATCTAGAGCCCATACTGAACACTAAAAATAGGGAGATATATACTTAGTGCAATTACATATCTCCTCTCTCAACACTAATGCTAGGATGTACTTGTACGATACACCTAGGGATACAATGGCTAAGAATACGATGTTATAGAGCTTATGCTTAACATGAACTTGGAAGGATACAAGGATTATGCCCAAAACTTCCAATTTATCTTTTCGCCTACTTCAGAGATTCCTACTCAACAAAAAGGTTTTCATATCTCATGTGTTTCAAAGCCTCTCTCTCAACAAAAAATAAACACTCATGTGCTCGAGAGCTTCTCGTTGAACACAACTTAAAAAATCATGTGCTGCAGAGCTTCTTTATCAACAAAAACATTCAAATACTGATGTGCTCTAGAGATCCTCTCTCAACACAAAACATCCCATCAATCACGTGCTTCAGGTTCCACGCCCAATGCATAAAATAATACATAAAACATATGTAACTGGCTTATACCCAATATATAAAAAAAGTCATCATGTTCATATGTAGTGGGGTCCTATACCCCATATATCAAAATAAAACAACAAATTAACATCATAATAAATGGGGATTATTCCCATAAGTGTTAGGTGAAAATTTGAAATATTACATCCCTCCTCGCTTAGAACAACACCGTCCCTAGCATTCTAGGGACTCAGAATGAAATCATGTAACTAGACGGGGTAAGCCATTATCATTGTGGCTTCATCATCTTAGAAGTGCTTCAATTTCACTTTCAACTGGACTATGGTGCACTTCCTAAGCTATACCTATCTCTTGTCCAATATATGAAGATGTTCAAGGGAAAAATCCCTTTTAGGTTCCACCTCTAATAAGGACCAATCAATCACATGTTTAGTATCATAAACATACTTCTTTAATAATGATGCATGGAAAACATTACAGAATCTTATGTGAGTGGGTAACGCTAGTTCATATGCCACTGGCCCTCTCTTGGACTATATCTCAAAGGGTCCATAAAATCTACGTGCTAACTTACCACACCTTCCCAAGCTCAACGAGCTTCATTTTTCTTTTACTTTCAAGTAGACATGATTTCCTATTTGATAGTCTTCATGTTTTATTTTCTTATCTCCGTAGGTTTTTTGGAGGTCTTACGCTTCTTTAAGGTTCACTGGACCTTGGTAACCAATTGTTCCAAGTCCTTTAACAAGTCAGGCCCTAACATGAGCTGATCCACTGGGATATCCCAAGTAACAGGTGTTCTACACTTCCATCCATAGAGTACCTCAGAGGGACTCATCTTGGTGGAAGTCCGGTATCCATTGTTATATGAAAACTATGCAAGGTGCAAGTAATATTTCCATTTGGTAGGGTTATTCATGACATACATCTTAAGCATGTCCTCTACAATATGGTTTACCCTTTTTGTCTACCCGTATGTCTGTGGGTGATAAGCAGTACTAAAGTTCAACTGCTTCCCTAATCTAGAGAATAAGGATATCCAAAAGTTTCCAGTAAGCTTAGTATCTTGATCCAATATGATTTCCTTGGGTATCCCGTGTAATCTAGATATCTCCTTCAAGAATATATCGACAATGTGTACTTACTTGTAGGTAGACTTCACTAGAATGAAGTGTGTTGTTTTGACAATTTGTCAACTAATACAAAGATAGAATCATTTTGTTTCTTACTCTTAGGTAGAACCCTGATCAAATCTGTATTAATGATCTCCCACTTCCATTCTGGAATGGGTAATGGCTGCAGAAATCCCAAAGGATGCTGGTGCTTAGACATTTCACAATAAACAACACAATGTTGGCCTTTAACTTAGGCCAGAAAAAGTGTCTCTTAACAACAGATATCATCTTTTGATATCTCGGATGCCTTGAGTAGCATTAGAGGAAATTTTAGGTCTAAAATGGGCCTCCTAAGGAAAATGATAAAATAATGGTTAAAATAATAAAACAATAGTTATTAATTTTGGAGAAAGAATGAAAAAAACTACTTTTTTGTTCGTATTTTCGACATATCTCCCTGTGCTTTTACTCAAATTCTGAGTGGGAGAGATCGTTGGATGTGTAATTTAATTCCACATGCAATGAGTACCCACACTACATACTTTTGACAAACCTCTCTACGCCAAAAACAAGAAATTCTTGAAAAAACGTGATGATGACATCATTATCACATTTTTTCAGGTATTTCTTATTTTTGGGGTAGTGGGGTTCATCAAAACTATGTATTGTGGGTACTCGTTGGATTTGGAATTAATATCCACATCCAACGAGCTCTCCTACCTGAAATTTGAGTAAAAACATAGAGAGATATGTCGAAAATACGAAGAAAAAAAAGTAGTTTTCTTTTATGACAAATATGTCAATTAAACAATTATGGTTGACTCATTTTATTGAAATTATATTGGTTCTTGAATCCCAACTCACAAAATTTATTGTTGGCGCATTTCCTTATAAGGCCCATTTTAGACCCCAAATTTCCTCTAATGGGTGTCTGATGAAATTCCTTGAGGATGTTGGACTGAATTTCCCCTCCTTTCGAAATGTACAATCTCTCCTTGGAGCATAGTAGTCCCATTTTGTCTACCTTGTACTCTTTTTTTATTGAAACAACCTATCCTCTTGGACCTTCTTGATGATTTCTACATAGAAGGGGTCAACTCTATTGGCCATTCTAATCCACTCGTGTAAATCCAAATCGGTTTGACTTACAGTCACCTCGTATATCATATGAGTTTGTCGGCTCAAAGCATCAGCAATCTTGTTCTCTTTTCCCTTAATATGATTTAGCTTGAAATGGTACTAACTGAGGAAATCCAACCATCTAGGTTTCCTGCGATTCAGATTTGGTTGCTCAAATACATATTTTAGACTCAGAAGTAATTTCCTTCCCATGAGATAGTGTCTCCACATCTTCAGAAGTAATTTCCTTCCCATGAGATAGTGTCTCCACATCTTCAAGGCATGGATGATGGCTGCTAACCCAAGACCCTTTGTGGGGTAGTTCTACTCATGTTCTTTTAACTTTTGCAATTCATAAAAGATCATGTAATCATTCTGCAAGAGGAATCCTTCGAGTCCTTCCTTGCTCAAACATGTGCAAACAACAAAATCCCCATTAGGATCTGCAATTCGTAGTATCAGTGTGGTAGTCATAAGCTGATTAAGCTTTTGAAAACTTTCCTCGCACTTGGTTGTCCATAAGAATTTATTTTCCTTCTTTTGAAAAGCGGTCATGGGACAATCTATAATCGAGAGGTTCTCAATGAACTTTCGATAATATAAGGCTAATCCCAAAAAGGATCTAATGTTGGTGACACTAGTAGGGGCAGGCCAATTCTCTGTGGATTTAATCTTTTCTGAGTCCACAAATATCCTTGTCTTGGAGATTATGTTACCCAAGTACTATATTTGGTCTTTGTAAAAATCACATTTACTAAACTTGGCATAGAGATGGTGTTCCCGTAACACCTGTAGCACTATGTGGTGGTGTTCCTCGTGCTCCTCTTTAATATTAGAGTAAACTTGGATGTCTTGTATAAAGACCAACACAAATTTGTCCAGTTATTTATTGAATATACTGTTCATCATACACATAAATTTTATGGGTGGCTTGGTCAAGCCATATGGCATTACTACAAACTCATAGTGACCGTACCTTGTATGAAAGGAATTTTTGTGAATATACTCATTGTGAATATGTACATGATGGTACCTGTATCGTAGGTCGATCTTTGAAAATATATTGGATTTTCCTACTTGATTAAACAAGTCATCGATCCTAGGGAATGGGTATCGGTTCTTGATAGTAATTTTGTTAAGCTGATAGTAATCGATGCACATATGCATCGTACCATCATTATTTTTTATCAAAAGTATCAGTGCTCCCCAAGGGGAGAAACTTGGTCATATATATCCTTTCTCTATTAATTCTTGCAAATGCAGTTTTAGTTCCACCAACTCTAGCGCACTCATGCTGTAAGGGGATTTCGAAGCCAGAACTGATCCTGGTGTCGAGTCTATGGAAAAGCATAGTTTTTTTTCGGAGGTAATCCTGGAATTTCCTCAGAAAATACGTCCTCGAAATATACAAGAACTGGAAAGTCCTCTATGTGTTGTTCTCTTTCAGCTTCTATGTCTTGGATGTTTACTGCAAACATCTTGCAGCATTTCCTAATGCATTTATTTTCTTGTAAAGTAGATATCTTCCTTACATAAACTTTCTTCGGTATGCCTTGAACCTTTACTTGATTCCCTTGGATATTTGTACACAATATTGACTTGTGTAAGAAATCGAGTATGAAATGGTGTTGTTTGAACCAGTCCATGATAATAAGTATATCATAGGATCCTAAGGGTAGGATGTTCAGGTTTACGCTAGTAGGAAAATCATTCAGGTTTGCCTCACAATCGTTAAATATTTTTGAAACTTTGTGGTTCGTACCTGTGGCTAACTGCACCAGCCAAGGTTTATCATGTTTAAATTTTTCTAGTTTACATACATAAACCATTTTAGGCGATACCTAGCTCCGACAAGCATTGAGGTCAATCAGTATTGAAATAGAAGGGTTTAACATATTACCTTCTATATCAACCCTGGTATCCTAATGGTATTCACCATCCAAGGCTGCATAAATCCGCGGTGTTCTAGCTATGTCCTCTACCATTGGTTCTTTATTCAAGTTGTGCAAGACCCCATTGGTCTTATTCTTATAGTCCCTAGAATAATGAGGCCCTTGGCATTTCCAGTATTTAATTTGCAGTGAGGAAACATTGGCTCCCCCATTTTTTTCTTGCTTTTTATCATTTAGAGCTGGTACATATGGCTTTGTACTTGATTTGTTGAAGTTCTTGCTAGCTTGAAAACTATTGTTCTCTTTTATGTACGGTGCCGGGTTAAAACCCGTTTTGCGGTTGTAAAATAATTTCTTAGACCTATCTTTGTTTCTGTTGAGGTTCTCTTGCCTCAAATTCCCATTCTCATAGAAAACCATAGCTTTGTGCAATGTGGTGTCCAAAGTTTTAGGCATGTCAAATTCAATCATTTCCCGAAAGTTGGGAGGAAGACATCATAAAAACTATTGGATTTTAACCTTGTTGTCCTTGATGTATGGAACATAATGTAACAAATACAAAATTATGTTAATAAAAGAATCCATAGTCATAAATTTGATACATAACTCATGAAACTCTTTCACCTTTTTGTCGAAGAATATTTGACATATACTTTTCTTGAAAAATCTTGCATTAATTTTTCTATCGTATTTCTCTTACCTCATCTTTCTTGGTCTGCTTCAAGTCTCTCCACTATATAGATTCTTTTTCATTTAAATTATAGATGGATAAACAAGATTTCATTTCACTATTTTAGCTATGAACTCAAAAAATTTGCTTATACCCAACAGCCACTCTTCAGCTTTTTCCCCCATGTTCGTCTCTCCTTCACAAGTTGGGGATTTTATTTTTCGGAACTCCTCTTGGAGATTGTCATCATTTCTATTTTTTTATCTACATGGAAAAAGAGAGTCATCATTGGAAGGACTGGGATAATCTCCTATTGGAGTTTCATGGGTATGTTCCTCATGTCCTTCTATTTGTGGGTTTCTCACCGATTTATGATAAGGTTCCTTCTTGAACTTGTTTATGGAATAAGTCAGTTTTCCTTGCGAGCTTCGTCCCATCATGTTTCATAGAAATGATTCATTAATTACTTGTCGTTCCTTTATTTTATTCATGTTATCATCTCTGAAACTTTGCAAGTCTTCTTGAAGACTATGTATGGTTTTCATTATATCAAAATTTAGTTCCACCACCAGTTTTGCTTCCTGGGTGGGGGTGTTCAACTTTTCTTGCCAGTTGTTATCTTCTTCAGCGTTCATGATCTACACTGTTCTTTTAGAATCCTACAATTGCAAATTTTTAATAACAAGAAAAATTTATGTTATTTAAAAAAAATTAAATTCATACTTTATTTTCCTTGCAATAAATGTCTGGTATGCCCATTTGGTCTCTTAGTGTTGAAACTGGGCTCTGGTGTAATGTCCCAAAAATTTGAAAAAACAATTATTAGGCTAGTCATTTACTACCTGAGCTGGACATTATCTAACTATGTAGAATGTGCCGTACTTTGTTTACTGTGTTGTATTGTCATAAGTTGGTCTTACATCTTGCTTTCATATTTCTTGATATGGTTATTAATGGAATATTATGTTGTCATGATGTTTGTTTACTGTCTTGTTATATGGTTACACATTTATAAGTATGTATTGTATTTATTACTTCTCAATGGTTATAAGGTTTTATTACTATTGTATACCCAATCCTGACTTAATTTTTTATTAGAAAAAGGGGAGGAGTGGCGGGACATGTTTCCCTTGTAAACACCTAGAAGGTAAATTTTTTCTACTTGTCACCACGGGGCTTATGTAGTTCTTACGAACTAATGCATTTATTTTCTTGTAACATGCAAGCACACTTGACAATGGAAACTACTGATAAAAGTGGAACAAGACATACTTTTCATTCGTAACTAGCGCTTAGCTTGGGTGATGAGGTACTTATAGTCCTATTCTAGTGACTACTATCACTTCTTTTAGTTGATATTTCCAAAAGTCTGGATGTTTTACAAGCCCTTGCTGTACATGTTAACATTATTGTTTTTACATACTTTAAAACAACATTTTAACTATGTGGAAATTGAACCCATGTCTTAGAACACTTACACTCACAAAAATTGCCAATTACATATGCAAATTACACATAAAGGAGACTAAATATGGAGCAGAACACTAATCTGTATTGAATAACTATATAATAGCCAACCCTGTGAAGTCATAGGATGCCACAATAAATAATTACATGAGAGATTTGAATGCATTGGGAGGTCATTCGAATTTGGTCAAAAGAAGGCTTACTAAATCTAAGCAAATCCCCCATAGGTTCATAAAGCAGTTTCCAAATCTGTCTAGGAGCTCACGAACTGGAAAAATAAATTAAGCAAGCTAATAGATTATGGAAGCACAACTCATACATGCTTTTATTAGGAGAAAAGAGTGGATGATGATGAGGACAAAAAACAAGTTAACTTCACCTAGTCAAACTTTCCCAATTTCCTTAAAACTCAACAAAAGCAGGCAATAAAGCAGAAAAAAACAGACATGCACTAGGAAGGCGAGGAATAAAGAAGATTTGATTCCAAATGGTTTCCCAAGCGCTCCATGACTCAATTTTAGCAAGTTTGACCACTTTGGACATGTGGAGGACAACTTGAATAAGGTGGAATATGGAAACTAGGAAAATAAGACAAAAATGAATTAATTAATGTCTAAGGCGGCTAACTATGGGTTGATTATTCTAACACCCCCCCTTAATCCCAACTTGTGAGTAAAATATCAGAAAATTATAGGGCCTATCAGCAAGGCTTAGTCACCCTTTACATACTGCATGTCCATTTAACGAAGGAAAGAGGCAACAACCCAGTGGGAAAATCCTCCCTTAAACATGGACAGTAAAACAAAATTTAAAAATCTTGTCATCACTCATGCTTCTCAGCATGATCAGCAATCCTCAGTATTTATTTGAGATTTCTGAATGTCTTCTCACAAAAAACTTTGGTGAATATATTTCCTACTTGTTCTGAAGATGAACAGAAGAGTAGGTGAATGGTACCATCATGCAAAAGCTATCTGATGTATTGCATATGGATCTCAATGTGTTTGGTTCTTTGTCTCTGAAATGGATCATTGAAGATTCAAATGGTACTCTGATTATCACAATAGATAGTAGTTGAGTATTCTGATTTGAAGCCACACTCACCAAGTAACCCCTGTAACCATAAACTCTGAGTTGTTGCATTTACAACTCCTCTGTACTCTGCTTCTATAGATGAGAGTGAAATGACACTCTGTTTCTTGCTTGACCAGATTATTGGTATTTTGGTAAGCATGAACACATATCCTAATGTTGAATTTCAATCTATGTTGTCACATGCCCAATCGCTGTCAGTAAACCCAATCAAATCAAGATCAGATTTAGCTTTGTAGAAGATCCCATGAGTCCTTGTTCCCTGAAAAAAGTTAAGGATCCTTTTCTCTGCCCTCCAATGGATCTGATGAGGCTGATCCATGTATCTTGAAGCCACACTTACTGCATAAGAAATATCAGTTTGAGAATGTGTAAGGTACAGCAAACACCCAATCAGTTGCCTATACAATGTATTGTTTACCATAGGTGAAGAATCTGCTTCTTCAAGCTTAAATCCTGAAAGGAAGGGAGTCTTGCTTGGCTTGCAATCCTTCATGTTGAACTTGTTCAGAAAATCCAAGGAATACTTGGACTGATGTGATTTTATTCCATGTTTGGTTTGAGCAATCTCAAGACCCAAGAACTGGCTCAATAACCCCAAGTTTGTCATTGAAAATGCATGGTTCATTGCATCCTTCAAGGAGGCAATTTCATCCTTTGAGCTTCCTGTAATGAGAAGATCATCTACATACAAGACAATAATCATCAAAGAACCATGAATTAGCTTCAAATAAACATTAGGATCTGATTTTCATTGAACAAAATTCAATGATAGCAGAAAGCCATCAATCTTGGCATACCAAGCCCTAGGGGCTTGCTTAAGCCCATAAAATGATTTATTTAGCCTACACACAAGAGATGGGTTAGTAGCAAATAATTTATGCTAATGCATGTAAATATCTTTAGTAAGATATCCATTCAGGAAAGCACACTTCACATCCATGTGATGTACCTCCCACTACTTCAAAGCCGCAATGGCTAAGGCTAGCTTGATGGAGTCCATCCTTGTCACTGGTGCAAAGGTCTCATTTTAGTATATACCATATACCTATGAGTAACCCTTGGATACCAATATTTCCTTATATTTCAAAGGTGAACCATCAGCAGAAAACTTGGTTTTGTAAACCCACTTACACTGAACTAGCTTCCTCCTTGGGGGAAGATCAACCAGCTCCCAAGTGTTGTTCTTCTGGAGTGAGTTGAACTCTTATTTCATGGATGTTTGCCATATTGGATCATGTGCTGCATATTCATATGTCTGTGGGTTTGATTCAACCATCAGATGGAATTTGTTTGCAAACAAAGGGTCTTTCATACACAGAGCACTCTCAAATTGAGATCTAGTCCTCCTAGGATCATTAGGATTTCCAGCTACTTCTCCAGCCGTATGAATGGTCTTTGATCACCATTTTGGTATTGTAGGAATATTAGGATATGCAATTAAATCATCATTATCAGACATATCAGAATCAGCAAACTCAACTATCTCTTCACTTACAGGTTCTGGTGGTGAAGAGGATTCCCCAACTTCCACTGCTGCTAAAGGTTGTTCTTGAAACTGAACACTCCTTTTAATGAAGGATTTTTTTGTGCTCAAATTGATCAGATTGTACCCTTTTGACTCTTTAGAGTACCCAAAAAATAGACACTCTTGGATTTGGGGCTGCAAAGCCTTCCTATTTTCTGTTGGAATTCTAGCCCAAGCCCTTGAGCCAAAAATCCTGAAATGGGTCACATCTGGCTTGTGCCCACTCCATGATTCGAAAGGAGTCATACCATCAAAATTTTTATGAGGCACCCTATTCTGGATATAGGCTGCACAGTTTATACCTTCATCCCAAAACTTTGGTGACAAAGTCTTAGCCTCCATCATGCAGGTTGCCATCTCTTTCAGTGATATGTTCTTCCTCTCAGCAACACAATTTTGTTGTGGTGTGTAAGGGATAGAATGTTGCATATGAATACCTGCATCTACACAATATTGAATTAAATCATACTTGACATACTCACCACCATTGTCATATCTGAGGACCTTGAGTTTCCTCCCAGACTAGTTTTCAACCAAAGCTTTAAAGACTTTAAAGAGGCCAAAAAATTCAGACTTGTGTTTCAGGAAGTAAACCCGGCAGTACCTGGAAAAGTCATTTATGAATGTCAATGCATATTTTTCTTGACTCATTGACATATGAGGAAATGGGCCAGCAACATCACTGTGGATCAACTCAAGAGGTGTAGAGGTTCTCTCATGACTAGCTTTCTCAAATTTATGCTCTGGGTGTTTTCCTAAGATGCAACCTTGACAGACTCCTTTGGAAAACTTAATCTTTGGTAACCCTACAACAATTTATTTTTCACTAAGATCAAAAAGATACTTATAGTTAATATGGCCAAATCTTTCATGCCAAATCTTGCTTTCCTCATTAGCATGAATCAGAAGAGCAGAGGGGTTTGAGTAAGGTAGGAAGTGTGAGAACATGTATACCTTCGAAGTGTGATTTGCAACTCCTTTTGTAATGACTTTACCACTTAATATCTCTGTGATCTCAACTTCATCAGGGGAGAATATGACCTTCTTTGGAGACCCTGTGTGGGTCATCTGATACACTGATAAGAGGTTAGAGGCAAGACTTGGAACATACAATACATTGTTGAACTTACCATGGTCAAGATCAATCCTCCCTTTTCCCAAACTTTCAATGAGAGAGTCATCTCCCAGTACTATTGGTGGACCTTTCGACATGTAAAGTGAGGTGAATGCCTCCTTGGTCGAAACCATATGTCTTGAAGCTCCACAATCAATGATGAAACTAGGTGAGCTTGATGTGCCAGCAACCAACGCATGAACTCTCTCTCTGTCTTCTGAATTTGATCCTCCTTCCCTCTTATTTGAGCTATCAGGAAGGGAGATGCCATTATTATCTAGGAGGTGGGTCAGCATGTCAATTTGCTTCTTCGTGCAGGAGATTTCATGATGATTTCCCTTACTACAGTATGCACACTTGCTCATTTCTCCTTTGTTCTTCTTCTTCTGGAAGTTCTTCTTGGAACCTTGGGGCTCCTCTAGAGACTTGTTCTTGTATCTCTTTTGCTTATTTGGCTTCTTAGGTTTCTTCTTTCCTTTTGAATCCACCCTCAAATCTCCAGTAACTAGAGCTTGGTATTTGGAAGGTTTGATGGTGCCCATCATCACAAATTTATCTTGTTCTTGTGTGAGAGATTCCATGAAATCTACAAGGCTAGGCATTTTCCAGGCTCGAGTTGTCAACTTTTTGGCATGGAAGGTTAATAAAAACACTGAATAGTTAGGTCCAAGCTTCGAGAGTATGTCCAAAACTAGTTGCTCCTCCTTTTTGATTCCACATTGTTTTAGCTGCAAAACAAGGGCTTTGAACTTGGAAAAGTAGAGTTGCAGGGATTCGAAGCTGTTGGGACTCAAGGAGATCAATTCATTTTCAATTTGATGTCCCCTCATCTCATATATCTTACCAAAAATATCAAAAATATTCTCCCATACTCCATTTGGTGATGTTAATCCATCAAGATGGAAAAGGAGGTCTCTGGATATGCTCAGACATAGGAGACCATAGGCCTCATTCCTCCTATTGTGGCATTTAATTTTCTTTGTAGCTACATTGGGCTCTGCTTCTATTGCCATAGTCAATTTGTAGAGGCCTTTCACTCTCAACAGTATCTCCATCTCTGCTTTCCATTCAAATAATTTAAATGGAGTCAAGATGATCTTATGAGATTGATCCATAGCTCAGAAATTGTCCCTTCAGTCAGCAGAATGCTCCCAGTCAATGATGTCGACCCTTCAATAACAAATTGGAAGGAGATAAATCAATCTAAAAAGGATCTAATACCATGTCAAAATTTAACCCAGGTGTTATAACTATTACACTCACAAAAATTACCAATTACACATGCAAATTACACACAAAGGAGACTGAATATGGAGCAGAACACTAATCTGTATTGATTAAGTGTACAATAGCCAACCCTGTGAAGTCATAGGCTGCCACAATAAATAATTACATGAGATATTCTAATGCATTGGGATGCCATTCGAATTTGGTCAAAAGCAGGTTTACTAAATCTAAGCAAATCCCCCATAGGTGCATAAAGCAGTTTCCAAATCCGTCTAGGAGCTCACGAATTGGAAAAATCAATTAGGAAAGCTAATAGATGATGTAAGGACAACTCGTACATGCTTTTCTTAGGAGAAAAGAGTGGAGGATGATGAGGACAAAAAACAAGTTAACTTCACCTAGTCAAACTTTCCCAATTGCCTTAAAACTCAACAAAAGCAGGCAATAAAGCAGAAAAATGAATTAATTAATGTCTAAGGTAGCTAACTATGGGTTGATTATTCTAACAAATTACTGCTGAATATATCATTTATATAGTACACATTTTATATGTTATGAATACTTGGTATCTTGGTTTTTGTTTTAATATGGTCTCGGTGTATTAAATTAAAACCTTTGCAGTAGACCTTCCATGGCATATTTCATATTCCATTGACTATGGCTAAACACTATGTATTTGATTCACATACTAAATGGCATGTTGATTAAAAATGGCTCTTTGTTAAAGGGTTGCATAAACTATATGCTATGGGTTTTGATTTATTTCGTTGGAGGCTAGGATGGCAACATTAATGCACATTGGAATGCATGTACCTAAATATTAGTGCTTGGGATATTGTGTTGGGTTGGATCACTCAGAGCACGGTTGTGTGAGCTCTGCCTCTATGTTGTATGGTGGCATTAAGTTTGGGAGGTTGGATTTAAGGGAAGGTGTGTATCCACTCTTGTTTAACAACGTTGTTTTGTTTGTTTAGTTTGGTTTCAATGCGTACTCCTCGTCATATCTCTTTTTTGGTGTTGTAGGTTGCAGGGTTTGATGAAATTGTGGGTATGGGTCACCCTGCGGTCAACACTATAATGATTTGGGTAAGACCTATTGTACAAGTTTAAAATGTGTCCCTCTCTTACGTGGTTGTTGTGACAGAGTTAAAAATCATCGTGGGTTTGAATGTTGGGATCTGGTTTTAATGGGTGTGTTTGGGAAAAGGGATTGTTTATAAAAATGAAATGAGAGGAATCAGGGATGCGTTTAACCACTTGGGGTTTTGTTGGGCTTTAGTGTCATTATGCTGGGACTAATGTATCCTAGGTTTTATGAAGGATGTTATGCATAGTAATGTGGCTTGGTAAACTTGACAGGCTCTACGTATTATGAATATGTTTATGTTCTTGGTAATGGAGGCAATGCCATTGATTGCAATGGTGCAAGGCCTACATTAGACGACTATGTAATTTATTATTTGTTTTTATAATGGTTATGTATATATATACAACATTTGCATACTATTTGATTTTGTGGGTATGATTCTTATTCGTTGGCATTAGTTAGACTCTGTGTGAAATTGAAAATCTTGTTTAAATTCTTTATATGGAATCGTTAACTATGGTGTTTGGCCTTTGGAGCCATCCCGTATATGGGAATGGCGTTTCCCACAATTTAGAGATGTGAATGTGTGTTGTTTAAATTACTTATCGTTTTTATGTTTTGATTCATGGTTAATGAATACTGAGTGTATAAGAGCCGTGACTGTGGGTGTAACCCTTCCCTAGGTGACGTTGATATTCGCATATCATTGAAAAGGTTGATGAAGGGTTTATGGTAATGTTAAAATTCATTTTTATGTAAAGGGACCAGGGCCATGAAATATTTACAGCATGCAATTTATTTGGGGCTTTGACTCCGATGTAGAGATTAGGTGAATTTTTTTTACGACCTGTGTATTTATAATAGCGTTCTCTATTTTGTTGGTAGTTAAAATGCTACAATGTTCAATAGGATAAAAATGAAACCTATAGGATTAGATAGGATTACTTGTAAATAAAAGGTATCAATAGGAATTGATCATGGGTCGCTATGGTTGTAAATGTTTATAAATGTAAAGTTTTTTTGGGGCATTAACGCCTACAGGAATTGATCCTCCTACCTCTTTTTATTTATACTATGTTTATAAAAGAGTGTTGTGCACAGAATTATGTTTTATTTACTATGTTAGAACTTTTGTTACGGCATATGATTTTCATAGATGTAGTTTGTATGTTAATTATGTGGTTTGGATTATTATAGATGAGATGGATTTATGTGGAGTGTGGTTTATAACTTCATACCATTAGATGGTCTCGATATCTTGACTGCTGATTTGATTTAATGTTTATTTTTAGATATGGAATAATGCAATTATAATGTGGTTTAATTAGATTCTAACTTCAGAGCCTTAGAGGTCTCGATAGCTTGACTGTTTTGCATTTTAATTTGTTATTTTATTATGGTTCTGTTTATAGCTTATGCTTAATTAGTTCTTTTTCACCTAAATATAGTTTTGCTGGCAATATGAAATATTCCAGTAGAATCCATAGATAAAATAAACATATAGACTCTATTTAGAGTAATTTCTAGGTCTTAGGAAAAACAAGTGTAAGCTATGAAATAAATGCAAAACCAAGTATAGAAGAAATCAGCCCTAAATAATTTTTAAACAGGAAACAATTTTCAGACATAGTGTTTTAGAATTAAAAACATAAACTCTTAAACATTCCAGACAGATATAGGTTTTATAAATAAAATGTAAGCCCTTAAATATTTTACAAGAAATAATTGAAAACATAAGGCTAGAAATATAACATAAACCCTTAAATATTCTAACAGGAATTATACTAGATAATGGAATAGGAAAATACAAAACCTCATACCTAAAAAGTGAAGCTATTCCAATGGTTGAAAACCTGCACACTTAATTACCGAGCAGTAAAAAATTCACAGGAAGATCTAACCTCTATATCGATAACCGAATCACTTGGGAACTACCACGTTCCACCCAACCATGACCCAGAACCATTCCTAGTTTCATCGAGATCCCCCTAAGCATGTTCCAACATGCAAGTAGCTTAGAGGTCCTATGGTAAGGCTTCCCTAACTAGGATATCAGGTCTGAATTAGTTCTCCTTTCTCCTCTAAGGAAAATGTTCTCCAAGAACTCTCTTTTGAATAAATAGGCATAAATAATGATCCACCAAAAATATGGAAGAGATCCCTAAGCCTCTCTTTGGCTTGGGACTTTATAGGCATTATTTTCAGTCAAAGGGGCAGTTAAATAAAAAATCATTTGATTTCTTGATTTAAACCTTTTATTTAATTTAGGTATTTTTTAATATTTAACTTAGGAACTTTTAACTACTTCAAATTTGGAATTTTGTAGGTATTATACTATTTAATTAATTTTAAGTAATAATAATAATAAATGGAGCCTCTCTTTATTTCTCATACTTTTAATATTATTACTATGTTTACTCGTATACATACCATGTATATATATANGACTAGGAAACTCTAAACATTCTTGCATGTTGGATTCTCTTGTACAACATGGTAGTTCTTCAGTACTTGATGAGATAAAAAAAATTAGATATTTCACTTAATTACTTATAAATAAGCCAGATGAGGTCAATATTTTACTCGAGTCATTTTCACTCAACATAATTAATTATTTTCAGTAACTTCTTGTGCTTATCGAGAGCCCATACTCAATGCTAAAAGTAGGGAGTTACAAACTTAGTGCAATTCCAAACTTCCTCACTCAACACTAATGCCAGGATGTACTTGTAGGATACACCTAGGGATACAATGGACAAGGATTTGATGCTCCATATCTTATTCTCAACAACAACTTGGAAGGCTCTAAGGATTATGCCCAACACTTCCAATTCATCTTTTTATGTGCTTGAGAGTTTCTTGCTCAACACAAAGATTTTCATATCTCATGTGTTTCATAGCTTCTCTCTCTTGGCACAACATAAACACGCATGTGCTCCAGGGCTTCTCACTCAACACAACTTGAACATTCATGTGCTCTAGAGCTTCTTGATCTACACAAACATTCAAATACTCATGTGCTCCAGAGCTCCTTGCTCAACAAAAAACATCTCATCAATCATGTGCATCAGGGTCCACGCCCAACACATAAAATCATACATAAAACATATGTTATTGGATTACGCCCAATATATCAAAAAAATCACCATGTTAATATGAAGTGGAGTCCTAGACCCCATATATAAAAATAAAACATCAAAGTAACATCATAAACAATGGGGCTTATGCCCATAAGTGTCAGGTCAAAATTTGGAATATTACATTGTAGCTTGTGTGTTGAAAAGAAGATTGTTGATGCTGGTGTCTTTGCAAATATGTGTATCTCCATCTATATCTCTTTAAACATATGCAATGTTTAGTTCTCCATTGCGACTAAGTTGAGGAAAAATTTTTCATTTAGAAATGAACTTGTGGATACTTTTAGTTTGTAAACACTGTAAGTTCAAATTCCTTGTTCGGTTTATGTAAGGGTACAATATTGTTAGAGCAGAAGTATCAAAAAAATTCCTTACATTGATTTTGGAACTGATTATTAGGGTTCTTATGGTTATTTTCCTCGCGTAAAGAAAAAAACCCAAGGCTTTTGGTTCTCATCTTATTGGCAATATTAATATGTAATTCTGACTCCACTAACAATGCATGATTACTCATGATAACCTCGATATTCAATAAAATATTTTTGGTTAGAACCAATGCAAATTGTAGTAAACACTCTCTGTTTTGAAGTTCACTCTACATCGAGTAAAGAATCGAACCACTCGCTAGTCATAGTTGCATCGAGTTGACTCTTTCCTTTTTAACATTGAATACCAACGTGGAGACTGATTGTGGAGATAGTGGAGGTATTTTTTTGTGTTTCTACATAGAGGTATTACTGGTGAATGCATTGGTGTGGCTCCACAGTTGGCTACATATTTGAATTTTAGGGGATTCATTTGGTGTATGGGATTGCTGTGTGAGCTGTTTCCAAGAGCCATAGAAATTTTTGCTTTACACTATTTTGTTTTGCATGAACCTAGTCACTAAGTATATATGCATATTTAGTGTGAAAAAAGTGTGAGGTTCTTCATCAGTGACTTGTATTCGCTCCTTGTGCCGAGGTTTCTGAATATTTAGTGACATCAGTCCTACATGAGGCTAGGTGATATTGTGGTGGCAGATTGTATTGTTAAAAATGGACAAATTCTGGTTATCAAAGGTTGTTTGTGGGAAAATATGTGCTCATTTTTAGTAGTATTGGTTTTGTTTGAAAAAAATAATTTTTTATGATAATTTTAAAATAAATATGTTGCACTGCAAAATAAATAATATGGAGAAAGATTCAGATCATGTCAAAGAAATATTTACACACGTTACAAACTTGGAGGCTTGATAGTAGATAACATTTCCATAGGTATGGAATTAGAAACCAACCAGACCAGACCGATTCTTTAACTTTGTGGCGCTAATTCCTTTATTCCTTCATTCTAAAGTTATAAATTTATAATTGTAGATAGGAGAGACTTGATTTGATTATTTCTATTAACAATGCCCTTATCTTATGCTATATACTATTAACTTGGAATGAACTGATTTGGAGAAAATTGTATCATATAGAATGAACTTGGGATCAAGCCAAACAAGAAAATTTTTCTATTAACTTGCATTGAACCAATTTGGATTACCTTGCAATTAAGCCAATTTGGACCTTTGTCAATTTGGAGTGGAATTACTGGAAGTAGACCCAAAAATCTCTATGAACTTTTGATCTTTCTTAGTTGAATCTATGTGTGTCCTTCATTGCACCAACAAGACAACACATGTGAACATAGGCCAAAAAAAAATATAAATCAAATATTAATTAGTCAAAATACATAACACATGAATAAAAATACACATCAAATGCCTCAAAGATCAACATGACCCTGTTAATGTCGATATGCTCATCCAAAGTGTAAACCACTAGAGTACCATGATTATGGCCTTTTAGGTTAGCCGAGAGCCCAACACGAATGATGTATTGTGCTCATATGGATTTTCCTCATACAATTCCTCATGATAATATCAGTCATGGTCATCACCATCTCCATTGTCATGTCATCCTCATTTCCATCACCTTTTTATTTTCTCCTATGAAGCTCTTCCATGTCGGTTAAACCTGCTTTTGTTCATTGCACCCACAACCAACAACATGAGAAAGGAAAATAAAAAACTGATCAAAATCAAAAGAAAAATACGACAAGTTAAATAAAAAACAACAAAAAGGTCAAGCTCGACACATGTGAAACAACAAGGCACTCATAACTGGTTTAATTGGTAAATAACGACTTATGTCAATCCTTATCCCCTATTGCTAAGTGTTTATGTTTTCAACGTATTAATCTAGCATTCAACTGAGCTGAGTTGCACTAAATGAGGTGGCCATTTCCACAGCCATAGAAATTGATAATGCGAGAAAACCCATTAAAAAAATTGGTTTGAAAATCATGTGTTATTAACTAACTATGTGATATTTAAAAACCCAAGTATTATTAAAGGAAACACTTCCAACTTTTTATTATAAAAAAGGATCAGCCATATGGAGATTGAATAAAATTCTAACTGGTCTAAATTTTTTTATCAATGATATAGCCAAAGATAAAAGATGTCCAACTAATTTAACATTAAAAAAAAAAATTTGATCAAAATTGTAAAAGATGCCTAACCAATTTAACATTAAAAGACATGAATTTTATCAAAATTGTATACAATAGAATAAAATAAAATAAACAACACAAGAATATATTATATCACGGAAGCTAGAATTTGATAATTGTAGGATAAATCTCACCCACACTTCGTACTGAAATGGTCTGGATTAGGTCCTTATATGATAATGTTTGTTTACACATTCTAATTGGTCCATTGACATAATAATGATGGGAATAAATGGCTTCCTCGAATTAAAATTTTCCAATGCACTCGAAAAGCTTACATAACGTATTTGGAAAATATTGATACAGACATACTTAAGTTGGAAAATATTGATACATACATAGTCAGGGTTGGAATGATAAATATACCCCTACCAAGACTGTTTGATGGATGCTTATTGGTCAATTTGGTCAACAAAATCAATATTTAAATTAACTGAAGCAACTAAGCCTGAACCTTGCGTTTGTTGTTGCTTTTGCATTACCATCGCTACATGCATGCGCCACCTTTTAACGCGTAAATTTACTAACTTATATCAATGTGTCTAGAAACAATCTTTAGGGTACAATTATTTTTTGGTGAACTCTTGAAGTTTGACAATATCACTTGACCTATCTATTAAATTTTTAGTACGTATGCGAAAACTGGAGCACATATGCAAATTTGGGTGATAAATTAATGTTTAAATTTTGAATTGAATTTTAATTGTGTGCAGGTGATGGTGGCACTCATATCACCAAGAACCTTAGCAACACCCGCCATCACGTACATTTTGTACAAGGGGGAATTATCACACTTAATGGCTGAAAATTTGCAATATCTTTGATCAGTTCTGCCACCATACGAATGGCGCTATAGTCATTTAGTTTGTTGGAGACCTAATATTTATGTTAGTCATGATCATGTCTATTTATAGTATTACAGTATTTACATAATTAAAAGTTGTGCCCATTGATGGTGGTGAATGGGAATAGTGTTTCTTTTGTTGTATATGTAAAGTAGGGGGTCTGGGAAGAGGCATTGTAGACTATATGTAATTAAGGACTGTGTCTATATTGGGATGAAATATCTACAAACATGGTTTCCCATAATAAATCTTCAGTCGGATAATCTTTCGAGCGGAGCATTGCCAATTTCCCATACTATATGCTTTGGCTTCTGGCGTGATATTATCATAGTAAGGCCCAAAATTGGTGTTACAACATTTATTTGATCCAACTTTGCATATATACAGTATATTGGTTTCGCATTGCAACATTCTTAAAATTCAGAATCAACAACCGATCCAAAATTAAGGAAATAAACATTAGGGGCCAATGGCATTTTCTTCTACTAGAAATAAGGTGTAATGAAGCAAATTCACGTTGTTCACCACTTCAAAATTTTAAACTCTCATAATAAAAATGATCTAATGATCCCATCATAGATGTATACATGCCCCTCCACAAAAAGAAAACTTATCATCATCGAATGGATATTGAGTCTCAATAGATCGATCAATTCAGCTATTTCTACTGGCGGCTCAACATGGTCGATAGGGAACTCCTTCTTCCACACTTAGACTCAATATATGGGATCTCTTTGTGTCGATTCTCTTGAGAAAGTAACACGAAAGACAAGACACTGGCATAATTCCATCTTTTGAAGGATGAAACTAACCATGCTTTCCATACAATCTACAAACATATTATATATATGTGGTCAGTACTTTGCAGTCTCATTTCTACTTTTGAGTTTGAAGAAAATATATTGTGAAATTGGTTGAATGTATTGTATCATATATCTTATAAACCCCTACCACGGAAAATATTTCAAATCCTAAACAGGACCATTAAAAATGACCCTGAACCCAACTCATGAAAAACCTTGGAGAAACACAAAATCTGCATTTCAACACAATTTAACTTTTGCTGAGCCAAACTAGCCCTCAAAACTTTGTAGAGTGGATAAGTAATTGTTTTCATTTAGAACCATAATGTGTACATATCTTATATTGGAAATAACCAACAAAAGCAACACTTATCTCGCAAGCAACAACAACAATGTTCACCGTACTTCACATACAGATAAATGCAAGTCCTCATGCAGCACTCATTTTAATATATTGACACTTTTCCCAATTTGATATGCTTGGACATAATTAATCAATTGCCAGCACCATTGTTGTCTAATCGGTTCGATTGCAAATTTCGAATATTAATTGGGATCTTGAAATATGAAATATTAAATGAGATATTGTTTACGAGGAGCATTATAGCAGCATTGCTGATATCAGCAAAGTCGTCGCAGGGTTCTGGGGCACAAAAAACCAAGGCAATGCTATTTGACCAGACCAATAAAAAGTTTAAAAAATAGACATTTAAAAAACTAAAAAAATAATACAGAGCTTTAGTCTTACTTCTATGATTTTTTTAAAATTACTACAAATTGATCCAAATAATAGCCCTGAGCGATTCATATATATCCCCTTGTCAGGGACATAATAAGGGTTCAAATCCGTGGGCATATCCCTTCATCTTTTCAATAAAAGTAAATGAATATATGCATTGCACAACAAAAGCAATAGCATCATCTTGCACAAGAACATACTAACAAATGGTGAAAGCCATCATAGACCTAATCCTTTATTCAAAATCGGAACCAAAAACCCTCACAATGGTGAATCTATGTATTCCATACCATTAAGGTTAGAATAGAAGTTTGCATAGTAAAGTCTAAGGGTGTGGTCTCTTTTGTGATCCTTCTCATGTTGAGCATGATACATGGAAGGGCTATTGGCCCTTCTAACCTTTGTTAAATACCAAAAACCAAATGGAAATCTTATAAAAAAATCATGCTTGGTGTCTTCCTTTGTATCCATGGCCTCGGTGATCTATTATTATGAATTTTCCACTACATGAGGTAGGAACTAACAATGGAAAAGGATAATAAATATAAATATATTTATAAATGGAAACAAGAAACAATAACCAACAATGCTATAATTGTTTGACTCTAATATAGCATTCATATTTTCATCAAGGATGATGGCTGCATGGTTTCCCTAGCTAGAGACACTAAGGTCCATCTTCTTAAAAAGGAAACAATAAACATTCATATTTGAATACCAACAACACTCATATTTGAAAACCATCAAGTTAAGATACATTTTGAGCATGATGTCTAAAGGACTAGTTTTTGTGTATGCTAAACAACTTCCTCGTTCCACGAAAGTTATGAGTTCAAACATTGTTACCAAAATTCCATGGAGAAGGGTAGGATTCAAATTCGAAACCCTCTCGAAGAATGGAAATCCTTCTCAACAACTTTCAAACCAAGAGATCGATGGAGGATTCGAGGCTTAATCAAAGTGCAGTATTTGCATTACTGGTTCATTTACACTACACTAGATTTGACATTTGACAGGTGTTATTCATTGGTGTGCATGCCCCAAACAACACCATTGTTACAAGAAAGAGACATCCCTGTCGAATTGAATGTGTTAGGTAGAGTTGGTCAGAGGAGGCATGAACCCTCCTTCGTATAGTTTGCAACAACATGTCAAATGACCGTCAAATTATCTAAAATGGATGGCATGGGTTGAGGTTTCTAGGTTCCACCTTCATGGCCCAAGACCCAAGCATTCATTCTTGCATGCCTTGTGTTATATATATATACATATATTCTATGGTTATTAATGTTACTTGGGGCCATGATTATCATCTAGTAGTAGGCCTAGTTGGATATAGCTTAAGCAATCGAACATATCAATATTATATTCTCAACCTAATGGTTAGGTGGAGTCATGATGTAATATCCTGAATTTTGACCTAACACTTATGGGCATAAGCACCATTGATTATGATGTTACTTTGATGTTTAAATTAGTATATTGGGTCTAAGACCGCACTACATATGAAAATGATAATTTGTTTGACATATTGGGCATAAGCCAATTGCACACACACACACACACACACACACACACACACACACACACACACACATATATATATATATATATATATGATTTCATGTGTTAGGCATGGACTGTGAACCACATGATTGATGAGATGTTTTGTGTTGAGTGAGGAGCTCTCAAGCACATGGGTATTTGATGTTTTGTATTGAGCAAGAAGCTCTAGAGCACATGAGTATTTATATTTGTGTTGAGCATGAGCATAGCATGAGGCACTCAACCATATGAAAAGATAAAATTGGAAGTGTTGGACATAATACCTAGATCCTTCCAAGTTGATGTTGAGCATAAGCTATGGAACATCAAATCAATGGCCATTATATCCCTAGGTGTATCCTACAAGTACATCCTAGCATTAGTGTTGAGTGAGGAGCTCTGGAATTGCACTAGGTTTTTAAATCCTTGTTTCTAGCATTGAGTATGGGTTCTGGATAAGCACTATGAGTTACTAAAAAGAATTAATATATCGAGTGAAAATGAATCGAATAAAACATTGATCTCATATGACTTATGTTTAAGTGATTTAATGAAATTTCAAATTTCTATATGTCATCAAGTACTGAATAACTATTATGTTATATGAGGCCATATAACATGCAAGGAGGTTTAGAGTTGCCTAACCTAGTTAACCTAACCCATACGTGAAGGCCTTATTAAATAAAGTGACTAAGCTAAAAGAAAAGTGTCGTATGTTTAGGGATCATACTATATGATACCTAAGGATAAGGTGTTAGAAAATGATATATATATATATATATATATATATATATATATATATATATATATACATAATATGTATAAAGAGTAATCATAGTAATAATACTAATAGCTATAAGTAATAAATAAATTATCCATGTGTTATTATTATTACTAATGATAGTTACATATTAAAATACCTACAAGAGTCAAAATATGAACTAGTCAAAAGTTCCTAAGTTAAATATTAAGATTACCTAAATGAAATAAAAAGGGTCAATTCAAGAAATCAAATGATTCTTGATTTAATTTTCCCTTTGACTTAAAAGTATTCTTATAAAAATCAAATGGAGATTTTTGTTATTCCATAATTCTACCTGATTATTCTTAAGAGAGTTCTTGGAGAACATTTTTCCTAAGAGGAAAAAGCAGAATTGATTCAGAACCTGATCTCCCGGATAGGGAAGCCTTACCCTGGGACCTTTAAGATACTTACATGTTGGAATCATCTCGGTGGGATCTAGATTGAAACTAGGAACGGTTCTGGGTCATCATTGGGTGGAACGTGGTAGTTCCCAAGTTAGTTTGTTATCTAAACATAGGTCATATCTCTCGATGAATTTGTTAGTGTTGGGTATTTGAGTGTGCAAGATTTTTCAGCCATTAAAAAAACTTCATCCTGCAGGTATGACGTTCTTTAATTTTCCCTTGCAAAATACACAAGTTTTACTATTTGGAGTAGATGGAATTCTGAATGATTATTTAGTAACTGTCTTCTGTAATCTAGGTTATCTTTTCTGCATTTCTACTTTCTGCACTTGCAGGTCAAACTCATTGTTTATTAACATATATAGTTATTTTATCAAAGGTTAGGTTATATTTTTCTATTTTACGAGGTTATTGTAATATATTTTATGCATAATGAGATAAGAACCATTAAGATTATCTATAGAAGGGTTTTGTTTTCTATTTCATTTTTACAATTTATTTTGTGTCTATAAAGGCAAGTTCCAAAAACCTAGAACTATTTAAAAACAAAGCCTATATGTTATCTCTGCTCACAGATTTCATATTGCGAGTAGGCTAATATTAATTATAAATAAATGGAACTCATTAGAGGAAATTTCAACTCAAAATGGGCCTTCTAACTTTAACTCAAATTCCATGTCATCATGTGTTAGCCAATGAAATTTCTTTAAATTTGAAATACCATATAGGCCTTAAACACCTTTTTAATATAAATTTGGGGATAGGTATCATAAAAAAAGCTACTTTTTTTGTTTGTATTTTCGACATATCTCCCCATGTTTTTACTCAAATTTCGATCGGGAGAGATCATTGGATGCGGAATTTACCCACTCAGCATACTTTTGACGGACCCCGCTACCCCAAATACAAGAAATACCTGAAAAAATGTGATGATGGTGATGATGACATCATCATCACATTTTTTCAGGTATTTCTTGTTTTTGGGGTAGTGGGGGCCGTCAAAAGTATGCCGAGTGGGTACGCGTTGGATGCATAATTTAATTCCACATCTAATGAGCTCTCCCGATCGAAATTTGAGTAAAAACACGGGGAGATATGTCGAAAATACAAACAAAAAAGTAGTTTTTTTCTTTTCTTCCTCCAAAATTAATAAATATTATTTTATTATTTTTTTAGGAGGCCCATTTTGACTTGAAATTTCCTCTAATATTATCTATACTATTAGCCTAATCTCTATGCATAGGATCATAACATAAATATAAATGGCTAACTCTTTAAATAAAATATCATAAAACAGAACTATAAACAAATCATTGACATATTATAAACAGCAAACATCAAATGCCAAGCTAATTTATCAAGACCCCTAAGGTATGTAGACACAAGTGCGTCATATTTCTTAACCACACTATATACTTTATAACCTAACATAAGATACATTATCAAAATCGTATCTCTCAAGAGATTACAACATAAGAAATCAACCATAACTTAATATAAAATACATTAACATATTTTATATAACTCAAGAGGTTACAAGAGCGAATCGTCTTGGCCTTCATGCCAAAACAAAAAAACTACACAAAAATATTTTACAACCTATGTATCCAAGGATCAAATCCTGTGAACTCAATTTTAAAACAGGGGTTACATATCAACCACGACCAACATTGAATCCTATAGGGTTCGATTTGCCACAGTTTATCAACGTTGTAATAGCTTGCCATTATTCCACACAATATATGCTAATATCTTTTAAATGCAAGAAGAATCAACCACATATTGAATTCGTTTCCCTGTAAATGTTTCCACAAATCAAAATACCAAACAAAATATACACGATGTAAATCACATTCCAACATTTCCACATAGTAATATAGACCCCAATTTTATAGGTTGTAATAATTTCAAGGTTCATGGCCGAGAAACAAAGGAACCCATTAACATAAACCATAAAAAATTTAACTATTGTCTATGCGATCATAGCACAACCTCCATATCATAAGGTTAACACCACAATGCATGGCCATCCCCAAAACTTAATACACAGACAAGTAAGTGAATCGTAAATCACCATAAATAAACATTTCACTATTATATACACAATTGCTAAGCTAAAAGGAAAGAGGGCCATTGACATCAATGGCATGACTCTAAATCCAAACAACTCTATTAAATACCCAAACAAGAAGTTAAATTATAGACATCAAATTTACACAAATTCAAAACCTTGCCAAGCAAAAACCATATCCACGATTGAGACAGAATAGCGAATGCATTATATTTAACCACTTTAATTTATATTATAAGTAAAAAAAGAACGACACAGTCGTATTTCCAAGCCAGTGCACCATTGCAAGAAATTATGCTACCACCATTTTCAAAACCCAACATTATAACTAAAACGCGGAGTCTTCATTAATCATCACAGTCACAAGTTAAAAATATCAACCGAAAATTATTACAAAGCAGAGTCATGATAATCATCACCTGAAGGCACCAAATCCATACCCAACAAGTTAAACCCCAAATTTCTTACGCATCTATGGATTCCTTTTGATTATTTTGCAACAGACCTATACACAGTCGAAGCCTGTAACCCACACACATATTCATTCATCAAACGATGAGCTTAAAGCTCTGTCAAAACACCCATATGGAGAGGAACACGTTTAGGCCTATTTATACAGGGTTTACCCATGAAGGGTAATGCATCAGCAACCAGAGAATACCCACGACCGGTGCAAGGGAAGCCCTCTACCTGCAAACAATGGAAAGGGATATGTGAGAAGTATTCCAATCCTTCAAGCCGTAAAAAAAATAAACAACATTGTAAACTAGGTGAAGGGAATACCTTCCAAAATGTAGATGCAAGCAAGACCTCATGCCATGATAAAAACTAGAGAGCCAAACAGATCTCATGAAACGAAATACCAAATGACCCATTATTGCACGATAGTCCAAGCTTAGGGCTTGATACCCACACATCCCAAAGAGCATTTAGTCTACCACCATGTCCACCACTATGCCGATTTTTATCGCCATGACTATAGTTTCTTATCCACAATCACAACGTGGTAATTGTAAATCGTTGCACATTATAAACCCCATCATTGGCATCATTGAATTAGGATAAGCCATTATTCATGTCATATGGATTATGCCATAAATGGTGCTTTATACTTTAATATATGTAATAAAAACCTCAATCAACATATGGCTAAGCCTTGAACTTAGGCCTTTAAATATTTGAATATAAAAAAATCCCAAGAATATGTTCTAAATACTTAAAGTATGAAGTCTTAATACCAAAATAATGATATTTATAATAACCAGCTAGACATAGGTCTAAATAAACCCAGCCAGGTGTAAAACAATCACCTGAATAGTAGCAAGAAGAATTGCTAAGTTAGGAATGCAATCCTTTTGACGTCCAAAGCACTAACATAGTTTAGCATAGGTAGCATGTCTTGTTTAAACTATTCTAGCAAGTTTTCTGTCACGTAGTGCACCTCCACAAAAAAAAAGAGGTGCATTTGTTCAATATGAACTAAGTAAACCATGTAACGTTAAGTAAAAGAAGTTACTTCTCCAAGTGATCCTATAAGGGATACAAGTCCTACCACTCCACCCCTTGACAATACAAGTTAAGTCAGGATTTTCCTTAAACCAGTAAACAAAACTTATAACGAGTAAGTAAGCTATGAATTGAACACACATACGCGTAAATGCATGATAAGAAGTAATCAATGAACAACATAACCATCTAAAATAGATCAAGTAACTTAAATACATTACATATTCATGTTAATAACCACATCAGGGAAAACATTTAGATGAGGGTAAGAACAGCTTACGACAATTTAGTTCTGTGAACAAACTTCGACACATTCTGCAAAAGATAAGTTACTATCCAGTTTAGGCAGTAATTAACTAGCCTAATACAAAAAAAAAATGGGGACATTAGAAGTGGTATGAGAGCACAGTTTGAACACTAAGAGACCAAATGGGTGTACCCGACATTCATTGCAGAAAATAAAGTATGTTTCTAAATTTTGTTAACATATTTTTCTCCTCTTATTAAAAATTTGCAATTTTAGGATTTTAAAAGAATAGTTCAGATCATGAACACTGAAGAAGACAACAACCAGTGAGGAAATTTTAATACCCCCACCCAGGAAGCAGAATTGGTGGTGGAACTAAATTCTAATATGTTGAAAACCATACAAAGTCTCCAATAAGACTTACAGAATTTCAGAGATGATAATATTAATAAAAGAAAGGAACAACAAGGAATTAATGAAGCATTATTGCGGAACATGATGGGGGAATCCCGCTGGGAAAACCCACTCATTCCACAAATAGCTTCAAGAAATAACTTTATCATAAACGAGCCAGCAACCTGAGAGAAGAAGGAAAAGAATAACATACCCCTAAACCTCTAGAAGGAGATTATCACAGTACGTCTACTGATGATTCTCTTTATCCATGTAGAAATAAACAGAGAAATGATGACAATCTCTGGAGGGAGTTCAGAAAACTAAAATCCCCAACCTATAAAGGAGAAATGAACATAGGGAAGAAAGCTAAAGAATGGATTCTAAATATGAGAAAATATTTCCGAGTTCATAAATACTCTAGGGAAATCAAATCACATCTATCCATCTATGATTTAAATGGAAAATAAGCTAGAAGGTGGAGAGACTTGAAGAATATGAAGAAAGATGAGGTAAGATAAATATGATTGATTAATTTTTGCAATATTTTTTAGGAGAAATACATGTTAGAAAGGTGAAATAGTTTCATGAGTTGAGGATGGATTCCATGACTATGGATGCATTTATTAACATATTTTTGGATCTATTTCATTATGTGCCATACATTAAGGACGAGAAAGTAGAAATAAAGCAGTTTTTAGAATGTCTTCCTCCCAAATTTTGAGAAAGGATTAAATTTGACATTCCTAAAACATTGGACACCACCTTACACAAACCTAGGATTTTTTATGATCATGGACTGCTGAGGAAGGATAACATCAACAAAAAAAGAGACATGTCTAGGACCTTCTCAGATAACTGCAAACTGGGTTTCAACCCACCACCTTACAGAAAACAGAACAACGGTTTTACATCCAACAAGAACTTCAACAAAAAAGGTACAAATCCATATGTACCTGCTCCAAGTGCTAACAACCTAGTAGCAAATGGGGAAGACAATGTTGCCCCACCGCCAATCAAATGCTGGAAATTCCAAGGGCCCCATTATTCCCGAGATTGTAAGAACAAGACCAATGGAGTCTTACACAACTTACAATAAGAACCAATGGTATAAGACATAGGTGGAACACCGTGGATTTATGCATCCTTGGATGGCTCACATGCATACCATTAGGATACCATGGTTGAGATAGAGGGTAAGATCTTAAACAATTCTATTTCAATACTTATTAACCCCGGTGCTTTCCGGATCTACGTATCACCTAAAATTGTTGATGTATGTAAACTAGGAAAAGTTAAGCATGAGAAACCTTAGCTATTGAAATTAGCCACACATACGAAACGAAAAGTTTTTGAAATAGTTAAATACTGTGAGGTAAACCTGAATGGTTTTCCTACTATATTAAACCTGAACATCCTACCCTTAGGATCGTATGATATACTTATCGTCATGGACTGGTTGGAACAACACCATGTCATGCTCGATTGCTTACATGAGTCAATTTTGTGTACATATAGCCAATGGAATCAAGTAAAGAATCAAAGGCATACCTAAGAAAAATTTTGAAACGTAGATATCTGCTTTACTATCAAAGAAGTGCATTAGGAAAGGCTGCAAATTGTGTGCAATAAACATCGAGGACATAGAAGCTAAAAGAGAACAACACATCAAGGAATTTCCAATTATCATAGACTTAAAAGATGTATTTCTTAAATAAATCCCAGGATTACCACCGAAATGAGAATTAGATTTCTCCATAGAAATGACACGAGGATCAGTTCTAGCTTCAAAATCCCCTTACCGCATGAGCGCACCAAAATTGGTGTAACTCAAACTATATTTGCAGTAGTTGATTGAGAAAGGATATATCTAACCAAGTGTGTCCCCTTGGGGAGAACCAATACTTTTTCATAAAGAATACAGATGGTACAATGCGGATGTCCATCGATTATTGTCATCTTAACAAAATTACTATCAAGAACTGATACCCACTCCCTATGATCGATGACTTGTTCGATCAAGTAGGAGGATCCAATATATTTTCTAAGATCGACCTACGATTAAGGTACCATCAGGTACGTATTCATGATGAGGATATTCACAAAACTGCCTTTCATACGAGGTACGACAACTATGAGTTTGTAGTGATGCCATTCAGGCTAACCAATGCACCCACGAGATTTATGTGTATGATGGAAAATATATTCATTAGATACCTGTATAAATTTGTTTTGGTATTTATAGATGACATACTAGTTTACTGTAATAGTAAAGAGGAACATGAGGAACACCTTAGCATAGTGCTACAGGTGTTATGGGAACACTAGCTCTACGCCAAGCTTAGTAAATGTGATTTTTACAAATCAGAGATATAGTACTTCGGTCACATAATCTCTAAGAAGGTGATAGCTATGGACCCAGAAAATATTAAATCCATAGAGGATTGGCCTACCCCTACCAGTGTCACTGACATTAGATTCTTTTTGGGATTAGCTAGTTATTACTGGAATTTCATTGAAAATTTATTGAGGATAGCTTGTCCCATGATCTCTTTACAAAAGAAGGAAAACAAGTTCCTATGGATGACCAAGCGTGAGGAAAGTTTTCAAAAGCTTAAAAAACTTTTGACAACTGCACCGATACTATGAATTGCAGATCCCAATGAGGATTTTGTTGTTTGCGCAGATGTAATCAAGGATGGGCTCAGAGGATTCCTCTTATAGAATGATCGCGCGATTTGTTATGAATCGAAGAAGTTAAAATAACACGATCATAAATACCCCACCCATGATCTTGAGTTAGCGGCCATCATCCATGCCTTGAAGATATGGAGGCACTACCTCATGGGAAAGAAATTCCTTCTGAAAACATACAATATTAGTATGAAGTATTTATTCGAGCAAGAATATTTGATTGTTAAGCAAGCCAGATATTTGGCTTTCCTTAGCGAGTACCATTTCTAGATAAATACTATAAAGGGAAAAGAGTATTAAACTTGCACACTGATCTAGGGACTAAACACAAGTATCATTAAATATTAATAACAATAAGTCATGAAAATGGTGTAATTGGGCTATCGAATGAGTAGACGCTCTGTATATTCACACAAAGAATGAGTAATACAATGCAATGTCATGCTGCAAGCATGAATGACAAAGAAATTCGAATTCCCAAGGAGGTCATTCGAATTGAATGAGATATTTTAGCGTAATTGAATGTAAGCCACAGTCAACACTCAAGTTAACCACTGATCAAAACCCTAATTTACTCAACTCAGCCCTAACTAAAGTTGGAGTACAATAAATGACTAAGTCTAACTGAAAGTATCTCCGACATATGTCACTGCAAGCCAACCAACAAGTGGTAGTGCATTATTGACTCAAATGAACCTCGATGAGGTTAACTCAAGTGTAACTGACCATCAAAAGTGGTTGGAGGCACCCCTGTTGACTCCATTTCATTAAATAATCAATAATTAATCAATTTAATGAAGGAACGCACCTTCACTTATCTGTTTAACTGATTGTAACCATCAATAAGCAATATGGGGCATTAATGACACTCAGATCACCCTCGGAGTGCTCTAGTTAGCCTCCCTGAATGTAGGGGAAGGTTAAGTTAGCCTCCTTGACTAAATGTATGTGTGGATGTGATCTAGCTGATGTCATCTAGTACTCCTCTGATGTTAATTAAGTCAATAATACTTAGGATAGTGGTTTAACTAGGCCTGATTGACCAAAATGAGTGTGTAAGGTGGTAAATGTCTCCAACACCCCCCCTTAAGATATACTCAGGAGGAGTAGAAAACATAAAATGCATAGAAATGATAGGTCCTTATAAACAAAGGCTATAGGTCACCTTGTACAATAAATTAACTACTTAATATAACCAAGGAAATGGGGAAAACCTCATGGGAAAAATACCCCCTCCTCGAACTAAGCAGTAAACCAAGAATTGGTTCTTCTATGCAGTAGCATCCTAAGACTGTGCATGTGAACCTATGAATCCAAACTAAGTGACTATTTCTAGAGGAATCTCCCACTTTGGAAGAAGAACAATGCACTCAACTGAATCAGAAATATAAATAGTTGCACGGTGAAAACCAGATGCATGTAGAGCAGTTGAAATCATCTAAAGAGAGAGAAAAGGTTCTTGAGGATTTGAACCATGTGTGGAAAACTCAAGAAAATTATATGTTTCAGCCTTGTACAGAAAAACATGAGTGGTAAAATCATCCCCAATGTTTAGGAGCAAGTGTCCAAGCGGATGCAGAATGTCTTCCTCTTTACTAGTTATGTTAGGAGATGAGCATGTGATCAAAGGTAAAGAAGCCCTGGAACTATGGAGACAGAATGATTGAGCTATGTAATCTTATATAGCTTTATAAATATATAATTATTCACAAAATAAAATATCAGCAACCTCATAAGAGGAAACTAACACTGAATCCCCATCAACAGTTTTGAAGAGAAAGTGCGGCACTTGATTTTTCACACTGGAATTGGTGAGAGAAGCTACTAGCATGACTGAAAGCTATTGGATTTTAAAATATGAACCAAATAATATCATATTAGAATTTAAATCAGATCCAACGAGTTTCACAACAGATCCAAAATTATGAAATGAAATCAAATCCCCAACATCAGTTTTGAAGGAGACTTGCGGTACTTGTTTCTTCACACCGTTGATGAGAACAGCTCCAAGCAGTACTGAAGGTTTATGAACATGAAATTTTTAATCAATAAATAAAAGATCAGATCCAAATAATATCATATCAGATCCAATAATGTTAATATCAGATCCAAAATTATGGTGAACCGAGACGGTGGATGCACAATTGTCTTTTTCTTCAAAATTCTGAATTTTGGTGCATGCAATCCTGTAGGATTTTGCTGGAAGATATAGATCATGGGGAGAGAATGTGTCACTCTTATAATATGATATTGCTTCTAAAATATCCAATTTTTTACATATATTCACACCAACATCAACATTAGAGGAAGAAAAATCAAATTTCTCTTCACTTTCGGAAGCAATTATTGGTAAATTTTGCACAGAATTCAAAGGAAAATCACCGGTGAATGTTTGCATGAACGTGCAACAGTATTTTTCTTCAATATTAGAGATTTTAATGTCTTATTCTATTTCAGAAATATGAGGATATGAGATATCAGATATCTCATGAACTTTCGGAGCATCAAGAGAAGGAGTCACTGCATGGAGACATTCTTCAATTCAAATTGACTGTGTAGAAAATTCTGATTTTGCTTCATCTTGAACAACTTCATCAGAGAGATTAGAGGACAGGAATTTTGAGTAAAGAACTCTTGTGGTACTGGATGTAATCTCCAAAGTGCTATTATGATCCTCAGTGTGATTTCCAAAGGTTTTGTCCAATTTTGTCCAGAATTCCTTTGGGTATTCAACAAAATCAATAAGGTAGCAGAAGCTAGGAGAAAGGGCTAGACATATTGCTCCAAAAGATATATCATCGTCATTTATCTATTCATTCGCATTCTCATAAGACTCTTTTCCAATTCCAATAGACACCTCATAGAGACCTTGTCTCTTTAGATATGCAGTTACCGTCTTTAACTTCCATTCTGAATATCTTGTGAATGGGGTGAGAAGAGGGACTGATGAGTCCATTCAAAGTTGTACCTATTAAAACCTACAAATTACAACAAAAGGGGCACCGTAAGTTCGTACAGCCTGCACATTTTATTCTTTCATCACACCCAGCATAATTGATCAAGCAAGCTTGATCAACAATTTACTTACTTGGGGTATTAAGTGGTAATCCTTGGCTTCTGCTGTAGTGCTAGAATTTTTTAGCTTTTCTCAATTTTTCATGCAAGATTTGTCAAAAAACTTGTTTTTGAGAGATCTAATCTTTGTCCCGCCATGAGATCTGATACCATATTAAACTTGGACAGTGATCTAGGGACTAAACGCAAGTCTCATCAAAGATTAATAACAATAAGTCATGAAAATGGTGTAATTGGGCTACAAAAGGAGTAGTCGCTCTGTATATTCACACAAAGAATGGGTAATACAATAAAATGTCATGTTGCAAGCATGAATGACAAAGCAATTAAAATTACCAAGGATTTCATTCAAATTGAATGAGTGAGTCTAGCTTAACTGAATGTAAGCCACAGTCAACACTCAAGTTAACCACTGATCAAAACCCTAATTTACACAAATGATCCCTAACTGATGTCTAAGTGCAATAAATGACTGATTCTAACTGAATTTTGCTCAGACTCATGTCACTAAAAGCCAACCAACAAGTGGTAGTGCAGCAATGACTCCAATGAACCCCAATGAGGTTAACTGAAGTGTAACTGACCATCAGAAGTGGTTGGAGGCACCCATGTTGACTCCAGTTCACTAAATAATCAATTTAATGAAGGAAGGCACCTTCATTGCTACGGTTAACTGATTGTAACCATCAGCTATAAATATGGGGCATTAATCACACTTAGATTACCCCCAGAGTGCTTTAGTTAGCCTCCCCGAATGTAGGAGAATGCTAAGTTAGCCTCCTTGACTGAAGGTAGGCATGGATGTGATCTAGATGATGTCATCTAGTGCTCCTATGATGTTAATTAAGTGAATAATGCTTAGGATAGTGGTTTAACTAGGCCAAATTAACCAAAATGAGTGTGTAAGGTGGTAAATGTCTCCAACAAAGAGAACAAAATTGCTGATGCTTTGAGTCGACGAACTCATATGATATATTAGGTGATTTTAAATCAAACTAATTCAGATTTACACAACAGGATTAGAATGGCTAATAGAGATGACCATTTTTATGTTGAAACCCTCAAGAAGGTCCAAGAGAATAGATTGTTTCAGTAACAAAAATAGTACAAGGTAGATGAAATGGGACAGCCCAAGTCTAAGGAGAGATTGTACATTCCGGAAGGAGGGGACATTCGGTCTAGTAGCCTCATGGAATTTCACTGGACACCCTACTCGGGGCATTCTAGATATCAAAGGATGATATCCATTGTAAAGAAAAAAAATTATAGCCTAATTTAAAGGAAAAGTAGCATTTTTTATCGCAAAATGTCAAGAATGTTAGCTGGTCAAACCTGAGCACCAACATCCTTTGGGATTGCTGCAGCCATTACCCATTCCATAATGGAAGTAGGAGGTCATTAGTATGTATTTTATCATGGGTTTACCTAAGAGTAAGAAGCAAAATGATTCTATCTTTGTAGTAGTTGACAAATTGTTAAAAGCAACACACTTCATTCTAGTGAAGTCGACCTACAAGGAAGTACACATTGCCAAAATATTCTTAAAGGATATATTTAGAATGCACGTGACACCTAATGAAATCATCTCGGATCGAGATACTAAGTTTACCGAGAATTTTTGGAGATCCTTATTCTTTGGTTTAGATATGTAGTTGAACTTTAGTGCTCCTTATCACTCGTAGATAGATGGGAAGACTGAATGGGTAAACTAGATTTTAGAGGACATGCTTAGGATGTATGTCATGAACAACTCCAACAAGTGGGAACATTACCTGCATCTTGCATAGTTTGCATATGAAACCTGATACCAGGCTTCCTCCAAGATGAGTGCCTCTGAGGTACTCTATGGACAAAAATGTAGAATGCTAGTTACCTGGGATATCCTGGTGGATTGGATCATGTTAGTTCCTGACTCACTAAAGGAATTGGAACAACTGGTTACCAAGGTCCAACTGAACCTTAAAGAAGAACAACACCACCAAAAATGTTACGTGTATAAGAAAATAAAAGATAAATATTATCAAATAGGCGACCATGTTTACTTCAAATTTCAAGAAAAACTAAGCTTATTGAGCTTGGGAAGGTGTGGTAAGTTAGCACCTAGATTTTGTTGACCCTTTGAGATACTGGACAAGAGAGGGTCAGTGGCTTATGAACTAGTATTACCCACTCACATAAGAGTCCATAATGTTTTCCACGCATCTTTATTAAAGAAATGTGTTTATGATACTAAACATGTTATAAAATTGTTCCTTATTATGGTTGGAACCTGAAGGGGAGTTTGCACTTGAACCCCTTCATATACTGGACAAGAGATAGGTGCAGCTTAGGAAGCACACCATAGTCCAATTGAAAGTGAAAAGGAGGCACTTCTAGGCGGATGAGGCTACTTCGGAGAATGAATCCACCATGAGAAAGGGTTACCACACCTTGTTTCATGATTTCATTTCGAGTCCCTAGAACACTAGGGACGATGTTGTTCTAATCAAGGACTGATTTAATATCATGAATTTTGACCTAAGACGTATGGACATAAACTCCATTAATTATAATGTTACTTTGATATTTAAATTAGTATATTGGTTCTAAGACCCCAATACATATGAACATGATGATTTGTTTGATATATTGGGCGTAATCCAATTGCATATGTTATATATATATGATTTCATGTGTTGGGCGTGGACCCTAAATCACATGATTGATGACATTTTTTGTGTTGAGCAAGGATCTCTGGAGAACATGGGTATTTGATGTTTTGTGTTAAGTGAGAAGATCTGGAGCACATGAGTATTTATATTTGTGTTGGGTGAGAAGCTCTAGAACACATGAGTGATGAAACATTTGCATTGAGCATGAGCCTCTGAAGCACATCAAAAAATAAAATTGGAACTATTGGGCATAAGCCCTCGAGCCTTCCAAGTTGATGTTGAGCATAAGCTCTAGAACATCAAATCCTTGGCCATTTTATCCCTAGGCGTATTGTACAAGTACATATTAGCATTAGTGTTGAGCGAGGAGCTCTAGAATTGCAGTAAGTTTTTAACTCCCTGTTTTTAGCGTTGAGTATGGGCTATGGATAAGCTCTAGGAGTTATTGAAAAGAATTAATATGTTGAGTGAAAATGACTCAAATAGAAAATTGATCTCATCTGACTTATTTTTAAGTGATTTAATGAAATTTAGAATTTTGGTATCTCATCAAGTACTGAAGAACTACCATGTTATATGAGGGAATCCAACATTCAAGGAGGTTTAGAGTTTCCTAACCTATTTGAACTAGCCCGTACCTGAAGGCCTAATTAAAGAAAGTGACTAAGCTAAAATAAAAGTGTCATATGTTTAGGGATCATACTATATGATACCTAAGGATAAATTGTTAAGAAATGATATNTATTACTAATTTGATAATTAAATATTAAAATACCTACAAGAGTCAAAATAGGAACTAGTCAAAAGTTCCAATGTTAAATATTAAAATTACCTAAATTAAATAAAAAGGGTTAATGCTAGAAATCAAATGATTCTTGATTTAACTTTCCCTTTGACTATAAATTCTTTCTATAAAAACCCAATCCAAAGAAAGGATTGGGGATCTTTTTGTTATTCCATAATTCTACTTGATTATTCTCAAGAGAGTTCTTAGAGAACATTTTTCCTAAGAGAATAAAGAAGAATTGATTAAGAACCTGATATCCCAATAACAAAGTCTTACCTTAGGACCTCTAAGCTACTTGCATGTTGGAACCAGCTCGAGGGGATCTGGATTGAAACTAGGAATGGTTTTGGCTCATGGTTGGGTGGAACGTGGTAGTTCCAAAGTTATTTGGTTATCTAAATAGAGCTCAAATCTATCTATGAATTTGCTAATGCTGCATATTTGAGTGTGTAGGATTTTTCAGCCATTAAAACAGCTTCATCTTGCATGTATGAGGTTCTTGATTTTTCCCTTCCAAACTACATAATTTTTACTATTTGGAGTAGATGGAATTTTTAATGATTATTTAGTAACTCTCTGCTATAAGCTAGGTTATCTTTTTTGCATTTCTACTTTCTTCACTTGTAGGTTAAACTCATTGTTTATTAACATATATATTTATTTTATCAAAGGTTAGGTTATCTTTTTCTATTTTACCAAGTTATTCTAATATATTTTATGCATAATGAGATAGGAACCATTAGGGTTATCTATAGAAGGGTTTTGTTTTCTATTTAATTTCTGGAATTTTTTTCCTATCTATAATTTCAAGTTCCAAAAACATAGATCTATTTAAAAACATAGGCTATATCTTATCTTTGCTGAAAGATTTCATATTGCCAGCAGGATTATAGTAATTATAAATAAACAAAACTATTATCTATAGTATTATCCTAATCTACAATTTAAGTAAAATATCATAAGACTAAAATATAAACAAATCATTTCCATATTATAAACAACAAACATCGAGTTCCAACCTAAGGTATTGAGAACTCTAAGGTATGTAGGCACGAGTGCCTCATATTTCAAAACCAAACTATATACTTTATAACCTAACACAAGATTCATTATCAAAATCATATCTCTTGAGAGATTACAACATAATAAATAAACCATAAACTAATATAAAATACAGTAAGATATATCATATAAATCAAGAGGTTACAAGATCAAATCATGTTGGCCTTCATGTGAAAACCAAAAAAATACACACATGTCTTTTACAACCTATGTATCCCAAGATCGAATCATGTGAGCTCACATTTTAAAACAAGGGTTACATTCCAACCACGACTAGCATCGAATCCTGTAAGGTTCGATTCACCAGATTTTATCAATGTTGTAATAGATTAAAATTATTCCATATAGTCTATGCTAATAACATTTAAATGCAAGAATAATTAAGCAAAGATCGATTTCATTTTCTTGTCAACGTTTCCATAAATTAAAATACCAAAAACAAATATACACACTGTAAATCACATTCCAACATTTCCACACAGTAATATAAACCCCAATTTAATACGTTGTAATCATTTTGAGGCTCATGGTTGAGAAACAAAGGAACCCATTAACATAAACCATAAAAAAATTAACCGCTGTCTACGCTATCATAGTATGACCTCCATATCGTAAGGTTAACACCATAGTTCAGGACCATTCCCAAAACTTAATACACAAACAAGTAACACAATTGTAAATCACCATAAATCAACATTTCACTAATATCTACATAGTCGCTAAGCTAAAAGGAAAGAGTGCCATTTCCAACAATGACACGACTGCAAATCCAAAGAACTTTGTTAAATACCCAAACAAGAAGTTAAATTACAGACATCAAATTTACAGATAGTCTAAACCTTGCCAAGCAAGAAGCGTATCCACAATTGATACACAACAGCAAATGAATTATATTTAACCACTATAATTTATATTATAAGTGAAAAAAATAACTACACAGTTATATTTCCAAGCCAATGCACCATTCCAAGCAATGGTGCTATCACCATTTTCAAAACCCAACATTATAACTAAAACGCATAGATTGCATTAATCATCACAGTCACAAGTTAAAAATATCAGCCAAAAATTATTAGAGAGTACTGTTGTGATAATCATGGCCCAGAGGCTCCAAATCCATACCCAACAACTTAAACCCCAAATTGATTACACATCTCTGGATGCCTTTCATTATTTACAACAGACCTATATACAAAGTCAAAACCCCTAACCCACACAAATATTCATTCATCAAAATAAGAGCTTAAATCTCAGTCAAAACACCCATATGCAGAGGAACAAGTTTAGGCTTGTTTATATAGGGCTTACCCATGAAGGGTAATGCGTTGTCAACCAAAGAAGACCCATGGCCCGCACATGGGAATCCTACTACTTGCAAACAAAGGAAAATGAGATGTGAGAATTATGCCAATCTTTCAATCCATAACAAAAATAAACAATATTGTAAACCAGGTGAAGGGCATACCTTCCAAAACGTATATTCAATCAAGAAATCACACCATGATATAGACGAGAGAGCCGAACAGAGCTCACCCAACAAAATGCCAAATGACCCATTCTTCCATGATAGTCCAAGCTTAGGGATTGAGACCCACACATCCCAAGGAGAATTTTGGGGACATTACACACAACTTGGGATAGTGAGTAGATAATGCATGTTTCGATTTATATATATTGTGTTGGTAAGTTTTATGGTGATTTTTATAATTCTTGTTACAACTTTTCAATGTAAGTCTAAATATGTTTTGATTACTTTTGTATTTTAAGCATCATTAATTCATACAATTGTGTGTTTCAACTCGGATTTAATCATTATACGGTTATGAGTAAATAAATATGTATGTATTAAATACATGTAGATATGTGGTTACATGATTAGGATTTATAGAGGATTTATGATAAATCTATGAACCTAGAAGATATTAAATATTTATATTCAATATAGGAACATTAAAATATGTCAAGACTCTTGGCACCAACAAGAGTGTCATAGGATGAAATAAGGTACTACTTCTGTTGTAATTACAAAAATAGCAATAAGACTATCATAGGATGAAACAAGGTACTATTTTGGTTCTATAGATTACAAAAATAGAATATAGTTCATGTTCAAATATTTACAAGTAAGAATCTAGGAACTAGATTAACTATCAACCATTACATTCTAGTAATGTTGAAAATACTTGTTAAGTCTCCTAATGCATCATAGCATGCTTATAGTGTGCAAAGAACTTTTATTGATATTAACGATCTACACCATTACTATTTTTTAGTTGTTACTAATGGTTTGTAATGTCCCCAAATGTTGAAAAAAAAAATATACAGGCTAGTAAAAACTACCTGAATGGAAGAGTATTACTCTTGCAAAATATACGTACACTACTTGTGTTTTCTTGTATGCATAAGCTGTCATTACGTTCTTTCATTTAATTTCAGTCATTTATTACTAGTACATTTTACTTACGATGTCCTGAGTCTATTTATTAAACTATTCTCTTTTTTAGACATTATTGTTGATGTGTTGATTATTTGAATAAAACCTTGTTTACTTCAGAGCATGTTTACTTGGTTATTTATTATGTTTTGACTTAACTTTGTTTGTGGGAACAAAGTGGGTGGACTGGCGGGAATCGTTCTCCCATGATGGTTTGAGAGGTAAAGTTGTTTACTTATTTGCATGCTTAGTTATCTGAACTAAGGCACCTATTTTATTTGACATGGAGTTCATACTTTGCGATGGGGTCTTGTTCAACAAGTACTGGAAATCATGATCTTAAGAACATAATGCTGGTTGACTTGGTTCCTTTACCGAATCTAAATTATAATAGGTATAAATACTACTTTTACTTCATTATGGTTTCTTACCTCGTTGTTTATACATCTTAGTAAAATTTCGTTCTATGTTCATTTTATCAAATCTTATTAACACTTCTTAAGTTTTCTATTTGCAAGTTAAATTCGTTTATTTCAAAATCAGGCCATTGATTTTACGAGGGTTAAAATATTTAGCATGGAATATTACATATGCCATGTTCACTAAGCATAAGCTGAGGGCTTAATTGTTTTGTATTATGTTATGGCTTAATTCCTAAGGTTTACAAGTTATGTTTTAATGTATAATTCTTGAGACTAGTGCAAACCAAGCCTCGTCTATGCACTAAACCTTAACATTTTAATACATTAAGCCTTGCTACAATATGAATGTGGTATTCAGTTACCTTGTGATTATGATTAGGGTGGTAATGAATGTCGTAATGAGCTACCTTGTGAATATAAAATAAGGTTGAACCATATATGTCAACAGGTTTTAAGCTTTCGCATGGAAAATGGAGGTCGCAATTTATGCAACAAAGCTTAACTATGGAGAGTGGGTTTGGTATTTTGATAATGGTCACCAATTGGTGCCATTAATGTTCTTGGTAATCGTGGAAGCCCCAAGCTTAAGGCTTGGCTCACGATGGATTTGTCATTTTCTTTGTTTGATTTGGGGTTTGTTCTTGTTGTGTGCAGGGGAAAATGGAGGTGACCTCTATGGACACAAAGGTAAGAACTCGTTTGACCACATAGTATTTTGATGGTTTGGCATTGATGCATTTAAACGTTGGCATAATTCTCACCTAGTTTGTGGATGGTTGTAGGTGCTCGGGTCTGTGGAGAGTATCATGGTTCGAATCTCATCACTAGTTCCTGTGTGATGTCAATGGTGTAAGGTAAGCCTTCCAACAATACAGTGCTTGTTATTTATTGGCTTGACTGAGTGTTGTCTTCATTATTTGGTTTCGGGGTTTCATCGTGGGGTTGGAAATTCACCTTCGGGCATGTAATACTCAGACTTGGGTTTTTAATTCAATGTTTCAATGGCTTTGGCCGTGGAGTGAAATCACATTTCTCTTGGCACTGCGTATAAATTTTGGGTTTGTAAATCATAGATGGCTTCGAGATTTTGAGCCATGGGATGCACCATGCTTGCAATGGTTCCATATCCCATTGGAATGCCTTTGTGGACTTCGTTTTGGCTTCGAAAGGGACTATGTGAATATACTATGGAAACACTTTGTATAATGTAGATACTCTGAATTTTAATGGAAATGGCCATCATTATTTTTCTTACTATGGGTGGAATGTGTATGCTATGTTAATTGTTTATTAACAAAGTTTTAGGAACAAGGATATGCCCTTGTTGAATTTTATGTATTGAGTATTTTTAATGTGTTGTAATGGTGAGCAATGTGGGTTCGAAGACTAAGCCATATGTGGCTTAACCCTTCTCCTTAAAGGCTGCGATAGCTCTGATGTATGTTGTTACTGTTTTTATCTGATTTACTAGTTTATGAGTTAAATCGTTAACAGGGTAGTTTTGTTAATAAATACATACTGTGTATTCTCGTTTGGAATTTTCATTGCTTGGGTGAATGTTGCACATGGTTTAAAAATGGTCGTCACTTTTTTAATGCTTCCGTTAGTTTAGTATATATGTGGAATATATAGATATAAAGCTTCCAGGGGTGCAAGCCACGATGGCCTTTGCTGTTGTGATTTAGAATTTAAATGGACTCCGTGTAATGTTTACTTGGTCGAGGTCATGATCATAGCATTGGGTGAAATACAGGGCCTCACGACCTTGCTGTAGCATGAGGGTTTGATTAATGTTTATTTGAATCATGTTGGGTTTTATTTGATGTAGCCTGCATACCATAATATGTATAGCATGGCCATAGATTAGAAAGGGAAAACGAACCCACTAGAGTTCAACTCTGTTCAGGTGTCAATGTAATGTGTTGTAATTTAGTTTATAAAAGGGTTGGGATTGTATGCCCACAAGATTCAATTCATATCCCTATTTGTAATACATGGGTTGATAATACGATTTCGATATGGTTTAAATTCTTATGTGTAAATTTTGATGAGTTATATAATCTCTTTTAATGGTTATGTGTTTATGGTATATTAAATAGAAATCTCGATTCTTTTATATGTATATATGATCAGAGATTTGATAAAGGACCATAGGGATGGTCATGATGCCTCCTCTGTTCATTTAATTATGATGTTGTTGATTTAAATGTAGAGATAGCTTTCATATTCGTTTATGCATGATGACTTATATATATATATATATATATATATTACTTCAGTTTATAATTAATACCCTAAGTTATCTAATTGGTATATTTATTTATTTAAAACTTGCTCCTAGGATTAATCTATTTTAATCTAAACATGTCTCTACTGACAAATGAAATATGTGAGTAGAGTTTATAAAGAATAAGTGAGCAATAATAACAGGTATAAATTAACCTAGTTTATACATAACCCTGTTTTATCAATAATACTACTACAAAATTTAAACTAGGGTGTATAACCCTTGATCGACATCAGCTAATGCATTGAAGCTTGCAGAAATAAACCAATACTCAAACATTGACTAACCATGGTATAATAAATCATTTACAGCGTAGGGTTTATATATTATAGGACATGTAAACCCTAGGAAGTATAGAGAGAGCAATCATTTCTAGGTTTAGAAACAAAACATGAACCTTTACCTAAAGCAGCAAGAATTTATGATAGAAATGAAATTATCATACTAAGAACTCATACCTGTAATTTTCTGCAGCTCCTTTAATGGCTGAACCTGCACACTTTTAAATAACCAACATTAACAATTTAAGAAAGACATGACCTCTGATTTTGATGAACAAATCACTTGGGAACTACCACTTTCCTCACAACCATGACCCGGAACTATTCTTGCTTTTAATTTGGATCCCCCCAAGTTGGAATCCAACATGCAAGTAGCTTAGAGATCCTAAGGTAAGGTTTCCTATCTGGTGTATCGGATCTAGATTAGTTCTCCTTTTCCTTCTAGGAATTTTTTCTTCAAGAATTTACTTGAGAGCAAATTGGAAGAAAAATGACTCCTATAATGATAGAGCAGAACCCCAAGCCTTTCCTTGGATTGAGTCTTTATAGACATAATTTTTAGTCAAAGGGACAGTTAAATCAAGAACCTTGGTTTCTTGATTTAAACATTTTCATTTACTTTGGGTAATTAGTAATATTTTAACTTAGGAACTTTCTACTAGTTCCTAGTTGGACTTTCATAGACATTATACTATTTATTAATCTTTAATAATAAATAATGATTGATGGAGCTTCTCTTCTTTCTTTTCATTTATTTATATTATTAATATATTTAATTCTTTATACATACCATGTATAAAGTACATAATAATATAACACTTTGTCAACATTTTTCTTTGCCAATCATAGATCATGGTCCCTAGACTTAATGACACTTCTTCATTAAGGCCAAGTAGGTAGATGGTTTTAGGTCTACTAGGATAGGCAACTATAAACACCCTTGCATGTTGGATTCACTTGTATAATGTGGCATCTCTTTAATACTTTGATGAGAATACATAAATTTGAACTTTCATTTAATCACTTGTAAATAAATATGATGAGATCAATATTTTTCTCAATTCGTTTTCACTCGGAAGTTGTTAAATTGTTTTTAGTAACCCCTAGAACTTACCAGATCCCATACTCAATGCTTTAACATGGCGTTACAATTCAGTGCAATTGTAGAGCTCTTCGCTCAACACTAGTGCTAGGATGTACTTGTATGATACACCTAGGGATACAATGGCCAATGATTCGTTGCTTCGAATATTATGCTTAAGATCAAAATGGAAGGCTCCAGGGCTTATGCCCAACATATCCAATTATCATTTTATGTGTTCCAGAGCTTCTCGCTCAACACAAAAGTAAGTACTCATGTGAGTTCTTCAGGAATAAACACCCTTATAACCGAGGGTGTGGGGTTACCAACGTACTTCTAAAACTTGCATACAATCAGCTTTAAAGTACATAAAGGAAATAGGAATATATGGTGGACTCACCCAATTGATGAAGGTTGATCCAAGATTTGTCTTCTCCCTCTCTGCTCCTCTCCAAAGCTTTCGGGGATACACCTCCTTCACTTGCAAAGAGACAATTCTCCAAGTATGACCTTATAGATGTATATATGACAAGTTAGATGAACAATATATAGAGTGCTTAATCAAAAATATTCATCAAACAATGATACATGAAACATACTTAACATAAGGTTTGAAAAAGAATTCTCTTTATTAACAATAGTGAATGAGATAAATGTACAACCCAACACCTGAAACAAGGACTCCTCTGCAACCAAAGGATTCGAAGTTCTGCTACTCCAAAGACTTCTGAAGATATATCACCAGCATAACTTTGATCTCCAAGATTGATTGATTAATGCCCTCCCCAATGACTCTATTTATACTTTAGTAAATAGAGTAGTTTCGAAGGTTGAGGAGGTTGAGATATTTGAGATAGTTAATGATTCGGGCTCAACAAATCTCCATTAATCATGTTTTATTATTTTTAATGTTTAATGGAGGTGTACGCAAGTATTGATATTGGCAACCCACGTATGACACATAAGTTGCTATAAGGGAAACCTGGGTACAGATTTGTACGCAGGTTGCAATGAAGATACTCGCATACAGTACATTGGATGTTGTGGATATAGTCGCGTATGTATGCGAGTTGTTGTGGAGATAGTCGCGTATGACATTCAATATATGAAAAGGTAAAATGGCAAGCTGGTTGGATAGTGAATGCATTTAATGTCATGCCCATATATAGTGTTTAGGCAACCTTCAATCCATAAGTGTCCTTTTGTGTGCCAACATATGAAGTGTCAGCACTCAGACAGAGAAGTTCCATTTGGGTTGATAACAAATTCCCCCTAATGTGTGAGTTCAGAGGGAAGCGATGGCCGAAATATATTATAATCATTATCTTTGGAGAACTCAAAAATGCAACGGAGCAGAGGTAGTACCTGAAAGAAATACATAATAACGTCATATACAAAGTCATATTTGAGGATGTTATGTTCAATATACTGGAACACTAGCTCTTTTACAATGTTTGAGTACATCATATAAGACAGGTACAAGACCACGTATATTACAAAGGTGGATTGAAGGAAAAATATACAATAATGATGAGTCTTCAAAGATATAGAAGCTGTGTAAATGGATCGAACATAATATTGCGCAACTTAGTCCATAGATAGAGAACTAAGGTCTTCATAAAAAATCTCAAAGGACTAGTACAATCCAATCCATGTGAATAAATGTAGGTTGAAGTCGAACATGGAGTGGATTCAACAGATTGTCAATCAATAGGTGATAATTGACAACTGAAGCAAAGGAATTCACCAATAATGAAAGTGAATCCTGAGGTACGATCATCAAAACTCTAAGTCTTCATCATCAGGAAGTGTTTATGCGGAACCATACTGTTATAAGGAAGGCAATAGAGCCTCCAATGGATCACAAGAGTGACTAGGAACTTGGTAAAGGAAGGGAGACATGAGTGATAACAGATACGACAATAATGGGATCAGGATATAAATGAGACATTGAGTTAAGTCCTTGAACAGTGAGCATGACACAGAAATGACCCAAGGCGGTTTTTAACTTTATAGATAGAAAAACCAGACTTATCTGTCATGTAGGAGACATAATCAGATTCCCTAAGTAGAACTAACAAGAGGAGGAGTAATAAACTCGAAATAATAGCTGAACTAAAAGTGAAGACTGAGACATGGATATCGAAAAAAATAGAGAGTGCTATGTTCAAGAATGACATGCTGCCACTAACTGAAAACCAAGAGAAAACTTCTTCCTTACCTTCCTTGTTAAATTTTAACGAGTCCAAGAAATTCAACTCGGATCTCTCTTCATTTTTTAACAACCTTGAAGAGAAGAGAGAATAATGCTTGATAGTGTCACTCATTCATGGATTTAATGAACCCGAACTAGTACATGCTCAGTTGGTGTTTTCACATTTAGAGAGTCTGAAAACTCCAAAGAAGACTCCAGGGGGGTCCTTTTTCGTTCAATTTAGTCTCCTGAGGTTGGAAAAGTACAAAACATACCACATAAGAACTCTCTTAACTTACGTAGAAGAAAATTTGAACCTTTTTCATACTTAGTTAGGGAGGTCCGAAAAAGGTTAAATTACCACCTACCCAATGCTCCTTTAAGAGAAGCATATAGCTTGATTTTTACGAGTGTGAAGGAAATCAAGATCACTCGGAAAGATCCATTTGAGTACAAGAAATGGGGCTTACAACAATAGACTCGAGGCCTTGTTCTTTAGTGTTTAATGAGCATGACAAAGACATAAAGTACAATCGAAATATTTTTCATGTTTTAGGTCCAAAGCACGAAAAAGAGAAAACTAAGCTCATACCGGGTGTTCCTTTTCTGTAAATTTAGTCCCTCAGGTCCGAAAAAGTGATAAACCTATGCCTAAGAATACTCTTCTCAATTCTGTAGAAAAGAGAGTGATCCTATCTTGTATTATTGCACATGGTCCAAAAAAGAGATAAGCTACCACCAATGCAGATGCCCATTCACATATTCTTAACGAGCTTGAACGGACAAGTTAACTCAGTAGTCAAGTCTATTTTGAGGAGTCAGACATGGGCCTAAAGAAACCCCATAAAGGTGGGGAGTCCTATAAAGGTATATCTTGGAAAAAGAGACCAAAATGAGGCTCCATTTGGCGTGAAAATTAGCTACAAGGATTCCCTTGTACCTAATATAGCTGCAGCATGAGTATCGAAAGACAACATTGGTTCTAAATGAGGATACTCATGAGAGGAAGGCCCTATCCATGAAAGAACAATGGTAAATACAAGGAGCTAATGGTTTAAAATACCATAGTCCATGGTTAAAATGTTGATTGCTAAGTTTAATATGGAGTAAGTATAGATGCAAAATGCATGTGAAACGACAAAAAACCACCCCATATGAGCAAAAAGCACCTTAAAACAATGATAAACCTGTTACAAGGCAAAAAGAGATATGGTATTAGTTTAGTGAATTATGAACTATAGGAAAAAACCCACTTGAGAAATTTTTTTAATATAAATAGTTCAAAAACATAAATAAAACTCACCATTTTGAATTTTATCCATAAAAGACAAGTTTTCACCTGTACCTTTAGTTGATTGGTGTGGACAATCCAGTGGACCAAATCCAATTCCATAAGTGTCAGGTAATACTACACCCCACTCTCTTCAATTTGATCCTAGCAAATTTCAAAATTGAGTCCAAATTTTATATTTTTGAGCACCCTTAAGAAAGGAACGTTGTGTACGTGGGTTCACTATATTGAAACTTGTGTACACACGTTCTGTATGCAGGTTTTCATTAAGGACAGTCGCATATAGTATGCGACATGCCTAACTAGATAGTCACATATGGTGCGTGAGGGGATAAAATAGTGGTTTGTGTCAAAATTTTGAATTTTTTCATGAAACTAAAGGTTTGCAATGTTTGTTTTACTAGGTTTGAATACAGTGCTTGAGTGGAGGGAGTGTGAGCATGAGGATATGGACCAAGAAGCAGTCCAAAGTGCTCCCGTTATGAATGTTTTGTGATCAAGTGGGTTGTTTAAATTCTTTTGCACATCACCTATGCAGGACAATGTCCATTCGCTAGAGTTCATGATAAACTATTGGGATCATGACTTAGGCATGTTCAACATTCAAGGTGAATCCTTGGAGATTACTTCAGAGGATATATATTTCATTGCCAATCTGTCACGACAAGGAGCTCCAGTCAATTTGGAGGGCACCAACAAAGGTGGTGACCCTCTGAGTGTCCAAAACTACATTGATATATACTGTGCACTAGGTACCCAAAAGAGAGGGAGTTGCATCCCTATTGTATACATATGTGATCTTCCTCGACAGGTATTGACAGGTACCATAGTGAGGGTTGTGGGATCATCTTCTCTTCATCTTGCTACACGAAACCAGATGAGGTTGGCAGTGGATTGCATCCAAGGGGGCCTATATGATTAGTGCTCAGGAGTTATCCCAATTTTGAGAAAACAACTCTCTGACTGCAAGAGAGGAAGGAGGAAGAACTTTGGATATTCTAGCATACTAGTTTCCTTCTTTGAGAGAGAGTGTCAGGATTGAGCCCTGCATTATCCCTACCAGTTCGTTCTCCTCGTCAGCCTAGGCTGAGTAGACAGGGAGATATCTTCCTCCACCATTGAGGAGGTGGCTCAGTGCAGAGTGTATATGACGATGAATTCTACTTTTGGTGGGACCAGTAGTTTCCAGCACTGGAGCAGTTTCCATATGCTGGGATGGATTTCCGTGGTGATCCAAACCTTGTCCTCCCTCCAAGAGGAGCATGGGGAGAGCTAGGTAATTTTTATTTTCAATTTTTTAAATTTTTTATGAATTTTAAATATATAGATATATACATATGTATAAGAGTTCTAATCCTATAAACATGTCAACATGCAGATATTGGACCAGTCCTCCCTAAAGGGCATCCACTCATGTATGTGCATCCTATCTTAGGTGAAGACCAGGGGCTGATTAGGGGTCTAGAGAGGAAGCTAGATAGGCTTACACAGAGAGTAACGACCGTGCGAATAGAGCACATCCTAGCTATCATGCAGGAGTTTGTGGTTGGAGTTCCACCTGTCTGGATATGCCTTTTGAGGTAGGTACCCAGAGCAGTTTTAGTATACATAGATGTTGTTGAGGCTACTGAATCCGAAGAGGTTAAAGAAGCCAGAGTACAGGAAGACCGGGGGGACTAGGGTGGTCTTGCTTAGATCTAGGGCATTTGATGGACTATGATCCATATTTTGTATTTTTTTGTATATTATATAGTTATGACTGGATTTGAGGATCACAAACTTGACCTATCTATAGACAGATATTCAAATATATATATATATATATATATATATTGTCAGTTATTTACAAATTTTTCTTATGTGTATGCTGTATATTTTTATAAAAAATGTGTTAAATGCCAATCCAAGATGTAATTAGCATATGCATCAGTTAATGAATTCTGATTTCTTGGAATATGATTGAATGTAATGAATTCAATTTTTTTTTCAATAACCTAACTTGCATAAACTGAAGCAATAGAATAGGGTTCCAACCTGATAAGCTTAATTGAGCTGGGAAACCACTAGTTGAGGGTCTAGTTGAACTTCCAGCTAAGTGATACCACATGATAAAGCATCCCATAGAAGTTCAATTACATCCCTATACTCAGCGACATTATTAGAAGTAGGACCTAAGCAAGCGCCTCCTGAGGCAACTAACTGTCCTGAGGGAGACTAAATGACCCATGATGCTTAAGATAGATTACAAGTGTGGCGACTGGTGCCATCAGTGAAACCTACGAACCCCTTGGAAGACATTTGAAACAACTAGTAGATGGTATAAAAAACACAAACCGACGAACTAGTGTACATAAAAATACATACAATAAAATACAAGAAAAAGTGCTAAGCCTAAGCATAGTACTTTTTCAAGTAGAGCCCATTTCTACGCTCAGGCAGCTTATTCCCATCAAAATCAATTAACTCATATGCACCCTTATTTAAGACCTTCGACATGACATAAGGCCCCAACCAAAACAAGTTCCCCCTCAGAGAAAATCTGAGGCTTGACCGACTTATCATATTGGCTTTTGACCCTATTTTTCTGAGTTTGATTTGCTGTCAGCGCATCTCTACGCTGCTCATCAAGATGTTCTAAGTGTATTAGACATTCTTCAAGCTATGTCATATTGGGTAACACATGAATAGATATTTTCAAAGACGGGATTTCACATTCAACCAGGGTAATAACTTCCACTCCATGAACGAGTTGGAAGGGGGGGAAACCCGTAGCAAATTTTAAATTATTTCGGTACACCCAAAGTGCAGGGTATAGCATGATATGCCATTTAGAACGGGATGCATTAATAGTATGTTTGAGGATAGTATTCAAAGTTTTATTAACAACCTCAACCTAACCATTCGCTTGAGGATAGTACGAAGATGAATGTTCTTGTCTGAATCCAAGCATAGTGGTCGATTTCGTCATCATGCTATTTTGAAAATGACTGCCATGGTCAGTGACAATCACCTTGGGTATACCAAACCATGATATAATCTTATTGAACATGAAGAAATCTGTTGTTTCCTTGTCAGCTTTAAAGGTGGGAATTACCTCTGCCCATTTCATAAAATAGTCCATAATGGCAATGATATATTTGTGCCCCCCATCCGAGGCTGGGTTACATGTCACGTAATCAATCCCCCACTTCATGAAGGGGGCCACCGAGACAACGAGAAATAATAGAGTAGGATGTGACCGCATTTTTTTGGTGTAAATCTAAGATGGATGATAGAAGTTCACAGCTTCCACAAAATCCTTAAAGATCGTAGGCCAGAAATAACTGACACGTAGTATCTTCTGGGCCGTTGCTAACCCAGATAAATTACCCCCACATGCTCCACTATGGGAATCATTCAGGACAATCTCCACTTCCTCATTGGAAATATATTGACACAAAATGGAATCTACCCCTCTATGATATAAAGTATCTCCTATGATGAGGTAGTTCTTAGCATGAAGGCGTAATTTACGTCGTTCCTCCAGTGAGGAAGCTGTAGGATACTTCAAATTCTAGAGATATATAAGTATATCTCTGTACCAGGGGTCAGAGGTGGATATCAAGAAGATATGCTCATCTGGGAATGATTCTTCTTCAATGACTACATGTTCTTCAGTTGGAAATTCTGCTATGAGCTCAACAAAAAATAAGGATTTTTTAGACTTAGCAGACTGGAAATCCAAGTCAAAATCTTGGAGAATGAATATCCATTTGTTTAATTTTCCTCTGACCATCCGTCAGGACAAAACATATTGAAAAGGATTAACATCCGCCACTACTATTGTAGTCCTTAGTAAGATGTAGTGACATAATCTCTATGAACAACATAGACAGGTGCTAAGGCCAATTTCTCAATGTGGGAGTACCTGAGTTTAGGTCCGACTAAAGCATGGATAAGATAGTAAACAACATGCTCCTAGAGCTTATCGTCTTCCTGGACCAGGACTACCCCAATGGTCGACACGAACGTGGCCAGATACAATATAAAATCCCTAAAGTAATCTGGCGAACGCAGTAAAGGTGCCGACAATAAATCTTTTTTCAATGCCTTGAAAGTGAGTTGTGCAGTTTCATCCCATACAAATGCGGTGTTCTATTTTAGTAGGCGCATGAAACCCTTGGTAATCTTGGCATAGTTTACAATGAAATGTCGAAGAAAATTGGACTTTCCCTGTAGGCTCTGAAGTTCCCTGATACAATGAGGAGGAGGCATATTTACAATGGCCTCTACTTTTAATGGATCCACCTGAATGCCTCTATTAGAGACAATGAATCCAGGAAGTCTCCCTAACTCAACATAAAACATGCACTTGTGGGGATTCAAGCGGATCTTATAGTATCTGCATCACTCAAATATCAACCTTAGGTGATTTGGATGGTTAATCCTCTTACGAGAATGTGTAGGAAGATCATCAAGGTAGGGTTTGACAATGTCTTTGATATCATGGAAGGCAAATTTCATTTCCCATTGAAAGGCTTCCCCAACATTTTTCAATCCAAAGGGCATTTTTTGTATGCGAAGGTACCCCAAGGACAAATGAAAGTAGTTTTATGTTGGTCTTTCGGTTTTATTTGAATTTTATTGTATCTGGAGAAACTGTCCATAAACGAGAAAACTCCCATGCAAGCATCTATAATTTGATCTATAAATGGCGTGGGATAGTTTTCCTTAGGACAGGATTTATTCAAATCTTGAAATTCAATATAGACGTGTATGGTCCCTTGCTTCTTATCAACAGGAACTACGTTGGATACCCATTCTGTTAGAGCTATGGGATAAATAAAACTAGTTTTCAAAAGTTTTCAACTTCAACCTTCATAGCCATCGCTTTACATGGGTTAACACGTCTATATTTTTCCAAACAGGTTTAGCATCAGGGTATGTTCATATCTCGTGCTCAACTATCGACGGATCAATGCCTAGCATCTCCTCATATGACCAGGAAAAAATGTCATGGAATTCCTTGAACAAGGACGTATAGATTGCAATCTCCACAGGAGAGCAATTTTCACCGATATGTATATTTTCCACAACATCAGGATTTAGAGAGATGTTGATAGGGATAGTAGCGAAAATATTTACCATATTCCCCTTAGCAAACATTCCTTCCCTTGGTAAGGGATTGATGGCTGTATCAATATCATCTGTCAGTATCATATGAAACTCTTGATTCTCTATTCTACTTAGCTCTGGAAGAAAATAGGATCGATGATGAAGATCTTCGCAGATCTTATCACCTCCACACATGGCTTCTAGAATGGCTTCATCAGAAGGTAAAACCATATCTGAACAATCCATAGAATGCAAAGATTTTTCTTCCCAAGCAGGAAAATAGACTTCTTCCAGGTCCTCTGAGACTGCGAGAGGGTCTGGAACGGGATCAATAGTGGTTTGAGTAATAGGTTGGTAAGCCACTTCCACTGCCAATAAAGGCACTTCTGGTTCATGGGGGGAAGGGAGAACCCAAGGATCAGTCCTATCAACAACCGTGGCTATGGACTTCCCCAAACTAGTAGAACCTATATAGTTAATCAGGGCTAGAAGATCAAATGTGCCCATCAGTGATGCGTACATTCCAGCCCCCAAACTCTATGCGGCGGGTTTGAATTTATCAACCAATGGCACATCTAACTCATTAGACTCCATGCAGCCTTTTCGAGTAAAATTGAGTTGGTCAATAGTAACCAACTTCCCTTCATGTGGAAATACTACCAACCGAAAGATGGCCGACGCAATAGTGGACATGGCATAAGTCCAACTTCTTCCAAAAAGAAAATTATAGTCCAAAGGTGCATCAATCACTTCCACCTCAACATACACTGCTTTCCCTACCAGCTTAATTTCAAAAGGCGGTAGGATACAATGAGGATGAAATGACCTTCCATCGAAAGCAGTAAGTAGAGTGTTTAACGGGACAAGCTCTAGGGATCCGAGAGCTTTCCATCATGAAAAGGACATAACGCATGTAGAATCACCCTCATCAACAACTTCCCTTCCAATGGTCTTTCCACCATGGATGACATCTATAGATAAGGCTACATGGTAAGCTAGGCGAATTTTAACATCAGACAAGTGAAATTTCACCATGAGACTCGACAAGTCCATGCTACCTAAGGATGCTAAGAGCGCATCCTGATCAGCAAGATAGCTCTGTAACACCTCTAAAGCTGACATTGCATAAGGATTTTGGGCTAAGTATTCAACCATGAAGTAGTTTGGAGCAGCCCTATCATTAGGGTTATGCAAGGTATTCTTAAAGAAACCTTTCAGTATCTTAGGCATAGTTTCAGTAGGCTTCTCAATCGTGAGAGGGTTAGAATTTTTACCTATAGCCTTACCCTTCTCAGAAGTATCTTTTTCATAGTTGTTATTACTAGTCTGTAGCAAAGTCAAACATCAGACCATGTTGATATAATTGGGGTCAGGGGCATTTGAGGTGCCCCCTGCTGCATTAGAAGTTGAAGCTGAATTCTATCCTTGGGGAAAAGGATCCTTCAGGACAGTCGGTTGTTGAGCTTTTAGTAGCTTCTGGGATTATTCCATAAGGGGACAAAGGTGAGTGAGGTGATCCCCATGGCACAACTTACACGGGAATTTCATTGTTTTATTTTCTTTCTTGCCTGCATCAGCACTATTTGCGGGTTTCTGCTTGTTTTGATTTCCCTCCCCTTTCTTTCCTCTCTTCTTATTCCCACTAGGATGTTGATTTCCCTTGTGAGAGGTCTATGAAAAAACATTTTCATTTTTGGGTGAGGGGGTAGCCTTTTCTACCTCCACTGTAGAATGTTTAACGGATAGCTGATGGAGTTGTTCGGCCAAATATTCTATAGTGGGAGAGTTTATGGACCCAACCACACCATTGGCATGGGGTCCAGGATTAGTTTTGTCTACATCGTGGGTAGGCCTCGATGCCTCAGGGATAATCTCATACAAGATCCTAGATTGCAAATAAATTAAATCCAATTGTTGGGCCTTGAGAATGGATTCTTCTTCATTTGTCACTCCTAAAGTGGATATGTCCTTAGATATGTAAGGCAACAAGGATTTAAGGAACCACTCTAGTAAAACCTCAGGAGAAATAGTGGCTTTAATAAGGCTCTTTCACCTCCTCCACTCTTGGATGTGGTATGAGATGTGGGTAGCCTTGTTCTACCTGAAGGTAGATAACAAGTCCCTTCATAAGTCATATTGGACTGAAAGCTGAAAGTGGCTAAGGAATGTACTAGCCAAGTCCCAAAAACTATTGAATGTTGTAGAAGGAAACTCAATGTACCATTTTGTTGTAGTACTCATTAAGGTTCTTTGGAATAGCCTCAACTTGACTGAATCTTCATTTAGTGAATTAGAAGAACACCATAAATAAAAACTGGTGGCATGAGCCCCAGGTTCTTCACCAACTTTGCCCTTGAATTTTGGGATTTCTGAGGGAAAGTTGGTGGGAACAAGTGGCCATGAGCGGTCATGCCTCACCGGGTCATTCATTAATTTAGACAAATTTGGCAAGTTTAACGTTGCCAGGAACAGAATCTTAGGTCGAACTGGAACACTAAAAGTGACATTCTGGGGATTAGAGGGACTTGCCCCCAAATTCCCATATGTAAAGGTGGGGTTTCCCCCTGCTGTCAGTTGTGAAGTGGATGGATTACTTTGAAACAGATTCCATCCATAAGCCATAGGATTGTGGGTGGGAGGTGTATTATAAGAGGTTCGGGTCGTCCCAGTTGAAATTGGGGTTTGAAAAATAGGAATAGGTATCCTTTTACTAAACAACGAAAATGGAGAGCTTGTGAACAGAGCCAAGACCGGAGTTTGAAAACCTTTCCCATAAGAGGCAGTGTTTCCAAACTGCACTCCTACATAAAAAGTTGATGGGCCTACGTATGGAGTGGATGGGGGAATATGCCCCCCATTCCAAGGAAATCCTTGGACGCAAGCCGAGGATCCTACTGGACCACTCTGGGCAGTGTGTGTGAAGGAGGAAGGAACAGTAGGTATACTAGGAATCCTAGTAACCATGCCACAAGAAGCACCTGCTAGGCTTGTGGGAACTCGTGGTTGAACCACCTGCCTCGTTGGAGTTAAGGGCGTACTAGGTATGCTAGATCTAGGGGCACTTACCGGGGGAGGTAGTACCCCTTTAGCTGGAATGGATGAGGTGAAAACAAAAGAACTTTCTTCCACAGAAGACATTATCCTTCCCACAGGGACACCTAAAACAAGTGAATCAAAATGCCTAACCTGGATGATCATAGGATCGTTAAAGTCAGTCAAGGGTGTATTAAAATTCCTTGTAAAATCGTCATCCTGCAAGTATTCTATCTCAACTATATTAAAATCAGAGTGGTTATCCCTAAGTGTTGGTTCACTCGGAACTTCACTTACTCCTATCGGTTCCAATGAACCGTCCGTGTCCAATATCCACCTTTGAGGTGGAGGTGGAGGTTCCAATGTGATGAGAGGAGGGAAGTTTTTCAACCTTTGTGACCTTCTTATAGGTTGGTCCTCCATGATTGTAAATTTGACAATTCAAGCCCTAAGGTCAGCTAAACATAGACAAACCACATAACAATCACTACGAAAACTCCTAAAGTCTCAACAGTCAGCAAGGGTAAAAGATATGCTTTCCCAAAGAAAGCTAAAGAACGGTTACTTGGCATCCTTGAAAAGGTTCTTAGGCACAAGAAAAGGAATCACCCACCACCCTCCTACACTTTCAACAAGGGTTACCTTCCAAGCCCATCCAAGGTGAACCAGAAATAGCCTTCGGGTTTACCTATGTATGAACCCTAGATGTCAAGAGACTAGAGGCTACCTTAACTATACCAAAAAAATTGGGGGGACAATCGCAAGCCTGACTCATACGCATGGGTAGGATTGCTGAGCCCAAAACTCTATCTAGGACAGAATCCCCAGATGTGTAGAAGTCCGTATTTATGTTTCAACAAGGAATCATAGGGTTATCTCCTCAGTCCAATGCCTCCATGCGGCTTCGTGCTTGAATCCTTTTTAAGAGGAGCTTCCCAGATACTATTAATAAAGAGAATAATTTACCTATCGATAAGCCCACTATGTCTGAATTTTAAAACTTATGGGAAGTTTACACTTCCTATCCCACAAGTCTAGCTTAAGCTAGTAGGTGTATGGCCCTAAAAAACAAAAATTACTAATAAATTTTAATTATTGCGTTCATTTTAAGGGCTATTTTTTACTTAGAAGGAAGTGGATTGAAGGACTATGATGTTCTTGACTCGATAAGAAATGTAAAACAAAGGTGTAGATTTCCAAAGCAAATTACCACTACTAAAAATAAAGCTTCTTTTCTTCTTCTTTTTTGTAAATATAAATTGACGAAAATGCAACGATAAAGAGAACACTAAGACTATATTTTTTGTAGTTTTTTGAGATTATATTTTACAAACTGAAAATAAAACTACTCTTTGCAAAATCAAATGCAAAATCTTCTAAATTTTTCTTTTCAATTTTTAAAATGCTCAAAGACTACTATGCACCTAAATGCACAAAAATTGAGTATGCTTGAACTAAACTAACTATATAAAGTAAGCAGAGTGAAGTAAACAAATTAAAAGACCAAGGATCAACCACCTAAGGAAGGATTGGAACCATATCTTGGGCAGACACAATGAAAGGAAATCATTGATATCACACAAAGGCAAGTGGCAAACCAAATACTACCCGAAAATAGAAAGGATACACAGTGCCTAGAACCCTGATCACTGATTCAGGAAACCAACACTCGAACCTATAACCCAAATAGGAAAATCCACTTCAAGTTGTGAACAAAATAAAATCCAAACAATAAGAACTCAAGGGCTTTACAAGAAAGCACAAGGTATGGCTAACAAGGTCATCAAACTCATAGTGCAATGCTTATAAGGAAGACCAACCAGCAAACAAACTTTATGAAGGGACAGGGACAAGAAAAACCCTAACCCAAAAATTTGAATACTCAGGCTTGCACACGACTGTGTACAAGGGAAACCCACATACTATACATTACTGTCCTAGAGAGAAACCTGCGTACGCAAGCCTCTGTACGCAATTGTATGCAAGAGAAACCCACGTATAGGTATAAAATTTTCTAATAAAAAGAGAAGTTTTTCAAGGTATTCAAACACTACCCTAAGAATGAACCAAGACAGGAGACCACACTTACAATCAAGGCAAAGACTAGGCAATGGTAAACAGAAATAACCCACATCAGTCTGGGCTCCATAGCGGAGTCGCCATTTCTGTTTTTCAGGAATAAACAACCTTGTAACCTAGGGTCTGGGGTTACCAAGGTAATTCTAAAACTTGCAAAAAATCAGCTTTAAAGTATAGAAATGAAATAGGAATATATGGTTTGTCTTCTCCGACTCTGCTCCTCTCCAAAGACTTCAGGGATGCACCTCCTTCACCTGCAAAGAGACAATTCTCCAAGTACGATCATATACATGTATATATGACAAGTTAGATGAACAATATATAGAGTGCTTAATCAAAAATATTCATCAAACAATGATACATGAAAGAGACTCAACATAAGGTTGGAAGAATAATTCTCTTTATTAACAATAGTGAATGAGATAAGTGTACAACCCAATGCCTGAAACAAGGACTCCTCTACAACCAAAGGATTCTTATTTTTGCTACTCCAAATACTTTTGAAGATATACCACCAGCACAACTTTGCTCTCCAATATCGATTGATTAATGCCCACCCCAAGGCCTCTATTTATACTTTAGTAAATAGAGCAGTTTCAAAGGTTGAGGAGGTTGAGACAGTTGAGATAGTTAATCTCCATTAATCGTGTTTTATTATTTTTAATGTCAAATGGAGGTGTATGTGAGTATTGATATTGGCAACCCGCGTATGACACACGAGTTGCTGTAAGGGAAACCTACGTATAGATCTGTACACGGGTTGCAATGGAGATACTCGCGTACAATATGCGGGATGTTGTGGAGATAGTCGCGTGTGTGTGTGAGTTGCTGTGGAGATAGTTGCATACGGTATTCAATATATGAAAAGGTAAAATGGCAAGCTAGTTGGATAGTGAATGCATCTCATGTCATGCCCATCTATAGTGTTTAGGAAACCTTCAATCCATAAGTGTCCTTTTGTTTTCCAACATATGAAGTGTCGTCACTCGGATGGAGAAGTGCCATTTGGGTTGATAACAATGTGCTCCGGAGCTTCTCGCTCAACACAAATCATCAATCACTCAAGTGCTCCAGAGATCTTCGCTCAACACAAAATATCTCCTCAATCATGTTCTTTAGGGTTGACGCCCAACACAAACAAGCATATACATATATCATTAATAATTGGCTTACGCCCAGTAGATAAAACAAATCATCGTGTTTATATGCAGTGGGGTCTTTGACCCAATATAAAAATAAAAGATCAGTATAATCATCATAATAAATAGGCACATGCCTATAAGTGTTAGGTCCAAAATTTGGGATATGACATCCCTCCCTGCTTAGAAAAACACCATCCCTGGTGTTCTAGTAACTCAAAATGATATCATGAAACAAGGTGGTGTAATCCTTTCTCATGGTGGCCTCATTCACCCAAGTAGCCTCATCAGCCTCAAAGTGCTTCCATTGCACTTTCAATTTGACCACAGTGCGCGTTCAAAGTTGCACTTATCTCTTGTCTAGTATATGAGTAGGTTCAGGGGAAAAATCCCCTTCAGGTTCCACCTTTAATAGGGACCAATCAACAACATGTTTAGTATCATAAACATATTTGTTTAACAAAGTTGCATGGAAAACATTGTGGACTCTTACATGCATGGGAAATGCTAGTTCATAAGCCACTGGCCCTTTCTTGGCCAGTTTTTCAAAAGGTCCGCAATAGATAGGTTCTAACTTACTGCACCTACCCAAGCTCAACGAGCTTTGTTTGGATTTTAATTTCAAGTAAACATTATTGCCTATTTGAAAGCCCTTATCTTTTCTTTTCTGATCCGCATAACTTTTCTGGCGGTCCTGTGCTTATTTGAGGTTCACCTAGACTTTGGTAACCAACTGTTCCAAGTCCATAAACAAATAAGGCCCTAACATAAGATGATCCACCAATTTATCCCAAGTAACCGGTGTTCTACACTTCCATCCATAAAGTACCTCAAAGGGACTGATCTTGGAGGAAGTCTGATAACCATTTTTATACACAAACTCTGTGAGGTGCAGGTAATCCTCCCACTTTGTGGGAGTGTTCATGACATACATTTGGAGCATGTCCTCAACAATTTGGTTTACTCTCTCTATCTTATCGTCTGTCTATGGTTGATATGCAGTGCTAAAGTTTCCTGTAAACTTAACATCTCAATCCGATATAATTTCCTTTGGTGTCCCAAGCAATCTAAATATCTCTTTCAAGAAGATATCAACAATCTTCACGGCCTTGTAGGTTGACTTTATAGGAATGAAGTGTGCTCCTTTCGACAACTTGTCGATTACAACAAAAATAGAATCATTTTGCTTCTTACTCTTTGGTAAACTGGTGATAAATTCCATACTAATGACCTCCCACTTCCATTCTAGAATGGGTAACAATTGTAGTGATCTTGCAGGATGTTGATGCTCATATTTGACTAGATGGAATTCCTGATATTTCACAATAAACATTGCAATGTCGGACTTTAACTTAGGCTGGAAAAGGTGTCTCTTGACAGTGGATATCATATTTTGATATCCCGGGTTCCCTGAGTAAGGTGCGCTATGAAAATCCATGAGGATGTTGGACTGAAGGTCCCCTCCTTCTCGAACATACAAGTGATCCTTGGACCATAGAAGTCCAGATTTGTCTACCTTGTATTCTTTTTGTTGTTGAAACAGCTTGTCCTCCTATACTTTCTTGAGGATTTCCACATAGAAGGGGTCATTTTCGTTGGCCGCTCTAATCCTCTCATTCAAATCTACATCGGTTTGACTCAAGGTCACCTCATAAATCATATGAGTTCGTCGGCTCAAAGAATCAGCAACCTTACTCTCTTTTCTCTTAATGTGCTTTAGCTTGAAATGGTACTTGCTGAGGAAGGCCAACCATCTAGTGTGTCTCCCATTTAGATCCGGTTGATCAAATAAATACTTCAGACTAATATTGTCTGTCTTCAGAAGGAACTTCCTTCCCATGAGGTAGTGCCTCCACATCCTCAAAGCATGGATGATGGCCGCTAACTCAAGATCGTATGTAGGGTAATTTTGTTGACGCTCTTTTAACTTCCACGACTCATAATAGATCGCGTGATCATTCTGCAAGAGGAATCCTCCCAGTCATTCCTTTCTTGCATCCGTGCAAACAATGAAATCCCCATCGAGATCCACAATTCGTAACACTAGTATGGTCATCAACAACTTCTTAATATTTTGAAATATTTCTTCACACTTAGTGGTCCATAAGAACTTACTTGCTTTCTTCTGCAAAGTAGTCATGAGGCAACCGATTTTCGAGAAGTTCTCAGTGAACTTTAGATAATATCTGGCTAATCCCAAGAATGACCTAATGTCAGTGACACTAGTACGGGTAGGCCAATCCTTTATGGATTTAATCTTTTTTGGGTCCACAACTATCCCTGTCTCAAAGATAAAGTGACCTAAATACTGTATCTGTGGTTTGTAAAATTCACATTTACTAAACTTAGCGTAAAGCTGGTGTTCTCTCAACACTTGTAGTACTACGCGAAGGTGTTTATTTTTTATTTTTTATTCCTTAAATAAACCAATATGTTGTCTATAAATACTAAGATAAACTTATCTAGATACCTATGGAATATGTTGTTCAACATACACATAAAGTTCATGGGTTCATTACTCAACCCGAATGAAATCACTACAAACTCGTAGTTCTTGTACTTTGTATGAAAGGAAGTTTTGTGAATATCCTCGTCGCAAATACATACCTAATGGTATCTGGATTGCATGTCAATCTTTGGAAATATTGTGGCTCCTCCCACATGATCAAACAAGTCATCGATCTTGGAGAGTGGGTAACCATTTTTAATAGTCATTTTGTTCAATTGATGGTAATCGATGCACCTCCGCATCCTACCGTCTTTCTTCTATATGAACAATATCGTTGGTCCCCAAGGGGACATAGTGGATTGGATATATCCTTTCTCTATCAAATCCCGCAACTACAGTTTGAGTTCCACCAACTCAGGTGCACTTATGTGATAAGGGGATTTGGATGTCGGAACTAATCTTGGGGTCAGTTCGATGGAAAAGTATAGGTCTCATTTCAGAGGTAATCCATGGATTTCCTTAGGGAACACGTCCTTGAATTCTTCAAGAATGGGGAATTCTTATATGTGCTTTTCCCTATCATACTCTATGTCTTAGATGTTTACTGCAAATAACTTGCAGCCTTTCCTAATGCATTTCTTTGCTTGTAAGGCAGATATTTGTCTTACATAAACTTTCTCTGGAATGCTTTGAACCTTCACTTGGTTCCCTATTCCATGAATACACAAGATATACTTGTGCAAACAATAAATCATGACATGGTGTTTTTCCAACCAATCCATGTGGATAAGTACATCATACAATCCTAAAGGTAGGATGTTCAGGTTTACTTTCGTAAGAAAACCATTCAAGTTTACCTCACATTCCTTAACAATTTTCAAAACATTCCATTTTGTACCTATGGCTAACTGAAGCAACCAAGGTTTTACATGTTTTACTTTGCCTATTTTTCATTCATCAACAATTTTAGGCGAAACATATATTCGACAAGCACCAGGATCAATAAGTATTGAAATAGAAGCATTCAAGATCTTACCTTCTATCTCGACCATCGTAACTTGATGATCTTCCTGTCAGCTATGTATGACTCTATAACCCCAAAACTCTACAAGCACTATCAAACAACACCCAAGCAAAGCACTAAGGTAAAAGAGACCTAATGCACTAATCTCAAAAAAAAAATAGAAAATGCAATGACAAGAACATTCTCAAAAAATTCAAACGAAAAAGCATCTCTGGTGAGAAACAGAGGTGTATACAGACTCCATAAGCATCCAAGAAGACTCAGTAATTATCCAAAATCACCCAGCAACACTTAATCTTCCCCCAAAAGGAAAAACTTAGGGCATACGTGATTGTGTGCAGAAAACCCGCTTATATACGCGGATATCCCAATAAAAGCTGCCTATAAACACTACTATGAAGACAAAAATCGTGTACAGGAAGAAAAAGAGATAAAAAAGAAGGTAAACATACAAGCTGAGACAAAATTTACTCCTATCAAACACTACCAGGAAAAAATGCCCCCAGACCCGACTCAGAAACAGAGAAATCAAATCAATTCAAGAACATTGAATATCGATAAAACCCCCGAAGGAAATGACTAGGAACTCCCCAGTATGGTCGCCAATTCTGTTACGAAGAAAACTTCCCATGGCTTGGGGTACCACAATAGACAGAGTAACCACAAAAATTAATCCTTTCCCATATGCAAGAGAAACCAAACATCTAACGCTAAAGGATCTCAAAACATACCTTATTCCGGATGGTTGATGTAGATCCCCATTGAGCTTTTCCACTCTTGCTTGTATTAGCAATTTGCTCTCTCAACATTCAGCAAACAGGACAAGCATGCTATATAATGGCATTAGAACTACTCTAGCATATATAATCAATAACATATAAGCATCCATGGATTCAATACTCATTTAAATACACATTATTGGACAGGAAAAGATATTTCTATTAATATAAATCAGAGATTACAATAGTGACAACCTCTGTNGAGAAACTAAGTCCTCCACCTGGGCCTACACCACTTCAATCCTCCATCTCTCGATAGCAAGCTCACAAGCAAAGGCAAGCTTGGGAAGAACACAAAGTGCTCCAAGGGACAAAGGAATGCAGACTCAAGTATAAGCTCCGACCACAATGGACTATAGTTTTCTTACTCTTCAATTTCTCCCCTTCCAATGTATGCAAAGGGTTCCTTATATAGTGCTTCAATGGGGTAATAGAAGGTCAAATCCGAGCGATCTCAAGGCATATAGAAGGCAAAGAGACAAGTGACTCAGATCCACATCAAGGAAAACTCCAAAACTATTTGGCCTTTTGCACACATCGCTATTTACGTGGGTTTGAGGTTCATATCCGCGTATATATGCAAGAATAGGTTTAAAAGTCGCATATAGCAAATAATGCATGTTTTTTAGGGATGATCTTGGAAACATAAAAGGTACAAAAATGTTCCACGGGGTTCAAAGAGTCTATAGAGGGATAGGGAAGGCCATAAAGGTGTGATCCACCATGTGTGTAAAATCAGCTGTAACGGTGAACTTCTGCAATCTATGTCTTCTGCAACTTGTAATATCATTTCTTTACAACTTCTGTGAACTACGTCTTCCACTATATATATATATATATATATCTTCTTCGCACATCTCAGTGCAGAGAATCCCTTTAATTTGCATATTGCATGCACTCTTCTTCATTGATTCCATGCATTCGACACTCTAATGTATATACTACTTCTATATTAATGAGCCATCGATACCCCAAAACTTCAAATCATACAAAATCAAAATATTACATCTTCTTCATATTCAACGTTACATCAATATTTCCATATCTATATATCTATAATATTCTTTCTTAAGAGATTATGTCCACACATTGGGATTCCTTTGAGTCAGGGGTGCCCCTACTTACTTACTTCTTGGTCAATCGAACCACTTCATTCTATATTTCGTAGGAATACATATTTTGATAATTCAACCTCGTTGGGTTTTGCATATTTATGTCCAATGACTTGGTGGTATCTACACATATGATTCCCATGTCTTGGTGGGATTTGTGCACTTCCAAAAGTAGCACACCTATTCTCCATATACTTCTTCAAATTGGATTCATGTATATAGAGAACCATTACCTGATGGGTTTTGCACACTTTCGAGCCTTGCATACATATTTCTATATATTTCTTCAAATGGGATTATTACTTAACATCATCAATTGTAACACCCAAGTTCAACAATCTTGAAAACTTTATCATCATGTTTGGCATTCATCAACATGTTTCTTTTTTGACATCAATTACAACACCAAAGTTCAACACTAATAACCTATTTCTGTCTTTATTGTTCAACACCTTTCCTCGACTTCTCCAATTCTTCCTTTAGAAACATAAATTCTTTGGGTAGGTCCTGAATTCTTGACATTGAACTTTCAATTTCTCCTTCTAGCTAACTCTTGAGCGTGATGATTTCCTTGAGTACCTTCTCTTTTTCTTCAACTAACTTTTCATTTCATCTTCTAATGAATCAATTTTAAACTCCTTTTTTTGACATTCTTCATCCATCTCTTGCAATTGGTTGGTGAAATATGTTACCATCTCCTTTTATTATTCTTCTTTCTTTTTCAGGGTTTCCATGATTATGGTTGCAATTTTTTTAACTTCTTCTATAGTTTTACTTTGAGTATTGATAACAAATATTTCTTTAGAGAGATCATCAAAATATTCTAAGCTTTTCCATATTTACTTTCACAAAATATTTTTTCTTGATCCTTAACAACGCTTAGATTCCTTTGGAAAATAATCTATTATTTTTCTCAGAGTTCATAAGCTAATGATTGAGATCCATATTGATATTTACATATTTTGGCAAGGTATTTAATATGGAATTCCTTGATATTTCATGATATCTATGAAGTCTCTTTCCATTGTTATTGTTTGTTTTTCCTTTTGGAGGAGTATATCCATTTTCCACTATATACTAGACCTATAATACTAGGGTTTGCAAATGTTCCTACACCATAGTACTCCATGAAAGCCAATTGTATTCATCAAACCTTAGTGCTCCATTTTGAGAATATATTTCCTTCCACCCCTTTTGCACAAAAATATAGTTCAAACTTTTATCTTCCTTATGTTTGGGTACACAGGGTACTCCCAAAATATCGAACACCAAGAGAAGCCACTCACACAAACATATCACAAATCAACACACCAATATTTTGGCGTGGTTAAAACCCATTCCACGGCCCCAACCAAATAGCTACTTGGAGAAATTTATTATGCAAAAGAATGAAAGTTACAAATGAGCTTCTCATAATAGATCAACTAGCCAAGGACCCTCCATGCTCTTTAAATAGAGATCATGGACCAATCGGGTGTTAATCCACAGATCAAGGGTAGGTATGATCTAAGAGAAGTTGAACCGTCATATCACTTTATGTATAGAACATATAATGATTGTCAGATTAGAATATTTACAAATGTGTACTAATGCATACTAAGAAATACACTTTACCTAATGGATATATTACACAAGTTTATCTTAACTAACTCATAAGTATCTAAATATCCTAACATCCCCCCTTAAGAACAACTTGGGATAGGATCGAAGGATTTACAAAGGTGACACTATTAGGAGAAGGAAGGAGGAATTAGAGCCTATCCCCCCTTAATGACACATTCTTGAACTCCTAACATAGATCGAAGTTTAGAAAACTTCACTTCTGTAAGAGACTTGGTGAAGATGCCTACAACTTGATCATCTGTAGGGAAATAGAGCATTTCAAGAACATGATCATGAATAAGATTTTTGATGAAGTGCATATGTAGCTCAATGTGTTATCTGCATTGATGTAGAACTGGATATTTGGCAAGCTTGATGGCACTTTTATTTTCACACCAAAGTGTAGTAGGTTATTGCTGCTCGAATCCAAACTCTAACAGGATCTATTGAAGCCATAAAGCTTCTTGACTGGAATTAACTGTGGCTCGATATTCTGCTTCTGCTGAAGAAAGAGCAAGAGCTTGTTGTTTCTTACAAGCCCAAGTGATAGGTCCAGATCCCAGACTGAAAACATAACTTGCAGTATAATTTTGATCATCAGGATCCCCAGCCCAATCTGAATCTATGAAACCAACAAACAAAGGTGTCCCCCTTGTACTGTAATGAATCCCAAACTAAATTGTACCTCGAATATATTGAAGTATTCTTTTTGCTTCTTTCTAGTGACTTTCATGAGGTGTTTGCATATAACAGGAAACACAAACAACAATAAAGGAAAGGTCAAGATGGGAATGAGTCAAGTATAAGAGACTACCAACAAGCTGACAATACAAGGTGGCATCTACTTCAGGGGAAGTACAAGTGGTAGAATATTTGACTCCGGACTGGAAGGGAGAAGGGGCTGGTTTACAATCTTCCATGTGAAAGTGACGAAGAAGGTCACAAGCATAATTAGACTTGGAAAGAAAGATTCCTTATTTGGTTTGCAAGAATTGGAGACCAAGAAAATACTGCAAATGTCTTAAGTCTGACATTTCAAAAATTTTCTTAAGACTGGATTTCACATGGGTTAAAATCTTAGGGTCACTACCAATAAGGATAAGATCATCAACATAAATAATAAGTATGATGAGATGGTTTTCTACTTTCTTGGTATAAACATTGGGGTCAGAATGGCATCTATAAAAACCAATGTCAAGGAGAAAGCTATCCATATTAACATACCAAGCTCTAGGAGCTTGCTTAAGGCCATATAAGGATTTCTTAAGGCGACAAACAAGGCTAGAGTTATTCTGAACATATCTAGGAGGTTGTTCCATGTAAATTTCCTCCTATAAATCATCATGTAAGAATGTAGACCCGCTGCATTTTCAGCACGTTATATGTAGCAGGGTAGCATTTGCTCCACTTGCTACTAGTTTGTTGACATTAGCAGCTAGTACATAAGGCTTTGTACTAGATCTATTAAAGTTTTTGCTTGCTTGAAAGCCATTACTTTTATTTCTGTATGGTTGTGGGTTGGACCTAGGTTTGTGGTTATCAGAGAAGTTCTTATAATTGTCTTGGTTTCGGTTCAGGTTATCCTGCCTCAGTTTTCCATACTCATAATAGAGTCTAGCTTTGTGCAGCGTGGTATCCAAAGTCTTAAGCATGTCAAATTCAATCCTGTCTTGAAAACTAGCAGGAAGACATCCTAGGAACTGATGGATCTTTACTTTTTCTTCTTTGATGTATGCTACATAATGCAACAGATCTATAAATCTGTTAATAAATGCATCCATAGTCATGGATTTGATGTGTAGTTCATGAAATTAGTTCACTTTTTAGTCAAAGAACCATTTCGACATATATTTTTCTTGGAAAATATTTTGGAATGTATCCCAGCATATTTCTCGCATCTCATATTTCTTGGTGTGTTTTAAATCCCTCCACCATCTCGCTACCTTACCATTTAAGTTATAGATGGAAATCCTAGAATTCATCTCACTTGAATAGCTATGAACCTAGAAATACTCACTCATGCCCAACAACCATTCTTCAACCTTTTCCCCAGTGTTTACTTGACCTTCATAGGTCGGGGCTCTTTTTTTTGAAACTCCCTGTGAAGACTGTCATCACTCCTTTGCTTCTTTCTCTGTGGAGAAAGTGAGTCACCACTAGAAGGACTGTGATGGTCTCCTTTTGGTGCTTTAGGGGTGTGTTCTTCTTTTTCCTGTCCTCTTGGGATGTTCACCCATTTGGGTAAGTTTCTATTTTGGAACTGTTTTTTTACTGAGTAGGTTTACATCGCGAGATTCCTCCCATATTATTTCTCACTAAGGTTTCATTTATAGCTTGTTGCTCCTTCCTTTCATTTAGGCTGTCTTCTCTGAAGCTTTTCAATTCAGCTTGAAGAATGTGTAAATTTTTCAAAACATTAAAGTTTAGCTCTATCACCAGCTCCGCTTCCAGAGTGGGGGTGGTCATCTATTCTTTCCCAGTGTTTTCTTCCTTAGTATTCATAAATTGAACAGTGCTGTAAAAATTCCTATAACTGCAAAAAAAAAATTAATAACAGGAAAAATTTATGTTAGAAACCAAAATTTAATATTATACTTTATTTTCTTAGCAGTGATAGCTGGGTGTGCCCATAGGTCTCTTAGTATTGAAACTGCGCTCTGATACCACTTGTAATATCCCCAAAATTTGAAAAATAAAATAAAATTATAGGCTAGTAAAAAAAACTTGAATGGAACATTATTACTCTGGTGGAATATACGCACAGTACTTGTACTGTTGTCTATTCATAAGCTGTCCTTACGTTCTATCATTTATTTTCAATAATTTATTATTATTACATTTTACTTACGATGTCCTGAGTCTGTTTATTAAACTATTCTCTTGTTTAGACATTACTTTCGATGTGCTAATTATTTGAACAGAACCTTGTTTACTTCGGCGCATGTTTAATTGGTTATTTATTAAATTTTGACTTAACTTTGTTTGTGGGAAAGAAGTGGGAGGAGTGGCGGGACTCATTCTCCAATGGTGGTTTGAGAGGTAAAGGTGTTTATTTATTTGCAGGCTTACTTAGTTCTCTGAACTAAGGAACCTATTTTATTTCACATGCAGTTCATACTTTGCGACGGGGTCTTGTTTAATGAGTACTATAAGTCTTGATCTTAAGAACATACTGCTAGTTGACTTGGTTTCTTTACCAACTCTGAATTATAACAAGTATAAATACTACTTTCACTTCATTATGGTTTTGTATTTTGTTGTTTATACATCTTAGTAAAATTACGTTCTTTGTTCATTTTATCAAATCTTATTAACAATTCTTATGTTTTCTATTTGCAAGTTAAATTCATGGCTTTCAAAACAAGGCCATTGATTTTATGAGGGTTAAAATATTTAACATGGAATATTACATATGCCATGTTCACTATGCATAAGCTTAGGGCTTAATTGTTTTGTATTAAGTTATGGCTTAATGCCTAAGGTTTACATGTTATGTTTTAATGTATAAGCCTTGAGACTAGCATAGACCAAGCCTGGTCTATGCACTAAACCTTAACATCTTAATACATTAAGCCTTTCTATAATATGAATGTTGTAATGAGATACCTTGTGATTATGATTAGGGTGGCTAATATAACATAAGGTTGAATCATATGTCAACAGGGTTTAAGATTTTACATGGGAAATGGAGGTCACAATTTTTCTAACAAAGCTTAGCTATGGAGAGTGGGTTTGGTATTTCGATAATAGTCAACAGCTGGTGCCATTAATGTTCTTGATAATTGTGGCAGCCCCAAGCTTAGGGCTTGTCTCACGATGGATTTGCCATTTGTTTTTTTTGAGTTTGGGTTTGTTCTTGTTCTTCACAGGGGAAAATGGAGGCGACCTCCATGGAAACAAAGGTAAGAACTCATTTGACCTCATAGTATTTTGATGGTTTGGAATTGATGCATTTAAATGTTGTCATACTTCTCACCTAGTTTGTGGATGGTTGCAGCTACTGGGGTACGTTGAGAGTATCGTGGTTTGAAGGTCATCGCTGGTTCCTGTGTGATGTCAATGGTGTAAGGTAAGTCTATCAACAAGAAAGTGCTTGTTATTTCTTGGCCTAACTAAGTGATGTCTTTGTTGTTTGGTTTTGGGGTTTCACTGTGGGGTTGCAAATTATCCTTCAGGCATGTAATACTCAGACTTGGGTTTTTAATTCAATGTTTCAGTGGCTTTGGTCGTCGAGTCAAATCACATTTCTCTTGGCACTATGTATAAATTTTGGTTTTGTAAATCGTATATGGCTTCGGGATTTTGACCCATGGGCTGCACCATTGCTTGCAATGGTGCCATAGCCCATTAGCATGCCTGTATGGACTTGTTTTTGGCTTCGAAAGGGACTGTGTGAAGATACTGCAATTAGCGGTACTGTGTATAATGTAGATACTCTGTGTTTTAATGGAAATGGCCATCATTATTTTGGTTATCGTGGGTGCAATGTGTATGTTGTGTTAATGGTTTATTAACAGGGTTTTAGGAACAAGCATATGCCTTTATTGAAGTTGATGTATTTAGTAATTTTAATGTGATGTAATGGTGAACAGTGTGTGTTTGAAGACCAAGTTTTATGTGGCTTAATCCTTCTCCTTAGTGGATGTGATAGCTCTTATGTATGTCATTACTGTTTGTATCTCATTTACTAGTTTATGAGTTAAATAGTTAAGAGGGTAGTTTTGTTAATAAAGCCTTACTGTGTATTCTCGTTTGGCATTGCCGTGGCTTGGGTGAATGCTGTACATGGTTTAAAAATGGTTGTTTACTATTTTAATGCTTTCTTTAGTTTAGTATATATGTGGAATATATAGATATAAAGGTGCGAGGGGTGCAAGCCAAGATGGCCTTTGTTGCTGTGATTTAGACTTTAAATGGACTATGTGTAATGTTTACTTGGACGAGGCCATGCTCACAGCATTGGGTGAAATACATGGCCTTACGACATCGGTGTAGCATGTGGGTTTGATTAATAGTTATTTGAATTGTGTTGGGTTTTATTTGATGTATCCAGGATACCATAATATGTATAGCATGGCCATAGATTAGAAAGGGAAACGAACCGATCAGAGTTTGACTCTGTTTCGGTGTTAATGTAATGTGTTGAATTTTAGTTTATAAAAGGGTTGGGCTTGTATTCCCACAGGATTCGATTCCAGTCCCTATTTGTATTACATGGGTTTATAATATGATTTTGATATGGTTTAAATTGTTATGTGTAAAGTTTGATGAGTTATATAATCTCTTTTAATGGTTATGTGTTTATGGTAGATTAAATAGAACTCTGGATTCTTTTATATGTATATATGATCAGAGATTTGATAAAGCACCACATGGATGGTCATGATGCCTCTTTTGTGCATTTAATTATGATGTTGTTGATTTAAATGCAATCTTTTAATATTAGTTTATTTTCAATACACCACACCTTGGAAGGTCTTAAATGAATTATTTATCTTGGATTTAAATGTTGAGATAGATTTCGGATTTGTTTACACGTGATGACTTTATTTGTTTATATATATATATATATATTAGTTCAGTTTATAAGTAATACCCTAATTTATCTAATTGGTATATGTATTTATTTAAAACTTGCTCCTAGGAGTAATCTATTTTAATCTAAACATGTCTCTATTGACAAATGAAATATGTTAGTAGAGTTTATAAAGAATAAGTGAGCAATAATAACAAATCTAAATTAACCTAGTTTATACATAACAAAGTTTTATCAATAATACTGATACATAATTTAAAGTACGGTGTAGAACCCTTGATGAACATCAGCCAATGCATTGAACCTTGCAGATGTTGGGGCGCATACTACATGTTTGGGTAACTCCGCGGTTAATTAGAAATGTGTAAGCAGAGCTATGGGCCAAGACAGTGTTAGGGGTGTCAGGGTAAGTCAAAACCCTCTTTTTGTAATAAACCCATGGTTTAAATCCAGGGTTTAGGGTTTTTGGGTGCCCATGGTTTAAGACCATGGTTTTGTAAAATTGCGCAGTATAAATAAGCACTTGGGTAAAAAGGATAGGTTAGGATTTTGATGTAAAGAAAGATAAGGTGAAGTAAGGTTGGTTTTTGTAAGAAAAGGATAAGTCCCAGCTGTGTGCGTGGACGACCTCTGCAGCTGTGTGCGCAGAGGGTTTTTGCAAGGAAGGAAAGAAAGACCTGCAGCTGTGTGCGCAGGAGCCTGCTGCTGTGTGCGTGGCTGATAAAGGGTTGAAGGGATCTGCAGCTGAGTGCGCAGATCAACTGTGGTTTTGAGGAAAGAGGAATAAAACGCAGTTTGTGGATGTAGCCCCTACACTGAGGGTGAACCACGTTATATTTGGTGTCGTGGTTTTATTGTGTTGATTCTGTTTCTGTTATTTCCATGCATTAAACTGAATACATCTGATAACATAAGATCACTGTTAGTAATAAGCTTCGCTGTGAATTCCCGATAGTGGGTTATGCAAGTTTAGTTTGTGTATTATGCTGCAAGGTTATATGTGAATGAATGATTAATGTACATGTGGTGATTAATAATTGTGTTCAAAGGGTAAGGTACAGTAATACCCTTCTCTGCATGCAGAAAGCTGATTCTGCGGCACCCCATTGCTGTTTCGGGTGAGACTGCAACCTGCGCGCAGGTTGTTGCCGAAAGGGCCAACACGGTGGGTCTTTTGTTGGTGCGACGCATAAGGATTTAACCCGGGTCTGCCCTATCGCCCAACAAATTGGTTCCGTTGCCGGTTGAACTCAGTACCTGCTCAAGAAGGGTTTACCTTGTACCATAAGGGCTATGTTCTGGAGGCCCTCTGTAAAGGATATCAGGGATTGGTTTGCTGAGATCTGTTTGCAATTCGCGCAGCACGAGAATACGAATCCGTGTCGAAGTGCAAGTGACTTTTTACAATGGTATGTTTTTTGTGATACTTATGAAATTTTCTTTGGCCGTTTCCATATAGAGTTGCACCAGTGGTTGTCTAGGTTAACAGAGAGGAGGACAAACTTTCAAGCTCGACGGATTCCTGTGTGGCCCCCCGCAAGGGTCAACCTGGTGCAACACGTGAACAACGCGGTATCCCGCGCTATCGACTTCTGGACGACGCGCACATTGGAGGCCTTCGTGACAGAATTTGCCATTGATACAAGCACTTCTTTCAGCGAAGCTGAACGATAGTTCTTTAAGGGGCCCCGTGGTAAGTTTTTAAATTCCTTAAGCTTGAAGATTAAAATACTATTGGTTGAAAAGGGTATCTTATTATTTGAGTCCGACCGCTAGTTTAGTAGTACTAACATATGTTTGCAAGTGAGATTACTTTCGACGCGCAAAGTGGGTTGCCCCGAAGTGAGCAACGGTACAAAAGGAATTTTGAATCCTACTCTATAGGACAGACCACCACACGCTCCTCTGTCAGCCCCCCCCAACCCGACCCTGACGGAAACCCTCCTGTTACCCCCCAGCATCGCTTTGTTACCCCTAAAGTTCGGTCGCAGTGTGACAGACAACCAAGTCCAAGTATACCGCCCAAAGGTCAACCTAACCCCGTAAATCCCCCCCCATCAACGGCCTGCCCCCCTCCCCCACCCACCATGTCCCACCTTGCTAACGACATTAAGCTGCCCATTTTCAAAGGAACGGGATCAGAAGATCCCGAACAGTTCTGGTTTTTATGTGAGGCCGTTTGGAACGCGAAGAGTATTACCGACCTGGATGTGAGAACTGCGCAGCTCATTACCTCCTTTCGCGACCGGGCTTTGACCTGGTTCATGAAATTCTCCAATAATCAGCACCCCACTTTGGACGAAATAAAGGCCGCCATCATTAAGGAATTTAAGAAACCAAAATCAGAATCCCAGAGCATCACTGAACTCAAAGAGATTCAACAGCGGTGCGGCGAATCAGTCTGGGATTTTGACCAGAGATTCAAAGTCTTATTAGACCAAGTAAGCTTCACTATTAGTCCTGCGCATCACAAAGAATGGTTTATCGCTGCGTTATTACCGCATATCAGAACGCCGCTCATGCAACAGAAGGTTGCTGACCAGCAAGAGGCTCTGGAAATCGCCATGAAGGTAGAGACCGCTCCCGTCGGAGACGATTATGGGCTTGCTCAAATCCAAGCGCAGTTGGCCGCAATGGCCCTGGAACTTCGTGACATGAAGAAAGCTAAAACCAGCCGAGAGGAGTTCTGGTGTACGCAATGACGGTCTGAGGGTCACGATAGGGACCAGTGCCCCCTGGTCCGAACCTACCTAAGCACGGGCACTCCTACCCAATTCAATGCTGGTGCGATATATTGTGAGATTTGCCGCGCTCCGGGCCAGCATCGCCCTGAGCACTGCCCCCTTCTTCAGAGATATGTTCCAGTTCCCAAAAACCCCTACTGTCAGTTTTGTAAGTCCGTTGGGCATAATGAAGAAGAATGTCGTAGCTATGACCTTATGCGTGAGCGCACCTCTGATACCTACCGAGTCCACAATGAAGCCCAGAATAATGATGGCTACGGTTACCGTGGCGGCACCTCCGGCAGAGGTGCTTTTGGTGGTCGCGGCCGTGGTGGGATGACCGGCAGAGGTAGAAGCCAGGTTGTGTGTTACAATTGTAATCAAGCGGGTCACTTGGATCGCGACTGTCGGAACCCCACTACGACATGTCGGTACTGCCGCGCAGTGGATCATGTGATTGAACAGTGCCTGCAGCTCCTTGCAAAGATACAGGAAAACAACCGTGGTCCTACTCCAAGTATTCAGCTGATTTCTGTGGAGCAAAGACCTACCCCAGCCCTCAATGTGGTCACCCGGAGTGGAGCTATGACCCATCCTCAAGACTTGCCAAAGCAATCTATTACGATGTGCGCACAACAGGCCTCCAAAACAGTCCCAGCCCTTGGCCCTGCGAAGGATAACACACCAGTCCAGGAGGCCCGGTGCGATACTGTTGATGGCGCTGTCGAAATACCTGCGTCGCAGCTACAGGGGGCCTCGAACGATAAAGTAAGTACACTATCCTCTTTCTTGCAGAGCTGTATGAAACTCTTGCGCAATCAGACCGCTCTAAACGAGCTGCAAAAAGTTCTTGCTGTCACAGACCCTCAAAGAGGAATTGATCAGGAGAAAACTGTTAGTCATGTCCGAAGAACAGGAAGGGAAATGAGGTTGAATGTCCAGATAGGAGAATATGATATGACTGATGTCATCCTGGATCTTGGATCAGACGTCAATGTCCTCCCTAAGCAGACCTGGGGACAAATGGGGAAGCCTTCCCTGGTTTGGTCACCTATACAGCTGCGACTAGCTAACCAGCAACAGATTGTACCGCTAGGGAGACTTCTTAGTATCCCAATTGACATCGATAGGGTCAGTACTCTAGCATACTTTGAAGTTATTGAGATTATTGATGACAGCAACCCTTATCCATCTCTGTTGGGAATCGAGTGGGCCATGGCCAATGCTGCAATCATCAACCTTAAAAGGCGACAGATGACCTTCGAAGGAAACGGCCTGCGTGTTATTATACCCCTCGACCCATCTCAAGGAGAAAGATATACAGAACCCATCAGAGATGAAGGGGAGCAGGATACTCTAGACCACATCTATAACATCACAGCCACGGATGCAGATTATGTCGAACCTAATGATGATGGTGTAATGGATTGGCAATGCGATAGCTCCTGCGTGTCTGATTCAGATGATGGTCTGGAGAATTGGCAACAACGATTGTACGAGCTACATGGCCATAGGTGCACGCAGATCACTCAGTCTCTTCGATGCATTAGCGCACAGCCTCGAGAAATGCCTGCCCCGGTTGGGATGACAGATGCTAGAAAAATTATTCTGCCAATACCAGAACAAGTACCTCAGTCACAAAACATCCAACATCTAGAATTAGCAATAGACACTACCGCGGCATGGGGGGCCGACCATACAGAGCTTCAGCTCCGTTGGGGAACCTACCAGAAAGTCGCGCACCCCACATTTATAAGGAAAGCTCAAGCAGTGCGAAGTAAGTTCAAAGGGCAGAGCCAAGACGCTCGCACCTCAAATTTAATCGTCCTATCGCAGATGTTACTGGGTCGGGTCGAAGGGCACCATTGGGCTGAAGTTGCTCATTACCCCGAAGTTGTGACCATGTTTCTGCCGCAGCCCAAAAATGTAGCGAAGCCCAAAATCCGACCGTTGGGAGACAGTCAGTTTGGCGGCGGCAGGAGTTTAATTGCTTTAAATGACTGTACTAAGACCGGTACCGGTAATCGCGCCCCACATGGACAAGATTTCCACCAGATTTGGTGCCTTCAATGCACTGTCCTTCCCGACTTGATCGATGGCGTGTATAAGAAGATGCCTAAGTTAGGACAAATCGCATCCTGCATTTCTTCAAGCTTTGTGAATGAACCCATGACCACTGAAAGCGAGCTTGACGCCTTGGTCAGAGAATTCGAGCAAGAGGGTCTGATCACTTGCTCTACTCGACCGCCTGCCATCGCTTCCTGTGAAGCCACTCCCCCAGCGCCACCACGGCCGATGCAGACACAGTCTGCTAGGAGAAAATCTAGAACTGAAATTCGAACCAAGCGCAACCAAGACCGGCCGCAGCAAACAGGGCAAACACCAACGGCTCATCCTATGGAGCCCTCTGGCTCTGCACAGGCCCCGGCTGGGGGACGGGAGAACATTCCGCCACCACGACCAGCATATCTACCACCAGTTTGCCCAGGCACCGCGTTACCCCGTCGGAAAAAGCAATTTACATTAGCCACACCTTCGTTACTTTCAGGCGTACAGCTGATTGGTAGTATGACAGGGAAGATTGATCGGCTTAAGTACAGCGATCATGATACCAATGACCATGGCAAGTTTCCACAGTTCGACCCAGCTGAATATCTGCACCATGTCAAGTATCCCGATCATAAGGTCACACTGCAGGAAGTGCAAACATGGGCTGCGGGCCTAGACAAAGCTGGCCTACTCAAGCTATTTCACATTCCGCATTTTGGGTGCGGCATACATGTGACTGTAGTAGCCAAACAGTTACTAGCCTTGGTGCATGACGCCTACTTATGGATAGGGGACCAGCAAATTCCTATTGACGCTGCCCTCATCCATAGGATCACAGGTTTACCCATAGCAGGACCAGATCCGGGAACCGAGTTTCCCTCCAAACATGACGACACAAAGCTCGCGCAAACCATGAAGGAGCGGTTTGGCCTGGCGAAGGGGAAGCGGGGTTATCATACTTCCGCGATTCGGGAGCAGCCCATTCGGTTTGCAGCTGAACTCTTAGCCTGCAAACTCATAAGGAAATGCAGGCCAACTGAAGTACCTGCCCCGGTTATCAGGATTGCTATGAACTGCACTGAGGGGTATACTTATAATTGGGCTGGCTATCTTGCCAAGGAGTTTTTGGAGGATGCCCGCGATGTGCAAGAAAAAGGTAGACCTTTTCATTATTCCTGGCTTATAATCCTCATTGCATTAGTTGGGTGGAAGGAACCCACTGAAGCCCAGTTTGTCGAAATAAACTCTGGCACGCCAGGGGCCGCAAGGTATGCCTCCCTTTGGGTATCCTCAGATAAGGAAACTCAACAGATGACGAACATTGTGTTCGTCTTCTATGCTATGAGCCTTCACTATGAGATAGTGCGAATACCTCGACTTACCAACGAAGTGTTCTCTCAATACGAGGGTGTCGCGCACTTTAGTGCCGACATGCATCATGTTTTCATTCAAGCTCGTGTAGATCCTCAACGGAAATGTTTCAAATTACCATATGTAGTCACTAAACCAGATATCCAGCGGATCGTTCAGCTATGGCCGGCTGAATGGCTGAAATATTTAGGGAAAAAACCCTCTATTCCGGTCCCTCTAGCTACCAATATTGGCGCAGGTACGAGTCAGGCGCAGCAGCATAGCCCATTGGAAGATAGCGAATATCCCAGTGATTCACAGATAAATGACAATGGCCAGGGTGGAGATAGTGAACAAGATGAGCAGGATGAACAGGACGAGGATTCGGTTAAGACCATAACAGATCCTACCCCACCAGTGAAGCGCAAGTCACCCGAAGTAGCCGAGGTAACCAAGCCACAGTCCCGCAAAAAGGTAAAAGAATCAAAGGATAAAGATATCGAGGACGAAGCCGCTGTCATGATGGATGCACTGGAGCATGCCCTCAAACAGTCTACGACAGCGCTTACCGAAAAATGGTCCGAATTCGCGGAACTACATCTTGCTGGCCTCGCAGGTATTGCAAACAGGGTCTCCGAGTTAAAGGAGCTAACCACAAAATCAACACCTAGTACTGCAACAAGCAGCACTATGGCACCCACGCAGCAGTATATTAGGCAATGGCCACTCCGGGATCCCCAGGGACAGGTATCAAGCACAATTCTGATGTAGCCTGACATTGATTCTCAACCCCAGACAAATATAACCGTGGAGCTTGATTATACAAAGATGCCTATGTCAGAGTTGCACCTCCGTCAGCTTGCGATTACAAAAGAAATCCATACCAGAACCCAAGTATCAAAAACCCAACTGGAATACTCCATCAAGCAAAACAAAATTCTCGCCGCACGCTTAGAAGAGATCGCACAACAGAAGAAAGAGGCTGAATAGACAACAACTACGCTAATGCAAGCATTGGATGAGGCATGCCGGAGTCTTTCTGACTACGACATACAGGAAACAGAGGAACCCAAGCAGAATATTGCTAAGATGAGAGATTATGCCCAGCAGTCCCATGATGAGCTGGAAAGGATGAAGATAGAGCATCAGCAACAGATTGCAGAACTTCAACTATGCATTCCCCCTGAGACCCCACCAGAGGTCAGAGAACAGCGCCAGCAGGATATCCAAGCGTCAGCAACAAAAATATCAGACAATGTGGCTAGTGTTGCAAAACTAATGGAAGACAGCATAGAAGCATGGGCAAACCTGCAGGACCATCCAGATGTAGGGAAAATTCAGGAAACTATCAAGTTGCGCCAGGATGAGTTAGACACAGTCCGAGTAGAAATCAAGATGCTGCCACCTATGTAGAAGATGGCTAAAGTCAAGCGCAGCAAAGAACTTCAACAGGAAATCGAGTCTTCCAAGACGAAGGTGACGATGTTGGAAAATGTGTTACAGCCCCTTGTTGATGAAGCATTAGAATTGACCAATACTGCGGAGAGCCAGCTCAAAATTTTGAAGACCTATGACACTTTTGCGCAGGAAAAGGCTGACACAGACTCTTCTGCAGTATTACAAGAACTGGTGGAAAAGGAGAAAGCCGCTGATGAGATACTGCATAACCTCACCAGTCGCTTCCAGGCCCTCACGCAGAAAATTCACCCACTAGAGTCTTCGAAGAGTGTCCCGGGACGGGCCACTAGTGAGTCTTAGGGGCCTGTTGGGGTGCATACTACATGTTTGGGTAACTCCGCGGTTAATTAGAAATGTGTAAGCAGAGCTATGGGCCAAGACAATCTTAGGGGTGTCAGGGTAATTCAAAACCCTCTTTTTGTAATAAACCCATGGTTTAAATCCAGGGTTTAGGGTTTTTGGGTGCCCATGGTTTAAGACCATGGTTTTGTAAAATTGCGCAGTATAAATAAGCGCTTGGGTAAAAAGGATAGGTTAGGATTTTGATGTAAAGAAAGATAAGGTGAAGTAAGGTTGGTTTTTGTAAGAAAAGGATAAGTCCCAGCTGTGTGCATGGACGAACTCTGCAGCTGTGTGCGCAGAGGGTTTTTGCAAGGAAGGAAAGAAAGACCTGCAGCTGTGTGCGCAGGAGCCTGCTGCTGTGTGCGCGGCTGATAAAGGGTTGAAGGGATCTGCAGCTGAGTGCGCAGATCAACTGTGGTTTTGAGGAAAGAGGAATAAAACACAGTTTGTGGACGTAGGCCCTACACTGGGGGTGAACCACGTTATATTTGGTGTCGTGGTTTTATTGTGTTGATTCTGTTTCTGTTATTTCCATGCATTAAACTGAATACATCTGATAACATAAGATCACTGTTAGTAATAAGCTTCGCTGTGAATTCCCGGTAGTGGGTTATGCAAGTTTAGTTTGTGTATTATGCTGCAAGGTTATATGTGAATGAATGATAAATGTACATGTGGTGATTAATAATTGTGTTCAAAGGATAAGGTACAGTAATACCCTTCTCTGCATGCAGAAAGCTGATTCTGCGGCACCCCATTGCTGTTTCGGGTGAGACTGCAACCTGCGCGCAGGTTGTTGTTGAAAGGGCCAACACGGTGGGTCTTTTGTTGGTGCGACGCATAAGGATTTAACTCGGGTCTGCCCTATTGGCCAACAGCAAAATTCAACCAATACCCAAACATTGACTAACCCTGGTATAATAAATAATTTACACCCTAGGGTTTATATATTATAGGACATGTAAACCCTAGGAAGTATACACAGAGCAATCATTTCTAGGTTTAGAAACAAGATATGAACCTTTACCTAAAGCAACCAACATTTATGATAGAAATGAAATTATCATACTAAGAACTCATACATGTAATTTTCTAAAGCTCCTTTAATGGCTGAATGTGCACAATTTTAAATAACCAGCATTAACAATTTAAGACAGATATAGCCTCTGATTTTGATGACGAAATCACTTGGGAAATACCACGTTCCTCCCAACCATGACCCGAAGCATTCTTGGTTTTAATCCGTATCCTCCTGAGCTCGACTCCAACATGCAAGTAGCATAGAGCTCCTAAGGTAAGGTTTCCTATCTCGTGTATCAAAGTTGGATTAGTTCTCATTTTCCTTCCAGGAAATGTTTCTTCAAGAATTTACTTGAGAGAAAACATGCAGAAAAATGACTCCTCTAATGATCTATCAGAACCCCAAGCCTTTCCTTAGCTTGAGTCTTTATAGATAGACTTTTTAGTCAAAGGTACAGTTAAATCAAGAAACCTTGTTTTCTTGATTTAATCCTTTTCAATTACTTTGTGTAGTTATTAATATTTTAACTTAGGAACTTTCTACTACTTCCTAGTTGGAATTTCATAAACATTATACTATTTATTAATTTTTAATAATAAATAATGATTGATGGAGCTTCTCTTCTTTCTTTTCATTTATTTATATTATTAATATATTTAATTCTTTATACATACCATGTATAAAGTGCATAATAATATAAAAATTTGTTAACATTTGTCTTTGGGAATCATATACCATGATCCCTAGACTTAATGACACTTCTTCATTAAGGTCAAGTAGGTAGATGGTTTTAGGTCTACTAGGCTAGGAAACTCTAAACACCCTTGCATGTTGGATTTCACTCATATAACATGGTAGCTCTTCAGTACTTTGATGAGAATATAGAAATTCCAAATTTCATTTAATCACTTGTAAATAAGTATGATGAGATCAATATTTTTCTCGAGTCGTTTTCAGTCGAAAGTTATTAAATTATTTTCAGTAACCCCTAACGCTTACCAGAGCCCATACTAAACGCTTTAATAGGGCATTATAATTTAGTGCAATTCCAGAGCTCCTTGATCAACACTAGTGCTAGGATGTACTTGTATGATACACCTAGGGATAAAATGGCCAAGGATCTGATGCTCCAGGGCTTATGCTCAATATCAATATGGAAGGCTCCAGGGATTATGCCCAACACATCCAATTATATTTTCATGTGTTCTGGATGTTCTTGCTCAACACAAAGGTAAGTACTTGTGTGCTCGAGAGCTTCTCGCTCAACACAAATCATCAATCACTCAAGTGCTCAAGAGCTCTTTGCTCAACACAAAAAAACTCATCAATCATGTGCTTCACGGTCCACACCCAACACAAACAAGCATATACATATATCATCAATAATTGGCTTACGCCTAGTATATAAAACAAATGATCATGTTTATATGCAGTAAGGTCTTCAACCCAATATAAAAATAAATCATCAAGATAATCATCATAATCAATAGGCACATGCCTATAAGTGTTAGGTCCAAAATTCGGGATATTACATGGTTTGAGAGAAGAATTATAAGGCTTTAAGGATTATGGGATTATCGATGAAATGAATATGTAAATCTGGAAATTGCACTAACGAACATTCTCTTTGCACATTAGGCACTAGATGACCCTTCCAAGTCAAGTGCAACCAAATATATGAATCGGTTTGGGAAATAAGACCTCAATTCAATCACTACTATGTAATTCGGGATATTACATGGTTTGAGAGAAGAATTATAAGGCTTTAAGGATTATGGGATTATCGATGAAATGAATATGTAAATCTGGAAATTGCACTAAAGAACATTCTCTTTGCACATTAGGCACTAGATGACCCTTCCAAGTCAAGTGCAACCAAATATATGAATCGGTTTGGGAAATAAGACCTCAATTCAATCACTACTATTTAACTTCTCTTTAGAAATGAAAAAAAAAGAGCTAAACTAGAAAGAAATTTTGAATTCTTGGTTATCCAAGACAAACTTATAGATGAACCATGGAACCCCAATACAACAATATCATCATTAAGAAAATACGAGTGGGGAAGTAAATTCTAGCAAGGAAGGAAACCTAAATCCTCCATAATGAGAAAGCGAAACCTTGGTATATTTAAATGGTGAACAATAAATTGTTACTCCTTGGACTGTTGAAAACCATGCAAAGATTAACAGATGAACTCCAAATTTTTAAGGATGATAATATGGAAGAGAAATAGAAACAATGGGAAGTAAATGTTGTTGAACTACAAAATTTGAATTTAATGAAAATACAACAATAACCATCACATGCATCTAGTAGTGTACTAAAACGTTCGCACAAACTTGAGAAAGGGACTTGGAATCGAAAACCAGAATTTAACGATAGTTCAAAACACTAGGAATAGTTCTTATGATACATCCTATCCCTATCCTAAGAAAAAGTATAAACACTCAAGTAAGTCGGGACTACGAGGAGAGTTTAAGAAGATTAAAGCTACAACTTTTAATGGAGAGGTGGACGCATCTTGTAATGTCCAAGTACTTTCATGTATATGCTTATCCAAGTTAGTTGAAGGATCGTTTAGACATTTAAAATTTAAATGGAGAGGCTTCGTGTTGGTTGGGAAAGCAAAGCAAATTCAAATGGAAATAATTCAAGAAAGTGTACAAGGAAAAGTATTTATGTGAACATATTTATGATAGAAAAATCGAAGAATTTCATGAACTAAAAAATGGGGTACATGAACATGTACAACTTAATTAATAAGTTCTTAGAGTTGTTGGACTAGGTCTTTTATATCAAAGAGAAAATCAAAATTCAATGGCTTCTAGGTTGTCTCACAACACACTATGGAAACAAGATTATGTTTTATCCACCAAAAATACTAGACAAAGATTTATATAAAGCAAGATTGTGATATGGACATAGTCAAAATAGATCTAAAAATAAAGATAATGTTCTTTAGGTGGAGACACTGCATTATGGGAAAGAGGATTTTCCTCAAAACATATAATATGGATTTAAAGTACACTTTTGAATAGCCAAATATGAATGCAAAGCAAGAATGATGGATGGCCTTTCTCCTTTCTCACTCGGTATGATTTTGGGGTAAAATACATCAAAGGAAAGGAAGATAAAATAGAATATTCCTTGATAACGAGGGTACACTTACTTCATGATCTTTCTATAAGTCAATCACAATATGATCTCAACGATAAAATCAAAATAGCACTTGAAAATGATAGATTTTATTGTAAAATTATGGAAAATTACAACAAAACATAATACAAATATAAAAAAATTGATGAAATAGGATTTATGTGGTGTAAAATTAGATTCCATATGCCTAAAAAAACATATATTAGACACATCATAATGAATCAATTTCATAATAAATCATATTTAGGTAACCCCAAATACTATAAAATTATTTCATAGAAATAAAAGAAAAATCATCATTTTTTTTTCCTAAAATGAAAATAGGTATAGAAAAATAGAAAGAAACATGTTAGTTATATCAATTAGTGACAACTAAACATCAACATCGTACTACTCTATTACAAACTATACCTATTTCTCAATGGAAATAGGAGGTGGTCATAATGGACTTTATTAGTGGAGTTCCTAAATTCAAGAAACAAAATGAGTTGATTTTGGTTGTGGTATATAATCTATCAAAAATTGCACAATTTATTATAGTGAAATTAACCTATAAATATACTAACATTGCTTATATTTTCCTTAGAGATATTTTGAGACTCGATATCAAAATCTATCATTACCGATAAAGATTCAAAATTTACTGGAAACGTTTTGAAATATTTATTCTCTTGTTTAAATATTTAGTTAAATTTTAGAAAAAGTTACCACCCACAAATAAATGGAAAAATAGAACGTGAAAACTAGATCCTTCAAGACATGTTGAGAATGTATGTTATGCATAACCCCACTCATTGGTAGGACTAGTTAAACTTATTTGGATTTTATTATAATAATCGGTATCAAACATATACGAATATCATTCCTTTTGAATATTTGCATGATATAAAATGCAAGACACTAGTCACTTAGGAGGACCCAATGGACACAACGATGTTAGGATCATAACTTCTGAAATATTTAAAACAACTAGTTGAAAAAAATTATAAAAAAAAATTAAACGAATCGCAAGATTGGATAAAAATATATGTAGATAAACATCACAAGCACAAAGAGTCTTAGGTTGGGGATCATGTGTATCTAAATATTACAGCAAATAAAATCTCTTAGGTTGGCGGGATGCAACAAGTTGGCTCCTAGATATTGTGGGACATTTGAAGTTCTAGTAAGAGTAGGCCCTTTGGCGTATCTACTTTCCTTACCTACTGATATCCAAGTACATAATGTACTTCATGTGTATTTAAAAAAAGCATGTTTATAATATAAACACATCATTGATTGGAAAATGTTATAGATAGAATGAGAAGGAAAGTTCCTACAATAACAATACAGGAAAAAGAGTTAGGTTAGGAAGTGATTTATTGTTAAGAAAAATGTGAATTAGAAGCATTTCGGTGTTGAGGAGGTGACTTGGAAAAGGGAATATGCTATGAGAGAAAAATACTCTTCCCTATTTCAAAACTAAAATAAAATTTTCTAAAACGAGACGTTGTTGCTATAAGGGGGTGGGATGTAATGTCCCGAAGTTGTATCCGTGTTGAATAGGTTTGGAGGAGTTGAATGTATATATTTTCCTATAGCGTTCTAACTATAGACATTATGGAAAATTATACTTTATTTGATTAAAGTGATATTATTATTTTGACATCCAACTTGTTATGAAACATCTTGTTACAAAACGAGTCGAGCTTTCTATGGTATATGAATTCAATAGAATATGAGAAAAAATAAGAAGAGGAACAAAGTCTATGTTTACAAAAATAGATAAATATGAATTAAAATAAATATAAGAATTTAAAAGGAAACCCTAACTACTTTTGCCCAGAGAAGAAAAGATAAAAGAAGACCAAAAAAACGATGCAAATTATTTTGCAAAGACATTCATTATTTTTGCAATAAGAAATAAGCCAAAAGATCAGAATGGATCCACTCTGTAAAAATAGTTGATAAAGTTATGAATGAAGAATATATAAGAGGGGTTGTAGGATGCAAGTCCACTCTTTGTGCGGGTACAAATCCAACCATGTTTCCTATTGAGCGCTGGGTAATCCCAATCTTAAAGTGTTTATGGTGAGCCCAAATGCGTTTTGTGGCTTGGATGTGATATCTTGAATATGGTTCATTAAATATTATATAGGAACTACATAGAGGATTAAAGAGGTCCTATTGGAAAGTCTACAATAAGTCATAATCTACTAATATGTTTGGCTTAGGTAAGGGTGATTCTACGAGGACTAAAAGATGATGTTTTTTTGTTAAGCTATTTTTGAGATGAATGGGATTGTTATGTAAAAAAAGATGGATTGTCAAGTAAATAAGTATTTATTTATAGTTATTCATTTATATTCTACCTTAGACTAATTTCATTTCCTCGTTATTTTATGTAGCAATTACTATACATATTATTTCTAATTTTTGCGCTAATCTTCGAAAAGAAAGACTAATCGTTTCAAACTATAATGGATATGTGTTCTTAATAAAATAACTTAACAATGTAGTTTATTATTCGTATGTGTATAGATATCCCATGATCATAGATCCATCTAAAAGGGGATCTACCAAGCACCGAGAGGAATCAAATCTCTCAAGGTGGAAATCTTTTTTTAGAGTGGAAATGTTGAGGAAATGTGTATTCAATGTTTATGGTTTTAGTTTATCTAATTTATGTTGTTTTATATATATGCAATTCTAAATCATTTAAATTTAATTTAAGTCAACATGTTATTTTTAATAATATTTATTATTTTTTATAAAAGACATGTGTTAACTCTAGGATGAGAACAAAAAGAGTTACACATCTCTTCCCTACTGAGTTGTAAAATACACCAATTCAGAACAACGAATATTTGTTTTCTATTTTCGATAATGTTACCTAAAATATTTCTAAAAACTTCTTCCTTATTCATATATTTTATAGCTATCCTTTCAGGCAAGCTTACTATAAGATTTGTTTATATTATGTTTAAACTTGATACATTTTTGGTATAAGTTATAGTTAACCACATATAAATAGTTATTGTTAATACTTTGTTGTAAAAGGAACTCATTTTGTTGTGACTCTTTTACATTGTAAACATAAATAGACTATTTTTTTGCTATGGTATTGTGATAAACAAAGTTAGAATGATTCTAGTTATTTACGAATTTATCTTTGATCTTTTATTTACGTCTTTAAATTTTTAAATATAATTTACAAACTATAAAATAGTTATATATATATATATACATATATATATATATATATTCATGAATAATACTATTATATAAAATGATAATTTTATTTTATAAAAAATAAAAAAAATCATAATAAAAATATATTTGTTATATATTATATTCTATAAACAAATTTGTTTATCTATAAAGATGTTAACTAGATAAATGAGTCATGGACAAATATATAAACTAGTATATTATTCTTATAGGAAATATCATTCTTATTTTATAAGCAAATATCATTATGAATAGAGAAGAATATTATAATAATTCATATACGCAAGAATTTATTTATTCATATAAAAAATATTAAAGTCTTAAAATGAACTCGAACGCCATTTTTACTGAAAAATCCTATGTTGCACAAGTTTCTGAAACGAGGGAACGTAGGGAACATGGGTATGCGTATCGGATACCTCTAGAAGTTTCCCCCAGATTTGCAAGAAACCACAGGTTGGGAATGCCAATAATATATATTAAAAAAAATTAAAAAAAACATGAGAAGAGAAGAAACATAGAGAAAAAAAGAAACATCAACACAAATCCAATGACTTAACTTATGCCTTGTATTACTGTTGTAACTAGAACCTCTTAGCAGATGGAAATGGCAATAAAATCAAGATTACCATCCACGTCATTGATTATATAAGGTAGACTCTTTCTAAAGTGGGGACTTTTAGAAATTATTGTCCCTATATGTGTGGCTATATGTATAGAGTATGTTTTTAGTTTTGTGTCAACTATGATTAAAATGTATTAGAATATTATATGTTTACAAAACATTCTACGCCAAGCTATTTGCAAAGGTATATAATTATTCAAACTTGAATTATTATAAAATAAAAATAAAGATATTTTTTATTTAAATGTAATATATGAATTTAGTTTTAAAGTAAGATTTAAAACCATTTCCAATTAGTTAAAAGTTTACTTCTTATTCATAAAGTAAATAGTAAAATAAATAAATTTATTCTATTTTATTTAATAATATATAACAAATCAAAATAGATTTACATTTATTATTGATTAGTTCAGCATAGGGATGACTGAACACTCTAGCCCATACTCTAAATAGAGATTAGTGCACCAACTCGACAAGGTAGCATGGAAAAGACGTTTATTGCAACATAGTTTTCTAGAGAATTTTTGTTGAGTCAACCATATATATGTATGGTCGCAAGGAAATAGGAATATTGTTAGCAACCAACATGGAGATCATGAATGCATGGAAGTTCTTAATGAAGGAGATGTGCAAAAAGAAGTCCCCAAGTTCCTAATTTTAGAGGGTAAAAGTTCCCAATCAGTTCTGAACAATCTGGAACGGTTCCCATTGGATTGGGAAAGTTCCCTACAAGTTCCAAAGTTCCCTGGAAAGTCAAAACTTTGGGAACGAGTTTCCTAAAAGCCGAGAGTGGTTCCCATGCTACATAGGAAAAATCATATATAAAATATTAAATACTTAATGAGGTTGAACACATTTTTTACGAAAAAAAATTGGATACAATGAGTTAAATTCACTATGAGAAAGATCATGTGTGTGTATGTAATGTTCTTAATCAAAATTTTAGGCGCATTAACTCCAACTTCCTAATATATATTTAATTGATCCCCACATTTTTCTAAATAGTGGCCTTATTATGTTTATTGAAATAATAATCATATGGTGCATGCCAAAGGAATATATTTTCAAACCATTATAAGATGCCAAATAGGGTTCCTACTCACCATTGTAATGTTCCTACTCAAAAATCATAACTATTAACCCCAAAACTAGGAGCATTAGTTCAAATATTCCCACACAAAACACTAGGTTGCAAAGTCTTTCCAAACACCTCTCAACAAACTCAAATATGTCCCAAATAGATTCAACTTAACCCTTACACTCCAAGCATACCCAATATGAACAATAACAAAGTCAAGATAACATTTATGGAATTTGGGAACACTTTACACATACATTTATAATTGAGGGTGCGCTAGCATAATTGTCCATATTGATCCACTGGTAAAATGATCATATCTAGGGAATACGAAAAATATTTTTCAATGAAATAATTTTTTTTCCCAAATGGAAGTAGAGAACTTAACCTATTTTAATAGGTATTAGAACCCAAAAACTATCATAAATTCTCAAACTAGAAAGTAATTTTTGATCCCAAAACCTGAGTGCAATATTTCGAACACACACAATAATAAATATTCCAAATCAAGACCAAATATTTCCAAACACACACATATGAATTGAGAAAAATAGATTACTAACAAAGACCCATATGAATGAATCTGACTATCTCATTAATTCTACATAACCATACATTCACAAATCTACACATAGATTTATAGATATCCTCGTAGTTTAGCCAATGCTTGAATAGTGGATAATATAGAATGGAAAATAATGTGATTTTTATTATGAATGGAGTATATTCATAGAGTACATAGAAGGATTCAACATAATCTTGAAATGGAAATAATATTTTATTCAAAATGGAGAGAAATGGATGCTAGAGAACCATAGAGAAAAGGGGGGAAAATACATCTCCAATGAGAAATCCACTTCACCGTTACATTGGCCATAAGAAATATTTTGACCCAAAATTAGATATTTTACTTCTATAGTGTACCCTCCATTAAACATCATTTATACTCAGCCATTAGAATAACCTTCATGAATTTTGGATAGCCACAAGTGTGTCATCTCAAGCAGAATCCACCAAAAACTTGCACTCCTAGATACACCATATATCACAATTCTATTAACTGGAACTCAGACATACGGACATGAATTAAACCCCACTACTATTTATGAACATAAAAAACCTCTCTCTCTCTCTCTATATATGTGTGTGTGTGTGTGTGTGTGTGTGTGTGTGTGTGTGTGTGTGTGTATGTATNTGGAATATTTCACAACCTAAACTAGTTTACAATTGCAAGGGAACATCTCCAAATATAGAAAGGGGATCGTCTCTCAAGCAATGAAAATATACAAGAGATATCCAATATGAAAAAATCAAAATGACCAAAATGTTTATCCCAATAGACATGCACCTTCTTATAAAATCCATTCGACCCTACCCCTTCCTTCTAGAATTATCTTGTAACATAGTTAATAAAATATATTAAATAATGTTAAATTTACGAGAGAGTGGGTTATTAGAAGAAATTTAAATCCCTTCTTAATGTTATGTAACCAAATAGCTTTTTACCCTACTTTGAAATTGGAATTACCTATTTATAGCCAATTTTGGGGGAAGTTACACATTCATGTGTGCCCACCTTCAACTCTATCACCCTTGTTGACTAAAAATAGGACCTGAAACATGTAATAGAATGTCATAAGTTGTTATAATCTATCATAGGAAGTGATTCACTTCATAATTTGTCATAAGATTGTCATAGATGTCATAGATTATCATAGATTTTCTATTTTTATCCAAAGGAGTTATAACTCATGACATGGCTCTTCATAAAACTTCTTGAGAGTTACAAATTCAAATTTATGCCCTCGTGATGTATTATTCCACCTTGTAATTCAAATTTGGGGTAATTTCAACTAATATGGGCCCAATTCAACCTTCTTATGCACCCTCCTTATCCAATTTTTCCTAATGTTGCATCACTTCACAATTTGGACATCAAACTCTAAAAATATTTGTCCCACATAATCACTTCGATCATTTTCCATGACTTTACGAAGTGACATAGGTAAATGCATCTAACTAGTCCAATGGAATGGTTGATATAAACAAAATTGGAGACATTACAATGTGTGTGTGTAAGCTTGTTACTATAATGAAAGGGTTTGAAAATCGAAATTGAAGGTACAATCCCTTAATCATCACCACATAAAAATTGTATTAAAGGCCAAACAACAATACATTGAAATATTGTATATACATGCTACCATAGATAATGGGTTGCTCTTGAAGGGCTTCACAATGTTCTAACAACTATATACAAATGTAATGCAAAACTAAAATATATAGTAATAAATCCACTGGAAACCCATTGAGTCTATATATGTTAATACAAGCAAGATAATATAAAGGGTATTACTGTAAAATTATTCCATAAATAATATATCACATAAAATTATAACAACAACATGTAGTTCAAATATGTGGGCATATCCCTTCATGTTTTACATAATATCAAACCAAAAGATTCCTTGCACAGGAAAAATCATAACAATACCTTGCACAAGAAAGCAGTGAAAATTTGACAACTCCATCATAGATTTAATCCTTTGTTGAATGTTGGAACCAAAAACCTTCATGATACTTAATCTATGTTTTCAATCTAGTCAGGGTTAAAACACACGTTTACATAGTAAATAACAATGGTATCGTATCCCTTGTGATCGTTCTAAACTTAAGTATGATATGTGCATGGACTAATGTCATTTCTAACGTATGTTAAGGACCAAGATTCATCATGGTAGGATTAGCTGAAAACCATGCTTTTCATTTTCCTTTGTAGCCACGACCTCAGTGATGCAGTCTTATGGGTTGTCGACTACAAGAGGGAAGATCATTAGAGGAAATTTGAGGTCTAAAATGGGCCTTATAAGAAAACTAGCCAACAATAAATTTTTGTGAGTTTGAATTCAAGAACCAATACAATTTCAGAAAAATGAGTCAACCATAATGGTTGACTTGACATATTTTTCATTAAAAAAACTACTTTTTGTTCATATTTTCAACATATATGCACGCGTTTTTACTCAAATTTCGAGTGGGAGGGCTCATTTTTACTCAGCTGTCATCATCACTTTTTTTCAGGTATTTCTTGTTTTGGGGGCACCAGGGTCCATCAAACATATGTAGTGTGGGTACTCGTTAGATGCGAAATTAAATTATGCATCCAACGAGCCATCCCACTCTAATTTTGAGTAAAAATGCAAGCATATATGTCAAAAATACGAACCAAAAAAAGTAGTTTTTTATTTATTCCTCCAAACTTAATAGATATTATTTTATTATTTTATTATTTTCCTTGGGAGGCCCATTTTAGACCTCAAATTTCTGGAAGAAAATAGTGGCAAAGGTTAATAAATCAACATATATTTATAATTGGAAAAATTAAACCATAAGCAACAAACGCTGTAATTGCTAAACTGTAACGTGACGTTGATATTTACGGAAAGGACAACGGATACATTGCTTCCGTAGATGGAGATGCAGGAGGTTAATATCCATGAAATTAAAACAGTTATAATCCATCTTCAAAAACCAACAAGTTTAGACATAATCTCGGCATGAGATCCAAAGGAATAGTCATCGTGTATGATAAACATCTTCTTTCTACCATGAAAGTGTTGAGTTGAAACATTGTTATGAAAATGCATGGTGAAGGGAAAGAGATGAGCTCCTAACCCTCTTGGAGTACGGTAATCCTTGTCCATAACTAGTAATTGAAGAGATGGATGTAGGATTCAAGAATTAACCAGAGTTTATTGTTTCCAAGGCATTGTACTAGTTTATGTATCATGCTTCAATATAAAGTCTAATTATAATGTTTTATTTATATTTCTATTTTAACCATGGATGGAGAGAGAGACAGAGAAATAATTTAATAATGATATGGTTGTGTAAATATATACATATGTATTAATTAAAATACATATTATAACATGTAAATATGTGGTTGCATGTTTAGTATTTTTTATCCATCATATGGGCACTTCTACATGTGTGACAATGCTAAAATTTTCTTCATAGAAAAGCACATTATGGATGGAAGAGCATAGATTTTTTTGTTGATTCCCATGGCCTATATCACCCCTTGATTTCTACAGTCTATCTCTTTTTATATATTTGTCTTAGGGCATATAGGTCGGTGTAGATGTGACAACTTGCGTGCCACATGGTAGTGATCCCTTTACTACTAGCCTACTTTCCCAAAATGTTGCAAACTTGTGTTTCTTTATAGAAACTAGTGTTCCACACACTATTTTATTTCCTTTCATTACCGTGTCCCTCCAAAAATGATGAAAAAATGAAAATAAATTAAAATAATGGTAGTTGGGATTTATGTACCATAACCTCTCTACCTATCCTTACCCCTTCCTCGAAACCACCTATTTCATCCATGTCATAAATATAAGGGAGATATCACATGAAAAGGGAGAACGAAATCATGGTAAGGTTATGCTGGAGGAATTTTGGTCAAAGTGAGGAGCAAAGGGACCTAGATCAAAGGTTTAAGAAGGTGCTTGATCAGGATCAAGGTATTATATGTAGTTTCTACAATTTATTCAATGAATAAAGAAAAAATTTCCTTCCATAAATGACTTGTCTATTTGATTATAAATGAATGCAATCTATGAAAGTGTTTCATTTTTTTCTAGTATCTATCTGTTTTCAATAATTGTTATAAATTTATTTAAAGTCAAAAGCATTGGAGGAGGGTAATGTTTATATTGTAGGTTTTGGATCAAGGTGTTAGGATTATTAATCCTCCCTTGGTCAAATGTCTATTATATTAAGTTTTCCTAACTTATGAAACTTAATTAATTATTTGGGTCCACTAGTACAATTGGGTCCACTTGACCTAATGGAGCCACATGTACTAGTAACTTGAGTGTGGGTAACAATTCTAGAGGTTAACTTCCACTTACTGTATGTGCATGCATTAGTTTGGAAACCTCCTAGAACAATCCCTACATTTTAGGAGCCACTAGAAGTCCCAGCACCAACCTACTTCAGTTAGTTTGAGTTAGTACTAGTTAGTTTCAGTTAGACCACAATTACTTTTAGTTAGTTCACAATCAGTTAGATAGTGCATGCCTTGCATGGATAAAGCATGGTTGTAGGTGGAGTAGGCTCCTCTTCCCACCTACCACAATCAGTTGCACTGAGTTAACTAGCCATCACTTACTGATTGAGTTGGTTGGACATCTGGGAGTTGATTTTGGACTCCGATATTGATTGAGAAACAATGCATTAGAGATTTAGTTAGATACATTCATATACACATGGTAGATTCAAATTTCTCCCTAATGCATTTAAATTCTTCCTATTTGTAAACTATTGTAACATCGGATTATAATTATGAATGATACTGTAAATTCCTGAGCAATACTTATATGTTTCTTGTGTGGTTTGTTTTGTTCAGTTTGTATCATCATTCTCAATTTACTGCAAACATTATTAGAACTATCTGCCTGAATATCTTAATGTCATTCAAATTCTAATATGGTATCAGAGACTTCTTAGATAGGATTCATGCTTGTTTCTCCCCATCGAACATGTGAAGCAACTGGGTTTCCACAGAAGTCCCCTATGATTATTTGCTAGCTCTAGATTTATTCAGATTAGTGGAGAGGGCATGATGGACCCTAAAAATATGTTCATGCCAGGAGGGAAAGCATGATTATAATAGTGCATATGTTTTATTTTGTTATTGCAGTGAAATTGGTAGGTGCTATGTAGCTTGTGTGAAGTTTTGCAGTACTTCCAGCCGGAGGAATTATGATTTCTCAAACCCCTGAACCATGGATCCTCACAACTTCCAATTATATTTAATGGATGATTGATATTCATCTGTCCTTGCACAAGCGTGGCTACCATAGGATCATACATGGATGAGATCCTGAGCCTCATCATTCGATTGAACGAAATAAATTTCTGAACAGTTGTGATGAATCATTAAGGTACTTATGGACTTATATGTCCAGAGATCTTCTCTTCCACCTAGAAGTATTGAGGAATCCCATAGAATATTGTGAGAAGCTTGATATCTTGTTTAACAAACAAGATGAGCTTCGGGGAAACATTATGGAAAATGAGTTGGTATCTTTACATCTGAGCAGTTTTGAGACTATTGAGCAATTATTTACTAATTTCAAGTCTCTAGTACTCCAATGCAGACAGTGCGGGATAGAGAGGAAGGATGATCAGAATGTCCTTTTTGTACTCAACAAACTAAGACCTCAGTATTTTCTATTTGTTTCCATATTTCATTCCAAGCAGGAAATCTTTCCTAATTGGAAGGTTCCTTCATTAGATTCTTTTTCTGAGTCATTAATCAAGGAGAAATCCAAGTTTATGAGAATGGGAGTCATCAAGGCCTCCAAAGATCAATCTCTCCTAGTTTCTTGACTCTTCCAAAGTGCTAGCAAATTGGGAAATTAAAGAAAAAGGAGCCAAAGGCAGCTGATTCGAAGCCTAAACAGAATCAACAAACTTCTAAAAGGGCCTCCGGCTCCAAGAAGAAGAAGTTTGAAAAGAAGTTATGTCCCTATTGTGAAAAAGGGTGCCATCTTGAAGATCATTGTTTAATGAAATAAATTGATGAAATGTCAGCTCTTCTCAAGAATCATATCATTGCTTCCCAAAGAGGAAATAAGCCTGATGAATAACCAGAGATAGAAGATACTTAAAGGTCTCATTATTTGAAAGAAACTATATCTCCATCCTTAGCATACATAATAGATTATGGAGCTTCCAACCACATGGTTTCTTCCAAAGAATCTTTCTCTACCCTCTCACTAACAAAAGGGCTGAACATTCACATTGGAGATGATTCCCAGATTCTAGCAGAAGGAAGGGGCTCAGTCAGAGCGAAGCATGGTGATTTCAAGAATTTATTATATGTACCCTCCCTTGCTGCTAACCTATTATATTTTTGTCATATGACTCATATAGGCTCTCCCAGGAGAGTTACATCTTATTAAATCATTTGAGATTATAAAAAAATCCATTGGACTACTTGTAGTGAATGGTATTGCAAATCACTCTACCAAAGCTTATGAGTTCTCACATTTCTTACATGTTTCTCCTCCTACAACTTTATTGTCTCATGCTAACAACAAAATCAAGATTTGGCATGAGAGATTTGGTAATATCAATTTCAAATATCTGAAGCTACTCCACAATGATAAAATAGTTGAAGGTTCTCCCTCCATCTAAACTTCTGATGTAGTATGTGTTGGTTGATTGGTAGGTAAGCATATAGAAAATAAGTATGATGTTGGGAAGGCACATAGAGATGCCTCTACACTTGATTTGATACATAGTGATGTAGAAGTACCTATGTCCACAAAATCCATTAATGGTTGCAGGTACTTCCTCACCTTTATTGATGATTGATCACAATATTTTTGGATCTACTTCATGAAACAAAAATCAGAATTTTTTGTGAATTTTAAAGTTTTTAAAGCTATGGTTGAGAATATTTTCAATAAGAAGATCAAGTCAATACGATATGATAAAGGATGAGAGTACATCAAAGTAGATTTCCATAGCTTCTGTGAATCAGAGGGGATTCGAATAGAACACTCAGTTCCATACACACCACATCAAAATGATGTGGCTAAGAGGAAGAACATATCACTAAAAGAGATGGTAACATGCCTTCTCCATGCCAAACATCTACCTCCTTCTCTTTGGGCTAAAGAAATAAACTATGCTTGATATTTTCAGAATAGGGTGATTTAGAAGTCAGTAGTTGGAGTCAATCCATTCAAAGCACTACATGGGTATAAGCCTGATGTCTCTCATCTAATATTTTTTCATTCCAAATCTTGGTACCGAGTACCGCTTGATAAGAGGAAGGCCTTCCAAGCCCAAATTAGTGAATGCATTCTGCTGGGATATGTACAAGATGAAAAAGCTTACAAACTAATGGAGGTTTCAACCAGAAGATGCTTCATTGAAAGAAGTGTCCAGTTAAAAAAAGATCAGTTGCATGATACTCCTCCAGCAACACAGGAAGGTATAACTATTTCTCCACCTATTGTGGATGATGACGATGTGATACATGTTTCAGATTCAGATGAAGAAGATCACATTCAGCATGATCATGTTGTTGAGACTGAATCTCAAGAGATTCTAGATCCAAATCTAGTACCAATTCCTAATCAGAAGCCTAAATGTAGATGGGCTCAAAAGATTCTTGATGCAGCTGGAAGTGGTGCTGGAGATCCAAAAGATAGAAGAAGAATAAGGTCATATTATTAGAATGAGCATCTTCTACTATCTCTCACAGATTCTCTATCTACAGTATGGTGCAGCAAAGTTCTAGGTCTGTACTACTTGATGATGGCAAATGATCAACTACATGGCCCACAGAAGAAGAAAATTGAGCATTCCCTACCTTCATCATCTAGAAGAAACAAACAGAGTCATCAGTTCAAAAGTACATTGACAGTTGCATTGATGGACCATAATGTTGCATAGAGCTGCAAATTTGGAGCAGTGTTTTTGCTCAAGTTATTTTTCTAAGGAGGAAGCTTCTTTCTTCTAAAGATAACTTGCATATTGCTATTTCCTGCTTATTTTGATGGGGGGGGTTTCCCATGAGGTTTTCCATTGTTTCCTCAGTTGTATTAAGCAACATTTTTTACTATATTTTAGATTGTATTTGGGTGACCTATGGTCTTGTTACCATGAACCACAGTTTTCCAAGTCAGGATTTAAGGGGGGTGTTGGGATTATAAATACTCCCTTGTTCAAATGTATATTAGATTAAGTTTTCCTAACTTAGGAACCTTAATTAATTATTTGGGTCCACTAGTATAATTGGGTCCACTTGACGTAATAGGGCCACATGTACTAGTCACTAGACTGTGGGGAACATTAATAGAGTTTAATTGCCACTTACTACATCTACATGTATACGTTTGGGCACCTCCTAGACCAATCCCTACATTTTAGGAGCCACTGGGAGTCCCAGCACCAACCTACTTCAGTTAGTTGGAGTTAGTACTAGTTAGTCTTAGTTAACCCCCAATTACTTTCAATTAGTTCACAATCAGTTAGCCAGTGCATGCCTTGCATGGATAATGCATGGTTGCATGTGGAGTAGGCATCTTTTCCCACCTACCACACTCAGTTGCACTAAGTTGACTAGCCATCACTGATCTATTGAATTTGCTGGACATTTGGGGGTTGATTTTGGACTCCGATATTTATTGCTACACGATGAGATAAAGGCTCAGTTAGATACAGTCAAATTCATAGGGTAGATTCAAATTTCTACCTAATGCATTCAAATTCTTCCTATTTGTAAACTATTCTAACACCAGATTATAATTGTGAATGATACTGTAAATTCCAGAGAAATACTTGTTTGTTTCCTGTTTGGTTGGTTTTGTCTAGTTTGTATCTTCATTCTCCATTTACTGCAAACATTATTAGAAATATATATTTGAAGATGATAATTCCATTCAAATTCTAATACAAGGATTTGGGAGCAAAGATGGAAGTGTTGAAACTAGGATCAACCTTTGTTTTGAAAGGTACTTGGTGCTTACTTTGAAAATCCTTGTTTATGTTGCAGATGCTATGTTTTATTTCATGTCTGCACATACTTTGGTATTTTATTGAAGTTACATTAGGTTGGTAGCGTCAACCTCACTACTAGGATAAACTCCCTAATAACAGAACTAGTGACGCCACTGGGAAATATTTTATTTTCTTGGGGATCTTTTGCTTGAATTTTTTCCAGTATAAGTGTGTTTATAGATCTGAAGTTGAGTCTACATGAGGTATGAATCCTTGTCTCTATCGTAGAACTGTTTTTGTTAAGAATTTCTTTATTTTCTAAAAAACTTTAAGAGAGACACGTTAGTGGGTCTTACATGTACTAGTGTTTACCATATTTACACATGATTTTTAATTAGCACAGTCGTGTGTCACATGTAGTTTGTTGTACACGTTACAATCACATGTACACTTATAGGAAAGTTTGTGCCTGCTAGGGTTATTCTTATGATTTCACCTTTATTTTTTCTGAGTGGAATGTTCTCTCGAGGTTCTCAGTAAGAATTTTTTTTGCCCCTACAACCTGGTTGAATTATTGTTATCTAATATTTAGGTGTCCTTTTGATTGGTAGCTTATAGAAGAATATTTGTCATAGGCCTCTATGCTTGAGAAGTTATGGTTTGATTATTGTTTTTAGTTTTGGTTGTATTGATGTTATTGGACTATCTAATAGTTTCTTAGGATCCTAAAAGGTATCTTCCTTGAATACTTTACTTTCTTTAGTCTGATCTTATAGGATAGGTACGTATATTTGAAACACTTTTTTCTTATCTTAGTGTGATATACTTGTTTATGATTAGTTTTTCCTTTTCATTTCTGAAAGTGAAAATTAAAAAAAAATGATTTCTTTGAAATCAACTTAGTCTAGTGATGTAGTCATAGTTTCATATCAACACTTACTTTTTTTAAGGAAAATAATTTTTTTGCATTGATAGGTTTTCATTATTGGTTTTTCAAGCTTCGAAAAGGAAAATAAAAGTGAAAGTTTTGCATTTTTATTTCCATTTTACACCTATCATGTTATTTCCATGCATGAGTCAGAACATCACTAGCCTCACAACCATCACCCTCTGAGTAAGTAATAACCCTTTAGAAAAATGCTAATTTTATATTTATTAGTAAACTTTTCTTTTTATAGGGATAATCACTAACTATGTTAGGCTAGTACTATCGATTAGGAATTATGTTTAACTATCGAGACTATTTAAACTCGGACACAGTGGCCTGTTTTTAGGAAATCCAATTTCTTAGAAGGTGAATAGAAAAGCTCCTTTGACATCAGAGATAAGCATGAGGTCATGTGAGGTTGAGTAGAGGAGATATACCTCTAATACTTAATTGAGCATATACAAGATTTAGTGTGTGTTATGGGACTTATCAGTACCACCTTTTTCCATCTGTCGTGCTAGTTCTTTTAAGTTTCAGGATTTTCTACCTTTCCCATGTGTATTGACAAGACTGATGACTATCCCACTCGTCCCTATCTATGATCTTGGTAAAATTAGTATGTTAACTTTAAGGATCATACACAGGTGATGGTGGAGGATTATTTCCACTGTACCTAGGATCGATATGGGAGGAAATCCATTACATTACATTTGGGAAAGCGGTTGGTGATTCAAATTCTTAGAAACAAGGATGTGTAGTGTGGACCCTAAGGAACTGTTATCCATCCTTTAATGGTTTGTTTTGGGCCTTGATCATCACAAAATTTCCTTTGGAAGGCATCTGTATTCTCCTGGTTTGGATACTTAGGATTTTTCATAGCGGTTTGTTGTTTGTTATAGTTTTTCTTTAGTTTTTCCTAGGTTCTTATTGATTTCAGTATTTATCTACAGAGGATCATCCTCTTCATAAGTGTAGAAGGATATAGAACCTTCCTCAAGTAATAGTGGATATATTTCTCCACGATGCTCTTTTTTCCAGCAGAACAAATGATATATAATTTGATAAGTGAAGCATATGAACAATATGTCCTTTTGTATCAGCTGGAAATGCAATAAAATTAACAAGACCCAGTGGTCATTTACATGGAGTCATGGTTATCAGAAAGTTTTATCTTTCTAGAATTTGGAATCAAAGTAGAATATGATTGTAATTATACTTTGAAAATCAAATTTATGCTACAAATATCAAATTTTTATTTGATTTTTATTTGCATGAAAGAAGTTCTTACAGCTAGTTCATTGGAAGCATGATTACACATGACTAGTTTTCTTTTACTAGTTAGAAGTAGGAGTAGTCAAAAGAATAATATCTCGATACGATCATATGTATTATTTCTAGTGTCTTGTTGTCACATCTCCTCGTGCCTCAGAGGAGAAACGTGACCATAGTCCCACACATTTAATGAATGCGCATCCATATGCTCAAAGTTCATTCTATTAATCTTTGTATAAATTCTCTAACTTCTCAATAGTACATAAATTGCTTATGTCCATGCTCAATTTGACGACCTATGAAGAAAAATATCAGAGGAGAGCAAACGGTGGAGAGAATCGTGATGAAAATTGATGGTCACAACCCGCTCCACATCTCGAAACAGATCAACGACAGAGAATAAATCCCGCAAGAGTCAATGGTGCAAAAAACTTGAATCTATCATGAATCGGGGAAATATGAAAATTAGGGTCCCTCATCCTACACCCCATATTCCGCATTCCTCATTCTGCATTCCGCATTCCACATCCTGCATGCGAAATAGACCATTGTAGAAATAATCTATTCTGGAATTAGAGATTGTGAAGCCGCATCCCACATTCCAACATCCCGCATTCCCGCGTGTGGAAAGGTGATTTGTGGAAGGAAATCGACAGGGAAGGGAATCCATGGAAGGGCATTTCTACATCCCACATCCCGCATCCCACAAGCTGCGGAAAGTAAAGTTGTGAAAGGGTATTTCTGGGGAAATTCAACCTTCTAAGAGAATTCTTGGTCATCTAAATCCCAGAAAATTAATTTAAAAAATGTATTGAAAGAAACATGCATAGATGCATACAATTGAAATTATACATCGGAAGCAATTCATAAATTCAACAAACTAAACATGTTCATCATATTTCATGAAGAAAATACAATTTGCATAGATTAACACATAGATACTTATCTTTGAAAGACGTTTTTCTGCAACCATCTATGTCGCTGCAAGGTTCCACCAAACCATAGGCCAATGCACTCATAAATCTCTTAGCAACATTGCCACCCCTGACTTGGGAATGATTCCCACAAGGAATAATGAACAATAACAGGATCACACAAAGACAAGAATACAACCAAACTTAGCCAAGCCAACGCACATGGGTTTATCAGGATGCAAACAAACAAGCCAATATACTGTTGGGTTTATTAGACTGTAGTCAGTCAAGCCAACATTCTCATTAAGGACGATCCAAGCCAACTAACATATGGGTTTATCAGGCTACAAAGGAGCTGGAAAGATTGAACTGCTAATCTAGTGAGGTCAACAACCGAGCTATCGACACCAGCAATAGATCATCCTTGGATCCTAAAACATCTACACATCCAACACAAGGAAGCATCCCCTTCTCTGCTACACAATACCTCAGGCTATGCCTTCCCTTCTAGTGTTTTTCAAGGTGTGCAAAGAAGAAAACCAACCCCTCTAGATATATTTGTGACGTTCCTTCCTACACTAGGTTTATCAATGTGATTCAGATCCAATTCCACTCTAGACCAGTTCAGACCAAGGAAAAATATGCACACACAACATACCATAATTTTAACATAGCAAAACATAGTTCCACTCACTATGTGATAGAAGATACCATTGCACAACAACACTTAGTATGGTAACAACAGACGAACAACCGAGGAAAAAACACAGTTGTGCAAAACCAGCAAACGCACAACGCGCATACATAGAATTGAATGGGGAATGATCATAATGAAACGCCACATTTCGATGAGAGCCAAATGATGGACTAGGCATCCACAATGAGGAAAAAAAATGAAAATGTGAAGGATAGATGATCAAAAATGTCACGCCACTCCCAAAACGTGAGGGAAGATGAAGCATCAATGCACGAGGAAATGGGGATACATTTTCTGGGTGTTTTCTTTTGACACATGGCTTTCCTCCTATGGCTCAAGGTTAACATCCCCTCTCCTTGTTCCTTAGGAATTCATGCCCCCATCTCATTATTTGTTTCATTGACATAGATGGTTGTGGGTTTTTAATTAAATTGCATATTTATATGATGTCCAAAATTATATATTGTGCTTGACTTAGCACCATAAACCATAGGCATCAACCCCAATCACCTATTCACAGAACATCAATCAATAGTAGGGTGTTATCCTTGAGCTCCTTTCCATGATTCCATACAATATTCTCATCATATATATTTAATGCGAAAACAAGGTCAAAACCAAGGTGTTTCATTCCCATCCCCCTTCAATAGCACTATCCTCCTTGCTTTACAAAATTCAACAAAAATGCTACGCTGGTACCGCCCTCAGTGCTCTGCATAATTGAACAAAAATAAATGTGCCAATCACATGGCATCCTCCATCTCTGATGTCGCTTCTTTAGGACCGTAGTGCTCCCATTGCACCTTTACCTTCCCTATGGCTCGGTTCTGGAGCATTGTGACCTTCCTGGGGAGGATGCACATTGGCTCGATTTGGAATTCTCCCTCAAGTTCTACCTGAATCACATCCCAATTTATCACATGGTTAAGATCATGTACATATCTCTTAAGCAAAGAAACATGAAAAACACTATGAGCCCTAGTGCTAGTAAGCAATGCAAGTATATATGCAACTGGCCCTATTCTTTCAAGCACTTCAAATGGCCCACAGTATTTAGGTGTCAACTTGACACAACTTCCAATATTCAAGGAACTCTTTTTTTCCCTCACTCTGAGGTAAACATGATCCCCAACACTACAGCCATTGTTCATCCTATGCTTATCTACATAGCTTTCCTGTCTATCATGGGCTACTTTCAGATTCTTCTTGATCTCTACAACCTCCTACTCCATCTCCTTGAGAAATTATGGACCAAGCAGAACCCTGTTCACTGGATTATCCAAAGTCACTGGTGTCCTACACTTCCTACCATACAAATCTTCACATGGACTCATCCCCAAGGATGCTTGTTGTCCATTTTTATAAGAAAACTCTACCAAGCGTAAATATTCTTCCCACTTGGTTGGTTTTTCCATCACATCCATGTGAATCATGTCTTCAAGCACTTGGATAACTCTCTCTGTCTTCCCATCAGTCTGAGGATGGTAGGCGGTGTTGAAATTTAACTTCTTCCCCAAATTTGCAAACAATCCCTTCCAAAAATTGGAAGTGAACTTGACATCTATCTCTGATATTATTGCCTTAGGAAATCCATGCAATTTGAAAATCTCGTTCATGAATATCATTGCAATGTCATCAGCCTATGTGTAGAATTAACCGGTATAAAATGTGTTTCCTTTGTCAACTTTTCGACCACAACCATGATGGAATGATCTTGTCTCCAAGTCATTGGAAATCCTGTAATAAATTCCATGGAAATAACTTCCCATTTCCATTATGGAACTGGAAAAGGATGCAAAAAAAATGATGGGTGTTGATTCTCAACCTTCACATGCTGGCATTCCATGCACCTTTAAATATATTCAGCCATGTCCTTTTTCATACATGACCAAAAGTAGTGCTTTCTAGCTGTAGCAATTGTCTTTTGATATCCTAGGTGCTCAAAATATGGAGCTTGATGGATTTCATCCATAACAACCCTCCTCAAATATGCTACATTTGGAATATAAATTTTGTTCTTATAAGGAAGGAGTCCATCTTCTTCTAATTTATATCCCTCATACTTCTTTTCAAGGCTTTACTGCTGCAACTTATCTTTTATCTGCACATATAATTCATCTTCAGTAGCATGATCAACAATCTGTTGTCTCAAATATGGCTGGAAAATACTAAGAAATTCCACATGCATTTCCTGCACCTTTGTGCTGAGTGAATCAACTACCTTATTCTCTTTTCCTTTTATGTGTTTGATTTCAAAATCAAACTCGCATATAAACTCCATCCATCTAGCTTTCCTATCATTTAGAGTAGTCTAATCAAACAAATATTTCATACCACAATGGTATGTTCTTATCTCAAATCTTCTTGCCATCAAGTAATGCCTCCACATTTTGGGATCATGTACTATGGTTGCAAGTTCTAGGTCATGAGTGGCATAGTTCTTCTCATTCTCCTTCAACATTCTTGACTCATAACATATTACGTGATTGTCTTACATAAGAAATCCTCCAAGCCTTTGGCTGCATGCATCAATACACACCACAAAGTGTTTCTCTGGGTCTGCAACTCTCAAGAAGGGGTCACTTGTGAGAATATTCTTCAACTGCTGGAAGCTTTCTTCACACGTCTATGTCCATTCAAAATTTATCTCCTTCCTTTCCAAAGAAGTGATGGCATGTGCAACATTGGAGAATCCTTCAATGAATATCTTGTAGTATCCTACAAGTCCCATAAAAGATAGTACATCTGTCACATTTCTTGGAGTAGGCCAATTCATAATGGCTTCAATCTTGTCAGGGTCCATAGATATACCCGCTTATGAGATAATGTGACCCAAATACATAATTCTATCTTTATAGAAGTCACACTTGCTCAGCTTTGCATATAATTGATGCTCCCTGAGCAATTGTAATGTCAATCTCGGATGTTCTTCATGCTCTTCCTCATTCTTAGAATAAATAAGAATGTCATCAAGGAAAACAAGAACAAACTGGTCTAAAAACCTAATGAAGACACTATTCATAAGGCACATAAATGTAGCTGGTGCATTTGTGAGACCAAATGGCACCACTACAAACTCATAATGTCCATAACTTGTTTTAAATGTTTTCTTATGAATGTCTTCATCCTTGATTCTCACATAATGGGAACAAGACCTCAAGTCAATCTTGGAAAATACCTTTTCTCCTCTCATTTGATCAAAGAGGTCACTAATTCTAGGAAAAGGATATTTGTTCTTCACAATGGATTTCTTTAGTTGTTTGTAATCAATATGCAATATGAGTGTACCATCTTTATTCTTCACAAACAAAACTAGTGCTCCCCAAGGAGATACACTCGGCCTGGTATACTTCTTTTCCAATAACTCTTGCAGTTGCGTCTTCAGCTCTAGCATTTCTGGTGTACTCATCGTGTAGGGTGTCTTGGACACTAGTGATTCTCCTACCACAATTTAAATTGTGAATTAAATGTCTCTCTTTAAAGGAAGCCATGGAATCTCATCAATAAAAACATCCCTAAATTATTCCAATACAGGATAGTCCTCCAAGCAAATAGTTTCATTCTTTGTAGCCTCCACAACATGAGCTGCATACACTCTGCAAGCCTTTTTACAAAACTTATTCAACTGCATTGCTGAAATCTTCCTCACATAAATCACCTTTGGAATGCCTCTTACAAATCTTGGGTTCCCTTCTTCATCCATGAATTCAAAAGTCTTATTGTAACAGTCAAGTTTTACCCCGTGAGCTTCTAACCAATCCATTCCAATGAGAACATCATAGGAACCGAGTGGTAGAACATTTAGATCTACATAAGTGGCCAATCCATTCATCAGCAATGGAAATTTTTCTACCAATTCACTCACCTTTCTCTTAGTTCTAGTGGCTAGTTGAACTAACAACTATTTTCTATAATTTATTTTCTTAAAAGCACAAACCTCCACTACTCTAGAGCAATGTAACTGTGAGTAGAACCAGGGTCAATCAAAATAGAAACAGATTGCTCAACAATATTTCCTGCAACTTCAAGCACACTTGAATGGCGATATTCCTAGTGGTCCTCTAGTGTTGCATATATTCTAGGGACAAACCTTTCTACTTGACCCACTATTTCTACTTCTTGAATGTTGTAAGTTGGCCTTGCATTCTCATTCTCAAGTGGACAACACTTGCGCATGTGGTGTCCTCCACATTTCCAACATTGGAGTGGTGCTCTGTTCTGTTGTGGATATATTGGCTCTTCTCCCACCACTCTAGCTGGTTGCTTCTCAACTTTGGATGGTTGCTTCTGTTGATTCCTAAAGTTAGAAGGCTTGAAACCTTTATTCCTTTGGTCATACTTATCATTCTTCTTGTCCTTCCATGTCTTATGAGAATCTAGTTTGTCTTTTATTTGTTCATATAAATACTTAGCTTTCCTTATCACTTCTTTGAGAGTTCTAGGTTCATAAAAGTCAATTATGTCTTTGTAAGACTGAGGCAACCCACTCAAGAAACGCTGGATTTTCACCTTCTCATCTTTGATGTACCTGACATACCTCAATATTTACAAGAACCTATTTGCATATTCTTCCATGGTGTGCTGTCCCAATCTCAGCTCATGTAATTCTTTGATCTTATTATCATAGTACCTGTCAGATAGGTACTTCTTCTTGAAATACTTATGGAACCGTTTCCACACAAATTGCCTTTCATTAATCTTTTTCACTTGCCTGAAGTGCTCCCACCATATGGATGGCTACTCTAACCTTCATATTTCCTGAATATTCTTTGACTTGGAAATATTTCCTCATCCCAAGAAGCCAAGCTTTAGCTTCTTGACAATCCTTTATATCACCATTGAAGGTAGGAGGCGTTTCCTTCTTAAATTCATCACATGAACATCTTTGGTAGTGCCTCCTCTTATTCTTGTAGGAGGAATAACTTGAACCACAAGTGGATCCTTCAGAGTCAGATGACCCACTAGGAGATATCTTTCTTCTTCCAACAGTACTCTTACTTCCTTTTGGTCTCACTGTCCGGTCCCTAGAGTTCATCCACCTCTGAATGTCTGTCAAGCTTTGCAGCATGGTTGCATTCAGATGATTCTACTCCTCCAGAGCCTTAACCAATATTTCATTATCTGCCATGTGACTTTCAATCTCCACCCTTATGCTTCTCATGGTGGCGGCAAAATATGGAGGAGTATCATGAAACCTCCTCCCATTAGACTCTGTCTCCACATTTCCAATTCGTACATTCCCTACCATAGCATCTTCCTCATATTCATTGGGGTTCTGTGCATCATCTCACATGTTGGTTCTCATAGCTCAGCCAAACAAAATTTATCAAAGTGAACTATCTGGAATGATGCCCTTTGTGGGTGACTATAATTCTACAAAATGTGTTAATAAACAAAATTGTTAGATAATTTCAAAATCGAAACCACTTACCCACTACCCATGGCAGTTTTCCTTTTTATGGAGCTAACAATATTTTTGAAACCATTTACCAATAGCTCTGTTAACTATTCAAATTGGCCCATTTAGGCCCTAGCGATGCAACCACACTAGTACATGTGGAAATTTTTCCCATGGACTTTCATTTCTAAAGAAACACTTGTGTGTTGCTTTAGCAACGAAAATGGCCCCTTTGGTTCATTGGAAAACTTTTGTCTCAATAGCCACAATTTTATAACTTCGTTTCTATTTTGATGAACAAATAGATCTCATTTTCGACGAATGTGCGCCATTACAGCAACAAAACTATATAGCGACAAAAGTTTTTATAAATAAATGGACAAGTTTGTATAAATGGACAAATATGCAGCGATGAACCTTTGTGGCTTTAGCAACACAACCTTCATTTATTTAGCGACAAAACTTCACTATTGTAGCGACAAACAAATGAGTATCGATGAAATCCCTCGTGGATATAGCAATGAACCTTCGCTAATGTAGCAGGGGTATAGCGATGAACCGTCCATCGCTATAGTGACGACATACATTTTTTTCAAAAAAAAAAAAAATTTGCGACAGAGTGGTGGTGCCTTTAGTGACAAACCAGCATGGATATAGCAACGTGCGGGGTGCACTATAGTGACAGAAGAAATTTTTTTTTTTAAATGACGAACTTGATATACTAGTGACGGAAATTACTTTCGCTAGTATAGCAAGTTCGTCGATGTCATATAAAACCCATATTTTAAGACCATGGAAATACAATGAAGAAAAACTATAGATGTAGATAGAGGAAATTGAAAAAAAAATGTAAGGTAAATACATGCATAGCTATGTTCAAAGACTAGGCTTCAATTCTAAAAAATCATGATATCTTTACTCAATCAAGTACAGTTTCCTACTAAGCTCCTAAGTTCTACTATAACCATTATTTGCTTTTCAAATCTTTGTCCAACACTTGCAAATAGATTGTGATTTATTTTTCTCACGTGATCAGATAGTTAATATTTCATTTAATTGACAAAACCTTTTCTCTTATATTGGGTTGTAGATATTTCCTTACACAGTAAAACAACCGTAGAAAAGCAATAGTTTCAAGAACTTGTGAAGCTTACCTAGTTTAGCTCATATGATCTCTATATTGATATGTGTGCTTTCATGAAGAAAAATAGAAACCACACTTACCAATGCATAAATAGATACCAAGGTAAGTTGCATATGACCAGCAATCCCATGATCAATCACTTTATCATCTGGACAAATTTGTTGCAACAAAAAACCTCGAGATTTGAATTTATGATAGGGAAACAATAAACAAGCCTTACTACATAAGGTGGTAAAATATATTGTCTTCTTGCTCTCTATTTTATGTTTCTTTTTAACCATTTTTTGTTCCATCCATGCTATGATAGCATAACTTTTATGTTCAGATTCTCCCAAGAAAATAGAAATCCTCTAAAGTAGTCAAATTACACTGCGAAAAAATAATACTGTACATTTTGCCAGACCTAGAATAGTCTCCCATCCTCGTGCTTGAAAGTAGGGAGAATACAAGGTTATTTGATGATTCATCATCCAACATAAACCTAGGATATGAACTCCCTTGATCATAGTCACAAAGATACCAATATTAGTTTTGATTTGACATCACTATGTAGAATGTGGCATACATGTTTGAATTATGATTGCTTTTGCGTGTTACGTTTTTCATGGAGTGGTATCAAATGGAAACCCCATAATCAACGAGCACATGTTAGGAATTATAATAATTTAATAACATAAGAGGTTCAAGATAATTTTTATGGGTTAGGTTTAGGCCTAGTAGCCTGTTAGTCATCTTATAGGGGTTTAAAGAGCTTCCATTATAGGAATTTGAAACACCCTATGGGATTATGTACATGGTTGCCAATGTAAATGCTTGGAATATATCCATTGAAATGCTTGGAATTCCTTAATGACCCTACCATATTTCATATCATATTCCTTCCAGTGCATTTATTTTGTCATAGGACCCTAAGTTACCAATGGAAGGTCCAAGGCCAATTGGCATATTTATTTTATTTATAGTAGTTTTCCTAAAATGACAGTTGAATTCCAAAGTTGTAAAAACATCAAATTTTATTTAGTGACTCCCCACATAATGCCATTACACTAAAAAAACATCAAAACTTTTAGAAATAATTAATGAGTACACTTTTAACCCTTCAAAAATGACATTCTTCTTCTCCTATAATCTAAGAATTCTCTCTTCAATTTTCTTTGCAATGAGGAATCTCACAACCTTGGGGGTTATATAAACATGATTTACAATAGTCAGTTATTGTATTAACAGAACTGTTAATTGAACAAATTGTTGTATTTATAATAATATATGCAACAAGGTCTGGTATTTAATTTGATATTACCTTATAAGGTTCTAGTAGCACTCTTAAATTTCCAATCTGGCTAAAGTCTGAACTTAGGGTTTTTCCTAGCATTCACAGGGTTATGAACTGAATGCTTATTGGCCTTATTGTTCACACAAAGCTTGAGAAAGATTCCATTTTGTACCAACGAGTTAGTACAACATTGACTAATAGTTGTATGAACTTTGGAACTATTAAGAAGGAATTCAAAGGGAAAGCAAGTATGGGAATGTGATCTCTTCTAGGGGTGTTTTATTTCATCCTTTTGCAGACTTCTGAAGAGACTCTTGTCGATTTTAAAGAAATGTATTGTAGGGATAGGCATCTAGGTTGTGGTATTTGGAGATATATATACNTCACCCAGCTCATATTGATGTATATATTGGTTATCAAACCATGGTAAGGACTCAGACCTTCAAATGAACATCACATCACTACGCAAATTGCATGCAATGCTTCTAGTAATATTTAAAACCTAATTTCCTTCCAAACCATTGAAGTAATTATATAAAAGTTCTAGGGAAATTCAATGAGACTGAATTTTGTATGAGGATATATCCATGGGTAATTCATCCAAAGAGAAATGCAATCAAGAGAAATAGGAACATAAATGATGACTTACCACTCCAAAAATTCCTCATGGAGGACTATAGACAATACAAGAAAATTATTGTCGAATTAGAGGGACTATCTCAAGAAAATACTGAACGCACCAATGGCAATCAATGCTCAGGATTTATGAGAATTTGAGATCCCATATGTTTACTTGGAATCATTTCCAAAGGTATGTCTCTTAAATTTTTTCTTACAATAATACAAGGAGTCACAATGAAGCTGGGAAATAAGGGCAACAACCGATCTATATCCTCCTGGGGATCCATAGTCAACCACGAGAGATGGGATTTCCTTTTTTAAAGGGATAATACTCCTCTTATCCTACTCAAGTAGATGTATCTTGTCCTTCCACAAAGAATACTCAACAGAACAAATTTCAGTAAAACAAGGTGATCACACCACTGATTTTCTTTCTTATAATACAATACTTTGCATTAGTGCAAATCTATAACATTCACAAATGTTGGTCTGGTGCTTATATTTCACATATAATTTGGTTTTTCTAATAGTTGATTAAGCCAAAACATGCATTCTTATCATATGATTCTCACCTTGACACTTTTATTTTAACACAAGGCTTAGAAAGAAATAAATTATATTATTCTCTACAAATGACCAAAATTGGTCATCAAGTAGAAAATCAGTAACTAAAAAATGGGATGCCACACCATCTAAAGAGTATAATTCAAATAATATCCAATGTAAGCAAGTATGTACATAATTTAACAAACATATATACTACGAGATGGTAAATTCCACATGTCTAATTCCAAAATACAAAAGACCCCAAGGAATGACAAGTGTCTCCATCAAATGAGGGAACAATGCAAGAAAAGATCGGACCCTAGCCTCTAGATCCTCTCCAAAGGAAATATGAGCACATAGTAACAAAACCCTTAACTTCCATAGTAGAACTCTAATAAAGGTGGTTTGCAAGGTAATGAAGAAACCTAGAACCTCGGCCTTTAACCCAAGATTTGCTACAAAATTTAAAACAAGTGTGTAGATTCATCAATCAAGTGGTCCAAGGCTTCTATCTATCCTCTTGGTACTTTCCAAAACCGTTCTAGTAGGTGGAACCTTCTAGATACTTCATAGAGAAGGAATCTTCTAGTAGGTGGAACCTTCTAGTTAGCCTTCTTACAAATTATTGTTTTTCATATAACATCTACTTTATGGACCTTATTTAATAGAGATGGCCATAATACATGGCATCCTATATATCTAATTAAGGTGTTAAGGTAGGACCCTGACATATTTCTCTTCCAATGAAGCAAGGGATTGCAAAATTCACAAAGTCTACTTCACATATGAAAGTTTAAATTTTCTACATTAAGCATCATTAGAGTTTCACAAATTGTCTTTCACCTATATCCACGCCCTTTCAAACATGAAAGCTAAAATGAAGAAACCAGGGAAGAAAATCAGAAAAGGGGTAAAATAAGTGATTCCAACAACCACCTAGAGAGAAAATGCAGCCCTACCCTCGATGCAATAAGCAGTAACAGTCTAAAATGTTTTCACTGAGATTTAACATGATTTTAGTGATTACTGATATTAAAAATGCCTATCCATTGTCTAATAAACCTCCTCATTGAAGATTTAATATGAAATTAAACCAACTATTTTTTAATACCCAATAGTAACCACTACGGGTAAATGGGACTGTAAAAATAGTACATAAATAACAAAAATGAAAAGAAAAGAAACAAAGCTTTTATTTCATAAGTGCTCTCTAGAACCAATATACAAGATAGGTATTAGGATCCCTAAAATACCAAGTACTGGTGAGTTCACCTATGTTCACAATGCAAACAATTAATATTTTTCCATTTCTACTAATTTCAAGTTAATAATGTTAAAAGTGCATTGTCAAATGGGGAGGTAAAAAGAGAATCTCTAAATTCCTTCCGATTTGAGTTATGTTATTATTTTAGTTCAATAATTTCATAATCCCATTTGTACTACAAAATGCAATATAACAGAGAACATGTCAATTAATACTATAATAAACCATCCAACCTATAAATTACATACTAGTATGCTTATGAAAATTTATTAAAGAAAATCAATGCTAAGATGAGGAACCACACAACGATGCAGTGTTTCTGCCATCATAGCAAGTTACAATAATAGTTTGAACCATGCAGTGGAAATTAAGTTTCTAAAATTCAGAGATTTATATTACTCGCCCACATTTTCCTTGAAAAAGATTTTTTTAGTACGTGAACTTGATGCCACTTTGTATTGAGTGTAATACAATGCTCATATGTGTTTTCCTCATCTATTTGGGTATCAGCTGAACCAATATGATAATGATAAAAGTTAAATATAAAATGAGAATGAAAATTTAGATATAAAACATCAAAATACCTTAACCAACTTATTAAAGCACATTATTGAAATATGTAACATTTCCAAAAGCATATTACCAAAAATTCATCCATATTTAAAAATGCACAATGAAATACTTGTTAAAATATCCTAAAAACTTACAACGTGAACAATGGATCAGAAAGTTGCATTTGATATATGAACTGAAATCTGCATGGCCCGAAAAATTTGTATGCAATACAAATTTCTTGATTTTTTGTGTCAGCAAGATGATCAGAAACTATCTTAACATATAGCAATATATTCATTAATTGAATCCCAATGAAACTGTAATGACCCTCGCTAATGTGAAAATACATGAGAATCAAATAATACATCTATTCCACAAGTAAAATAATTATAGAAAAAGTCCCCACATAACGTTGTTCTTGGACTAGTATCTAAAGCATTGTGAATCACCATTTGGTCCACCTGCTTCAAAAAATCATCTAGATTAATATAGGTAAGCCAACCAATTTGAAACAGAAACTTGTTTGTATGAAACAGAAAATTTTGTAACACATTCATGTTTATGGTTGTGGGGAATCACATAAAAACATGAATAATTATCCTGTAACAAGATAAAATAAATAGAAACTCAAAGTAAAAACCAAATCACAACTCCTTAGTATGAAATTATATTAAATGATTACAGATCGATCCCAAAAATGGAGAAAAAAAGGAAACAAATTCTTTAAATCTTGCATAGAAGATGTTGGAAAGGAACAACATGGCAACTGCTATTGGATGAAATATTTGAAGGGATATACACATTAAAAGAAATTTAAGAATCCATCTATTGGAACTATGTTAAGGAAGGAATGCAGGAACTGACAAAGAGGAGAGTAGAACACATGAAAATGAAGCAGGGATGTAATTCAGTCTAAGAGGGTATAAAATTGTTATGCAATGGTGACATCAATGGGAGTAGTATGTGTATTTAAGTTACAGAAATGGTATAGATTTGTTAAGGGTATGCAAACCAATATAATTGGCCCTATTTAACAATGGACCAAACCCATGCCCAAAGACTACAACAAGAGACATTAATAGCCAAAATCAATGAACCCAATACAAGGGAGGAGCATACCCAGCAAGGCTTGAACCTAGGACTTCATCACAACAGAGGGTGAACCGAATGATGAGAGAGCATCAAGAAAAACAAAGGAGTTTTCCCCTAGAGGTTCTATGGTTTGATAAGTTTTAGACTGCTCTATTAGAAAAATATGAATGAGAGGGTTGAAGAGGCCACGTAGGAAAAGAACAAATGGAGCCTATAGATGAGGGATGGGGGCCTCCACTAGTGAGAAAAGACCCTCCACTAGCAATGGGTTTGGTTTTGAATTCAACATTTTCATGCTGAATATATTTTTTAAAAAAGGAAACACAAATCCTATTAAGCAAATCACTGAATATTTTCACCTTAAAAAAGCTTCAGAAGCAATTTCCACCTCGAGCTAGACAAAAGCAATTTCCACCTTAAAAAACACAAACTTGCATCCATCGCTTGGGTTTAAACACCAAATTACACAAACTTGCATCCATCACTTAGGTTTAAACACTAATATCTGATATAGGGTTTGATTTCTCGTGCAGAGTTTTAGAGAATCCCCGTGCAGCAACTAGGTTTTGAAATTCTAGGAATAAGAAGTAAATATCTACACATAAAAGGAATAAGAAGTGAATACCATGTTTTGATTATCAATTTCATTGCTTATTCCTTCCAACCATCAAAATGTGCGACCTGAGGGTTTATACTGGCATTCAGAGGAATTATCGTGAACAGAGTTGGCGAGACCTGCTTAGAAGGCCATGGGAATAGTGTACTTGCATCCGTGCAGTAAAAATTCCATCAGGTGATGGGAATCAACCTTGCTCCTAATGAAGGTCATGATGTCGGTTGGAAAGGGGAAACCCACATCGACCTCGCTCATGTAGATAAACCCTTTATCGCTCCTCATGAATCTGTAGTCATGGGCTAATGCAAAAGTGAACCCCTATGCAGAAGCATGGCCGCATATGGAGGCGATGGACGACAGCTTCAATTCCATAGTGGCTACCACGAGCTGCATTAATTTGAGGCCGATAATCTCAAATCCATTCTCTCTGAAGGTGTTGTTGAATTGAGAAACCCATTGCAGATCTATTCCGTTGGAGAAGAATTTCCCGTTGTTTGTGTTGATAAGGGCGGAGGCGAGGTGGTCGTTTTGGTTGACACGGTCCATGGCCGAGAGCAGGGAATCGATGAATCAAGGGTTGAGGCGATGCTCTCCCTCGCCTTGAGAGATTGAGAATGAAAACGCCATTCCGATTTTACAATAGTAGAAATTAATAAAAATAATATTACAAATTTACAATTAAAATAAAAATTATTATAACTATAATTATTAAATAAGTTTATATTAACTTTTATACTTTATATTTATATTAAAGAGATTATAGAGTTCATTAATAAATTATTAAATCCATGTATATTAAATTTTATATTTTACATTTAAAAGATATAGATATATTAAATATTATTCTTTACATTTAAAAGATATAGATATATTATAGAGTTTATAAGTATAAATTGATTTAATGTTGTATTTAACAAAACTAAAATTAAAGTAACTCGTCAAATAATAATGTCTTTAAAATTATAATATTCATAATTAATATTATTTGTAAGTATAAGATATATTTCAAACTATATAAACAAAAAAATAATTATGTGCATGTCAAAGTGATGATTGTACATGCGATAATAGTGAGGTTAGTAATTCATCAGTCAATTTCATGTGCATCACCCAACAATATATCTCTCATCAATTGCTTTGATTTTGTAATACGTGATCTCGATTGTAACCTCTTTGTGGGAAAACACAAAGGCATCTGAGGAGTTTTTCGTTGGATTGCGTTAACTGAGACATTAGATTTTTGTTAAAATTTTAATGTGATGGAGAAACATCATCTCACAATGTAATCAAATAAATGCAAAGTTAAGTTGCAGAGATATATTGATATCATCATTATCGTCGTCATCGCCGTCATCTTCATCATCATCATCTTCGCCATCATCATCATCATCAGATGATGATGATGATGATGATGATGGTGATGGTGATCAAAACATGTTTCTAACTAGTTAAAACCATCATCCTCATTGTCAACATCACCATCATGATCATCGTCATCATCATCATCGCCATCATCATCATCATCGTCACGATCATCATCATCACCATCATCATCATCATTGTCACGATCATCATCATCACCATAATCATCATCATCATCATGTCTAGCATCATCTTCATCATTGTCGTCATCATCATCATCATCATCATCGTCACCGTTGTCTTTGTCGTCTTCATCATCATCATCTTCACCATCATCATCATCATCATCATCATCAATTACGATGATGATGATGATGATGATGATGATCATGGTGATGAAAACACTTTTCTAACTAGTTAAAAACATGTTTCATCATCATCATCATCATCGTGTCCATCATCACCACCATCATCGTCATCACCATAATCCCCATCATCATCAAAACCATCATCATGATCATCATCACCATCATCATCATCATCATCACCATCATCATCATCACAGACATCGTGATCACCATCATCACCATCATCTTCATCATCGTCATCATGATCACGATCGTCGTCGTCGTCGTCGTCATCTTCATCATCATCATCTTCACAACCATCATCATCATCATCATCTTCACCATCATCATCATCATCTTCATCATCTTCATCATCGCCATCATTGTCATCATTGTCATCATCATCGTCTTCATCGTCATCTTCATCATCATCATCTTCACCATCATCATCATCATCATCATCATCATCAATTATGACAATGATGAAAATATGTTTCTAACTAGTTAAAAACATGTTTCATCATCATCATCATCATTGTATCCATCATCATCACCATCATCCTCATCATCACCATCACCACCACCATCATCATCACCATCATTGTCATCGTCATGATCATGATCATCACCATCATCATCATTGTGTCCACCACCATCAGCATCATCTTCATCATCGTCATCATCATCATCGTCGTCGTCGTCGTCATCATATTCATCATCATTATCTTAACCATCATCATCATAAATTACCATAATGATGATGATGAATATGATGATGTTGATGGTGTTAAAAACATGTTTCATCTTCATCATCTTCACCATTATCATCATCATCGTGTCCATCATCATCACCATCATCATCATCATCATCATCAAGACCATCATCATCATCATCATCATCACCCTAATCATGATCATCATGATCACCATCATCATCAACATCATCATCATCATCGACATCGTGATCACCATCATCAGCATCATCTTCATCATCGTCATCATTATCGTCATCACCATCATCTTCATCATCGTCATCTGCACCATCATCATCATCATCATCAATTATGAAGATGATGGTTATCATAATAATCATCTTCACCATCATCATCGTTATCATCATCATCATCAACATCATTATCTTCATCATCATCGTATTGATCGGCATCATCATCGTCACCATCATCATGAGCATCATCGTCATCATCAACATTTTCATCATCATCATCATCAACATCATCATCATAATTATCATCATCATCATCATCATCATCCTCATGATCATCATCATCACCATCACCATCACCATCATCATCGACATCGTGATCACCATCATTATCATCCTCTTAATCATCGTCATTGTCGTCATCATCCTCATCATCGTCGTCATTGTCATATTCATCATCATCATCTTCACCATCATCATCATCATCGTCATCAATTATGATTATGATGATGATGATGATGATGATGATGGTGACAAAAACATGTTTCATCATCATCATCATCACCATCATCATCGTCATCATCATAATTTTCATCATGATCATCAACATCATCATCATAATCATCTTCATCATCATTGTCACCATCCTCATGATCATCATCATCATCACCATCACCATCACCATCATAATCATCATCACCATCATCATCATAATCTTTGTCGTCCTCATCATCATCATCATCATCCTTGTCAGCATCATCTTCCTCCTCCTCATCATCATTAGCAGCAGCAGCATGGTGTCCATCATCATCACCATCATCATCATCATCATCATTGTCATCATCATCGTTATCTTCACCATCATCGTCGTCGTCGTCACCATCTTCATCATCATCTTCATGATCTGCATCATCATGATCATATTCATCATTATCATCATCATCCTGACATTGGCACATTCTTGGAATTAGTATATGAAAGATAAAAAGTATGATATCATTTTAAAACTTATATTCAAACATTTTTCTTAAACATAGAAATATGTTATCATATTCATGTTGTGAGATTTATCATTAAGTAATGTAAGTAAATGTGTGTATAAAGAGGAAATAGATTATATCATTCTCAATTAGTTAGACTATATCAGGATTCAAGTATGTTTTTAGGTTTGTTCAGATGTCATTGGGCCTTTAGAGCCGAGTTGGCCTTTTAATCTTCTTAGTGTTGATAATCTCCTTCAACATGCAAGGTGGTAGCAACAAATTCAATGCCATCAAACTTTTGTTTAGTCTCTACAAAGTTGACGTCCTTTTGATTCAAGAAACTATGCGCAGTGGTTTGTGTGCTATGGATTACTTTCTAATAATTTTCAATAGTTGGGAATGTTATGCAAAGTATGCACAATGTTCAAATTTTAACATAACATTTCAAATCCAATTCTTATTTTTAAGTAAATAAAACAAGACCTAATTAAAAAAAATTTACAAACATTGATATTATTTTCACAAACAACCATACTATAAAAAAAAATATGAAATATATATGCCCACTGTATACATTTCATGCAATAAGTATGGATTTTGTGAAAAGTACCTACAACAATTTGTGATAAATACCTTTAACCAATCTTAGAATAAATATTGTCATTAACACTTATAAATAGTTTACACAGTGTACTTCACACAAAATATGGTGTGAAACAAAATTGTAAGATTTGAGGTGGGCACTCAATCACTTTAATGGTAAGCGTCATTAATCAAAATAAGTTAGTGCAAAATGGTGAAAATGAGCCAATGTTTTTTTATTGATTTTAAGATTTACTAATTTCACTTTGAATTGAGAATATCTTACCTTTCTCAATAGCAAATAGAATTTGTGATATGTGTTTTCTAAATTTTAGTAATACAGGAAATTTAACAAACCAACAAAATTACTTAATTTTTTTTAGTAATTTAACTTTGATTAATAATAGACTCATTCGCATTTCAAGTGCTTTCAAGAAGTACAAATATTTTTCATATTTTTGTTTCATAATATCTCTCAAAGTTCCAATAGGTTATAGATTAATAACTCAAATGTTCCTAGAAATAAAGTGCCCTCATGCAATCCTCATAAAATTTGTGGGGCATAGAAGGCATAGCATTAAGGCATATGTATACTATTACTTTTATGATTGACATGGTTATCTTAAATGGAATAATTAATATCATTGTTATCAATAATTGTTAATGAGGTTAAGGAAAGATCTTGATATATAAGTAATTCATAGTTGTTGATGATGATGAGGATGATGATGATGATGATGATGATGGCGATGATGATGATGATGATAATGATGATGTCAATGATGATGATGATGATGATAACAATGGTTTAAACATAACTAAATAGATGTAAAGTAAAATGAAAAACATCCTTTTGGAGCAATTATTTATTTTTATGGTGAAATTTTTAATTGGTGGAACAATCTTGATAAATATTCTAGACATAATGCCACATGGACACGACGACGACGACGACAATGATGATTATGATGCCAATTATGATGATGATGATGATGATGATGCGAATGATGATGATGGTGATAATGATGTCGATGATGATGATGATGATGATAATGATCGTGATGATAATGATGATGATGATGATGATGATGCTAATGATGATGACGACTAGGATGATGATGATGTTGAGGATGATGTTGAGGATGATGGTGATGATGATCATAGGTCAATGATGATGATGATGATGATGATATGTCAATGATGATGATGATGATGATGATGTCGATGGCGATGATGATGATGATGATGATGATGATGATGGTGATGATGATGATGATGATGATGATCCTAATTATGACGATGATGAGGATGATTCACAATGTATTTAACTTGTTGGTGCACCACCCAAATAGTTATTTCACTTCGAATGAATTTAGAGAGTGTTATCATGTACTCTAAAAAAACATACTTAGAGATGCGAATAATAAGACATTTTGAACCAATCCCTAATTCCTTCCACCACAAATTAAATATGTTTTTTCAACCATTGTACCTATATTCCTTTCGTCTATTTACACACATTACCACAAAAAAAAACAAATAAGATAACCATGAACATGCACAAGCCCTAGACATAAAAGGTAAATGAATTACATTAGCTAGTGAAGGATGTAAATGAAGTGGAGTAAAAGGGGTGGAGCATAAAAGAAAATATGGAAATTACTTAGGTGAACTTTGAATATGTGGCAAACCCATATTTTTTTAAAATCCCTTATTTTTTTACTAAGACAAGCATAGGATGAGTGATTTCTTTGTCATGGATCCCCTCTGAAGAATGACTATAATGTATACGTAGGATGTCATAGACTAGAAAACACCATACTAGAAAATAATAATTTGAAATTCAAAACCAATCTTAGACTTCTTTGGGCATCATTTGTCCATGGATTCTATATTGGTCAACACAATATTCCATTTATTTTCAGAAATTATAATGGAAAAAGGAAGATAGCCATGGACATGCAAAAGAATTGGATATAACATGTAAAATAATTATAAAATATAATGAAGGATGTTGAATAAGCAATGAAAAAAGGTATATCATACAATCAAGGATGAAAATCACTTAGGTGAACCTTTAACATGAGACTATTGATAACCATTTCGGTAAATGGAGAAAAGCTAACAAAGTGTTCAAAAGCTACCTTTTAAAATATTTGCATGTCCGTTTAGGCTTAGTCAAATTGTTTCCCCAATATCTTCATCCTTTACTCTCAATATAGATTTGCTCGTTGGCTCAAGGTCATCTCAATTACTATTGCCACTTAGGAATGTCATAGAGTCTTATGAACTAAATCTATATTTTCATATGGTTTTCTAATAATGGATGCATAATAGTTTGGTGTTTTTGATACACATGATGGAATAGGTTATAGGTTGATTGAATGACAAGACCAAGTTCAAAGAAAACACATACAAAACACTTCAAATTTTTTAATAGTATAATGGTTATGATTTTATCACTCAATCGACATGAACAATGAAATGCTGCATGCATTTGACAAGGTAAATGGAAGGCCAAAAATAATTGTGTATTCATCATAAAAAATCACCTATAGAATCATTCGTTGGATATGAAGGTGGTATTTTATAATGGTATCCATTTCCTTATGATGCTATGTAATTTTCAATATTGATGCACAATTCACCATACAATTCATTAAAATTTTGTCTGGTCCATGGCCTTGTCACTAAAAGTTTGTTTCCTTCCTTCTAGAGATTGCTTGTCATATATTAATAATGTCCCAACCACTAATTTCATGTCATAAACGCTTTTCCTTATCCCTTTTAATATTCTGTAGTCAATAAAAATCACAAACTATTATCCACTTATAATCCTTAAAACAAATATATGAGAAAAAAATATGCCATTGAAATCACATGAAATGCATATCAATACATGATCAAACACAATATTAACCACTATATGGTGAATCCTTATCCCAAGAATTCTACAAAGTTCAAGACCATGCCCCATCTAAATGGAGCCAAGCTCCAGCATACACACTATGAGTTGAATGATACTATATACATATCACTACATGATCAAACCCATAAGTAACCACCATATTCCTAATACCTAACCTGAATTCCCCAACAAGTCTAAGACTAATCCCCATCCAAATTGATCACAAGATCCTTATGCACCATGTGTCAAATTATACTAGATCCATTTGTTCATATAAAAACTTAAGAAGTCGGTATTTCTTTACATGTGGGATATATCTAACATGAAAAATGAAAAATGATAGGATGTTGGATTCCATATGCACTATGTGTCAAATGATGCCAAATCCATATTGCTACATGCCCAAACCCAAGAGTAACACATGATATACCCTACACGGGGAAAGGGAAAAAATCCACAATCTTATGCTTCATAAGAATTATGTGTCAAATATATTTCTTTGCATATGGGATATATCCAACATAATAAAATAAAAAATGCAACGGCCATGAACGTTCATCACAATATCCATGAAATTTTTGTCACAATAGCCATGAAACATTCGTTGTAATAGCAATGAAAGTTCCATAACATCGCTAAAGCGACGAATGTCAGGGGAATTTTCAGTTTTTCCCAAAAATTTGAAGTCTTTTTCCATGAAAACAATGTTTTTAACTTTTTCATGGAAAAATTTTATGGGAAAATTGAGCCATATGTAGTAGTGCCAGTAGCTCTGATACCACACTGTCAGGTCCCCTCCCTCCTCATAGGAGAAACACGACCACAATCCCACAGATTTGATGAATACACATCCATATGATCGAAGTTCAATCTACTCATCTTTGTATAAATTCTCTAACTTCCCAATAGCAGAGAAATTTCTTTTGTCAGTGCTCAATCCGACGACCTATGAAGAAAACTCTTAGAGGAGATCGAACAATAGAGAAAATTGCGATGGAAATCAACAGTCACAACCCGTTCCGCATATGGAAACAGATTGACGGTGGAGAATCAATCCTGCAAGAGATAACGATGCAGAAAACATGAATCTGTAGAATCGGGGAAATATGAAAATTACGGTCCCTCATCCCACACCCCGCATTCTGCATTCTTCATTCTGCATCTTGCATCATGCATGCAGAATAGACTGTTGTGGAAATAATCAATTGCAGAATTAGAGATTGTGAAGCCGCATCCTGCATTCCTGCATTCTCGCATCCCATATTCCTGCATGCGCAAAGCTGAGTTGTAGAAGGAAATCTGTGGGGAAGGGAATCCATGAAAGGGTGTTTCCACATCCCGTATCCTGCAAGTTATGGAAAGGAAATTTGTTGAAGGAGATTTCTATGGAAATTCAACGTGCTAACAGATGTCTTGGGCAGATTTGATCGTTCAGGCCATCATCAATCCGACCATTTAAGTCCCATAACTTAATTTTAAAAAATGTATTGAAATAAACATACATAGATGCATACAATTGCAATTATACAATGGAAGCAATTCATCAATTCAACACATTAAACATGTTCATCATATTTCATGATCCAAATACAATTTGGAGAGATTAACGCAAAGATAGGATTATCTTTGAAAGAAGTTGTTCTGAAACCAGCTACGTCACTGCAATGTTGCACCGAACCATAGTCCAGTGCGCTCATCAATCTCTTAGCAACATTGCCACCCCCGAGTTTGGCATGATTCCCATAAGGAATAAGGAACACTAAAAAGCTCACACAGAGCTAAGAATACAACCAAACTTAGCCAAGCCAACACATTTGGGTTTATCAAGCTACAAACAAACAAGACAATATAATGTTGGGTTTATCAGACTCCATTCACTCAATCCAACATTATTATTAAGGACCAGCCAAGCCAACTAACAAATGGGTTTATCAATCTACAAAAGAGCTGAAAAGGTTGAACTACTAATCTTGTGAGCTCAACCATCGAGCTATGGACACCTGCACTAGGTCGATATTGTCTCCTAAAACATCTACACACCCAACACAAGGAAGCATCCCCTTCTCTGCTACACAGTCCCTTAGGCTATGCCTTTCCTTCCAATGTTGTTCAGGGTGTGCAAAGAAGAAAACCAACCCATCTAGATCTATTTGTGAGGTTCCTTCCTACACTAGGTTTATCAAGCTATTTCAGATCCAATTCCACTCCATACGAGTTCAGACCAAGGAAAAATATGCACACACAACAGACCACAATGTTAACATAGCAAAACAGAATTCCACTCACTCTGTGATAGAGGAGACCATTGCACAACAACACTCAGGATGGTAACAACAGATGAACAACCCATAACAAAACACATTTCTCCAAAAACGGCGAGCGCACAATGGGCATGCACATAATGGAATAGGGAATGATTATAATTAACCACCACATTTTGGTGAGATCCAAATGATGGAGTGGGCATGCACAACGAGGAAAAAAAATAAAAACGTGAAGGATGGCTGATAAAAAATGTCCCGCCACTCCCCAAACATGAGGGAAAATGAAACGTGAGTGCATGAGGAAATGGGCATACGTTTTTTGGGTGTTTTATTCTGACACATGGATTCCTCCCCATAGCTCAAGGTTAACACCCCCCCCTCCATGTTCCTTAGGAAATCATGCCCCCATCTCATTATTTGTTGCATTGACATAGCTGGTTGTGGGTTTTTAATTAAATTGCATATTTATATGATGTCAAAAATTATATAATGTGCTTGACTTAGCACCATAAACAGTAGGAATCAACCTTGATCACCTATTCACAGAACGTCAATTAAATGGCAGGGCCTTGGCCTTGAGATCCTTGCCATGATTCCATACAATATTTTCATCATAGATATTTAATGCAAAAATGGGGTCAAAACCAGGGTGTTACATTCCCCTCCCCCTTCAACAACACTGTCCTCAGTGTTTAACAAAATTTAACAAAAATGCTACACTGGTACCTCCCTACATGGATGTGTCAAATGCTACAAAAATGGATGTGTCAATCGCATGGCATCTTCCAGCTCCCATGTAGCCTCCTCAGGACCGTAGTGCTCCCATTATACCTTTACCTTCCATATGGCTCGGTTTTGGAGCATTGTGACCTTCCTGGAAAGGATGCACATTGGCTCGATTTGGAATTCTCCCTCGGGTGCTACCTAAATCACATCCCAATTTATCACATGGTTAGGATTATGTACATATCTCTTAAGCAAAGCAACATAAAAAACATTATGAGCCCTAGTGATAGCAGGCAATGCAAGTCTATATGTAACTGGACATATGCTTTCAAGCACTTCAAACTGCCTACAGTATCTAGGTGACAACTTGGAACAACTTCCAATCTTGAAGGACGTCTTCTTTTCCCTCAGTTTGAGGTAAAAATGATCCCCAACACTAAATTCTCTATTCATCCTATGCTTATCTACATAGTTGTTCTGCCTATCTCTGGCTGCTTTCATATTCTTCCTAATATTTACAACCTCCTTCTCCATCTCCTTAAGAAATTTTAGACCAAGCACAACCCTATTCACTGGATTATCCCAAGTCACTGGTGTCCCACACTTCCTACCATACAAATATTCATATGTGCTCATCCTCAAGGATGCTTGTTGTCCATTTTTATAAGAAAAGTATTCCAAGCATAAATAATCTTCCCACTTGGTTGGTTTGTCCATCACATACATGTGGAGCATGTCTTCAAGCACTTGGTTAAAACTCTCTTTGTCTTCCCATCAGTCCGAGGATGGTTGGTGGTACTGAAATTAAACTTCATCCCCAAATCTGCAAGCAATCCCTTCCAAAAATTGGAAGTGAACTTGAAATCTCTGTCAAAGACTATTGCCTTAGGAAATCCATGCATTTTGAAAATCTCTCTTATGAATATCTTTGCAATGTCGTCATTCTTATGCGTAGACTTAACTGGTATAAAATGTGTTTCCTTTGTCAACTTGTCCACCACAACCATGATGGAATCATGTTGTCTCCAATTCATTGGAAATCCTGTAATAAATTCCATAGAAATAAATTCCCATTTCTATTCTGGAACTGGAAAAGGCTGCAACAAACCTACTGGGTGTTGATGCTCAACCTTCAGCTACTGACATTTCATGCACCTTGAAATATATTCAGCCATGTTCTTTTTCATACCTAGCCAAAAGTACTGCTTTCTAGCTGTAGCAATTGTCTTCTAATATCCTGGGTACCTAACATATGGAGCACGATGGATTTCATCCATAACAACCCTCCTCAAATATGCTACATTTGGAATATAAATTATGTTCTTATAAGTAAGGAGTCCATCTTCTTCTAATTTGTATCCATCATACTTCTTTTCAAGGCTTTGCTACTACAACTTGTCTTTTACCTGCACATACAATTCATCTTTAGCAGCATGATTAACAATCTGTTGTCTTAAATCTGACAGGAAAATACTAAGATATTACACATGCATTTCTTGCACCTTCCTGTTGAGTGCATCAACTAACTTATTCTCTTTTCATTTTATGTGTTTGATTTCAAAATCAGACTCACATAAAAACTCTATCCATCTAGCCTGCCTAGCATTTAGAGAAGGCTGGTCAAACAAATACTTCAGAACATAATGGTATATTCTTATCTAAAATCTTATGCCCATCAAGTAATGCCTCCACATCTTAAGAGCATGTACTATGGCTGCATGTTCTAGATCATGAGTGGCATAGTTCTTCTCATGATATTTCAACTTTTTTCACTCATAACATATTATGTGGTTGTATTGCATAAGAACTCCTCCAAGTCCTTGATCGCATGCATAAGTACACACCAAAAAATATTTCTCTGGGTCTGCAACTTTCAAGGTGGGTGCACATGTGAGAAGATTCTTCACCTGATGGAGGCTTTCTTCACACCTCGATGTCCATTCAAACTTTATCCCCTTCCTTTGCAAAGAAGTGATGGCATCTATAACCTTGGAGAATCCTTCAATGAATCTCATGTAGTACGAGGCCTTCAATGAATCCTTTGATGTAATTCAACCTGCTAACAAAAGTCTTGCACAAATTTGATCATTCAGTCCCTCACCATCTGGCCATGTAAGTCCCATACCTTAATTTAAAAAAATGTGTTGAAAGAAACATACACAGATGCATACAATTGCAATTATACAACGGAAGCAATTCATCAATTCAACACATTAAACATGTTCATCATATTTCATGAAGAAAATATAATTTGCATAGATTAACAGAGAGATACGTATCTTTGAAAGAATTTGTTTCGCAACCAGCTATGTTGCTTCAACACTCCACCCAACCATAGACCAGCACACTCATCAATCTATCAGTAGCACTGCAACCCCGAGTAGGGCATGGTTCACACAAGGAATAAGGAACACTAATAGGCTCACATAGAGCCAAGAATACAACCAAACTCACCCAAGCCAACACAGTTTGGTTTATCATGATGCAAAAAGGCAAGCCAATATACTTCTTGGTTAATCAGACTATAGTCATTCAATCCAACATCCTCATTAAGGACCATCCAAGCCAACTAACAGATGGGTTTATCAGGCTGCAAAGGAGCTAGAAAGCTTGAAATTCTAAGCTATTGAGCTCAACCACCAAGCTATGGGACCTTCTACTAGATAAATCTTGTATCCTAAAACATCTACACACCCAACATAAGGAATCATCCCCTTGTCTTCTACACAGTCCCTCATGCTATTCCTTCCCTTCTAGTGCTGTTCAGAGTGTGCAAAGAAGAAAACGAGCCCCTCTAGATATATTTGTGAGGTTCCTTCCTACACTAGGTTTATCAAGCTAGTTCAGATCCAATTCCACTCTAGACCAGTTCAGATCAAGGAAAAATATGCACACACAGCATACCACAATGTTAAAATAGAAAAACAGACTTCCACTCGCTTTCGTGACAAAGGAGACCATTGCACAACGATACTCAGGATGGTAACAGTAGACGAACAACCCAGAACAAAACACAGTTCTACAAAACCGGAAAACAAACAGTGCGCATGCACAGAATGGAATAGGGAATAATTAGAATCAACCACCACATTTTGGTGAGAGCCGAATGATGGACTTGGGATGCACAACAAGGAAAAAAATTGAAAACGTGAAGGATGGATGATAAAAAATGTCTCGTCGCTCCCCAAACGTGAGGGAATATGAAACATGAGTGCATCAGGAAATGGGCATGGAATTTCTAGGTGTTTTCTTTTAACACATGGAAAAGGTTAACATTCCCCCTCCCCATTCCTTAGGAAATCATGCCCCCATCTCATTATTTGTTGCATTGACATAGCTGGTTGTGGGTTTTTAATTAAATTGCATATTTATATGATGTCCAAAATTATATACTGGTCTTTACTTAGCATGATAAACCGTAAGCATCAACCTTGATCACCTATTCATAGAACATCAATCAATGGAAGCTCCTTGGCCTTGATCTCCTTGCCATGATTCCATGCAATATTCTCATCATTTATATTTAATGCAAAAATGGGGTCAAAACTGGGGTGTTACAGTTGTTCTGCAACAATATGTTTTCATTTGAATAGTGTGTGTTTAGAGTTTGAATAAAGTTGCATAGATTTGATAGTAGAATAAATACTCCAACCCAATGGAGCACTAGTACAGGATAGGGAAGTTTTCAGTTTTCAACTTTCATTCAATGGTCAATCTATGCACCCTAATCCTCCATTTGGATAATATTTCTAATCTCCATTCTTGTCTTATTTTTGAGGTCAAACCTACACCTTACTAGAGTATTTCCCTATATTTTCTTTTCAAAATGGAACTTTCCCGGCCGTCTTGATTATGTTTTAAAACTTCAGGATGATTTCTCCATGTTTAAACATCACATTGAAGCCCATTTTTCAAGTTAAACTTAAGCCTTAGTTCAAATTCTAAGATTCAATCTTTGGTTTTGTCTTTTTGGGGAAAAAAATGTATATGTAATCCTCCATCCAAACCATTGTCTAAGTATCCAAGCAACCACAATTCAAGGTATGTACATAATCCCGCAAGCACCATGAATCCCTTCAACATATTGCATGTGGATTACACATGAATTAATGGAGTGGTAATACACATATATGAGGACTATAATTATATTCTATTTTATGCATATGGAATTGAGCCCCATAAGCTTAAGAAACAGGTTCAAAATCTCTGAGCCCGTGAGATCCAACGATAGAGGTTGAGAGTATACAAATGTAAAAATGTAAGTATCAAGACAATTATTATGTGAAGAGAAAGTAAAAAATTCTTACATCTAAGCTTCTATATGTGGATATGAATAATCATTTTGACCCATAGATAGTTCAAACTAAATCTTAGTCATTTTTAAAGTATTAAAAGAATACATTTGTAGCTTTTAATTGCTTCCACAAGTGCGTGAAAGATATTATGCAGGAAGAATATCAGGTTTGTGATTTAACAGAAAAGGAAAGAAATCACTAGGTCTTGATCCTGAACCATCTTGGAGATGACACACCGTTCTTACATACTCCTTTGATAATGCCACCTAAAGAATTCGGTAAATTAGAATAGTTTCAATCCCACATCACTAGGTCGTTTGCAATAAAAAATATGATTCCATATTTTAAGCGACCATATGATGTAATCAAATATAACAAGGAGGCATTCCATAATTATGTAGTTGGCTTCAGATTTAATAGCACAGTAAATTAAGTACCAAAATCTCATATTTTTGCAGTTAACTTTGGGCGCATTTTGTTCTCAAACAAAGACGAAATTGGAAAAACCAAAACATGGTTTTTTTCGGAGACAAGGTTATTTAGTAAAAAATCTCTCATTTTTGCAACAACTATCACGGTTTTTGAAATACATCTGGTTCTTTGAGACCGTTTTTCTTAGAATTTCTCCAAATTCACCTCCCAAAAAAACATTTAATCAAAGATCGATTTCAGATTTTAAGGGTGAGATCAAGTGTTTGAAGAAGAATATGAGACAACATTCGAGATATTGAGGAAAATGAGCAAAAATAAGGACTATTAGTCCTATATTTCATATATAGGGAATGATAAAGAACATGGTATTAGTTGGTAGAGGTAGATAAAGAATGAAGCCGGAGAATTAATAGTCAAAGTTTAGATGGAATGCAGGGTATCCAATGAACATGCGACATCTAGAAGAATTTACCAACGAAGCATATCCATAAACCTTGTCTCGTCTTCTTATCCATAAACCTTGTCTCGTCTTCTTAGATTCAACAGGTGTCTCTTTTTAGCTATATAATTTTAGTTGATCATTATCTTCCATATATATTTTGATTAATCAAAGGCATGAATTAAATGCAAACTTATTGTTTTGATTCTCTATCTTAATTTGTAACTAGTTTGCAATATTCAATCCTTGGAATGTGGATCTACAAAAAATATTTTAGGAACTTTGTTAATCTATAAAATGTAAAAAATACATAATCTAAAAGGAGTTCCATCTACCGGGCCTGTGAGAAGATTGTAAAGGGAAGTGTGATTAGTCTTAAGCTTCTTTTGTAGCTCTGTAACTATATTTTGAGGATTGTATGGAGGATGCAATAGCCATTATGAGCTATTTTGACTTATAATTTATGCAAATACAGACCAATGTTTTTGGTTTAGTTCTTCATGTGATTCTTACAAATGGTAGTGTTTCTATCTCTTTTTTTTCTCATTAGCAGTCTTCTGTATTTGCATCCCTATTGTTCACAATTTTTTTCTGTCTAAAATAATATTTACCTTGTGTATGTATCAGTTGTTTGTTGCCATACATATAAATTTCAAAACTGGCTCATGTATGTCTACTATTTGTAGTATTTATACTTTTACAGCATCATTGTTACTTTATCTTATATGTACTTATCGGTAGATGTTCTATGCCTGATACTGGTCATTTAGCCACCCTCTCAATTCTGTTTCTGTTATTATACAACCAAAAAATAAAAGTTTCTAATCAATCAACCTTTACTTTAAAGATTTGTTAAGCTTGCCTCTCTTATAGTCAAGAGTTAACTTTACCACAAACACTCACCTTGGGTTTGAAAGTAACAAGCCTAAGAGGAACTGGCCATGTTGCCACCGTCACTGGCCTTCCCATAACCTGCTTTTACCCACAATGCAGTTAGAACCATGTCATAATTTATTAAATATTGTATATTATGATCACTGAGGTTAAAAACCTTACATTATTCCAATGTAGAGAAGGCCAGGGGTTGGCTCCTCCTGGATGCATTTATCACTCCTCTTCTTGGCAGCCATCAACAATGATAAAGGACCTCAAACATACCTCAGAAAAAAAACAAAGGAATTTTATTAACAAACTAGTTAAAAGCTTGAATGAAAAAATCTAGAGCGCATCCATGGAGGGCAAATCTTTCATTTACAGTAGTTGCACACCAAGAGACAGGTGCAAATACAAAATGGGAAGAGTGAAACTGCATTAAGCCCTATAAAAACTCTTGCCAATGTTATTGAAAAATGGAGGGTAATTCATTGGGTAAATCATCCACCATAATGTCACTAAACTCACTCAGCATCGCCTAATACTCTTGGCTTACATACCACAACATAGATCAACACTTTTTCCTCAACCTGCTGCAAATAATCCTTCCCTAAGAACATTAGAACTTTAGGAGCTGACTGTCCTACTGTACTACCTTCTTGCATAGATACACAGTTCAACATGACACATGCATAAAGGCTAACAACCTAACAAACATGCGATTTATCATTGTATTAAGCAACAAAGGAAAATGCACACATCTTGGATCTCTCTCCTTCCGATTCTTCAAAATATTTACAAGTAGGAATCAGACACAGGTATGTTCTCTTCTCTACAAACTTGGAATTCTAAATGCTAGAGAGAAAAACCCCCTCTACATCTCTAAACTATCTATTTATGCTAAAACTACGACCTCCTCTGTTGAGTGGTCCTGCAACTAAAAAGAAACGCTACGACGCATGATGAAAACGTCCTTTTCTGAAACAAACTACCAACAACTTGATCTCCATGCAAGGAGTCATGCTTCGCAATGATTCCTACGCCGCTAATAAGACTATGTCTCAGCACAAAATGGTTACAAAGTATGGCCTAGCATGTGACAACCTCATCACATTGTTGGCATGCCACAATGCTCCTGCATCGGACTCGCAAGGTAGAAAAATTATGAACCCTTGTTCATTAGATCAGCTACAGTCAAACCCTCGGCTTCCAATTCTGTAGTGCTCATCCAAGTAGAGTCCTTTGTTGGTTGCTTCTTCCACTTGACCAAATAATCTAGATAGTCCCTCTTCCTCATTCTCTTTACCACTTTAAGTGTCCAGAATGGCCTCAACTTCCAATGGTTGTGCCATAGGCATCTTCCCCACCCATTGTATATCTCCAGCAAGATCTTCACCTTCTGCAAAGGCTCCAATGTCACCTATTACATAAGGATATAGATCGGATACATTAAATATTGGTGAAATACCCACTCTAGTAGGAATCTCTAACTCATAAGCATTTGCTAAAAATTTCCTTATTATCCTGCAGGTCCAATCTTCTTCATCTTCAGCTTGTCATACTCTCCCTTTGGAAATCTGTCTCTCTTCAGGTATGCTAAGACCAAATCCCTTACTTCATATTTCTTTTCTCTTCTTTTGGAATCCGCTCTGGCCTTGTAACTAGTGTTACTCTACTATAAGCTTGCTTTCACTTACTCATGGAGCTCACTGATTCTTATAGCAAACTCTTCTCCATCTGCACTTCTCTTCTCCAATTGACCTAATTCATGAAGTTCACACACTCGTCTTGGATGCATTCCATACAAAATTTGAAATGGACTCATCCATGTGATTCTCTTTGGTGAATAATTATAGGCAAACTTAGCTTAAGCTAATACTTTGTCCCAGTGCTAAGGACTCTCTCCAATCAGAATTCTCAACATGTCTCCCAGACTCCTATTGACTACTTCGTTCTATCCATTAGACTCTGGGTGATACACTGAAATGAATTTCAGTCTGGTACACAACTTCTTCCACAAGGCTATCCAAAAATGACTTGTGAACTTCACATCTCTATATAACATAATTCTTGTAGGTAAACCATGTAGTTTGACAACTTTATCAAAGAACAAGTTAGTAATGTGTGTGGCATCACTAGTCTTGTAGCACAGAATGAAATGTTCCATCTTAGTGAATATATCCACAACAAAAAAGACAAAACCATGTCCCTTATGAGTTCTTGGTAAATCTAGAATGAAATCCATACTCACAGAATCCCAAGGCCTTGTTGAAATAGGCAATGGTGTATACAATCCTATGTTTTGGCTTCTCCCCTTAGCATGCTGAAATTCTTTGCATATGTGTACAAATTTCTCAACTTCATACATCATCCTTGGCCAAAAATAGAAATGGCCCAACTGTTCGAAGGTTTTATCACTTCCAAAGTGACCTGGCATACCTCCATTATATTTCTCTTGTATTAGGTTCTCTCTCATAGAACACCTTGGTACACACAGTTTACTCTTTTCAAAGAGTAAACCATATTGCAGGGTATACTCCATCCATGGCTTCCTGTCCACCTCCACTGTATTCTTACAATCGCTATAAGCTTCATGGAAATCAATGTCAGCTTCGTACAAATCTCTCAAATGTTCAAATCCCAAGACTTGGATCTGATTCTCTTACATAATCAACAGTCTCCTACTGAAATCATCAGCGACTTGGTGTGACTATCCACTTATGTGTTTCAACACAAAGGTAAATCTCTACAAAAAACTTAACCCACTTGACATGTTTCAGGTTCAACTTAGGTTGTTGCATAATGTAGTGTAATGCATGGTTATCATAATACAACACAAACTCTCTAGGAATCAAGTAGTGCCTCCAATGCTTCATTGCTTGAACAACAGCATAAAACTCCTTGTCATAAGATGAATAGTTCTTCTTGGCATCATTCAACTTCTCACTGAAATACACTATAGGTCTATCCTCTTGACTGAGTACAACTCCGATTGCTACTCCACTAGCATCACACTTCACTTGGAAATGGTGGTTGAAGTCTGGTAACTTCAATACTTGTTGTTCAATGATCTTCTTCTTCAAGCACTAAAAACTCCTTTTAGCCTTTATTGTCCATTGAAATGGTTGTCTATCCTTCTTAATTGTCTCAATGATATATGCACAAATACCACTGAAATTCTTTATAAATTTCCTATAGAAACTTGCCAATCTATGAATGCTTCTTACCTCAAATATGTTCCTCGGTGAAGGCCAATCAATCATTGCTTGCACATTTTCTGGATCCATCTTCAATCATTTTCTGGAGATAACAAAACCCAACTATACAAGCTTTGTCTTGATGAACGTGCACTTATTCGCATTTATAAGCAACTTTTCCTATTGCATCCTCTCTAAAACATATCTCATATTTTTCAGATGCTCTTCTTTTGTTTGGCTGAAAACCAAAATGTCATCGAGGTAAACTATCACAAACTTACCTATGAAATCTCTTAAGACTTCATTCATCAATCTCATAAAATTGCTTGGTGCATTGGGCAATCCAAATGGCATGAGAAACCACTCATAGAGTCCATCATTTCTCTTGAAGGCTTCTTTCTACTCATATCCTTCTCTGATCCCAATATGATGATATCCACTCTTCAAATCCAATTTTGAAAAGAATGTTTCCCCACATAGGCAATCCATCATGTTATCCATCCTTGGTAATGGAAATCTATATCTGATAATGATCTTGTTAATTTCTCGGGAGTCAATACACATCCTCCACTCACCATCCTTCTTCAGTGTCAATACTGTTTGTACTACACATGGACTCATACTCTTTTGGACCAATCCATTGCCCAACAATCCTAGGACTTGCTTCTTCAATTCTTCATTCTATTGAGATGTCAATCTGTATGCTTCCTTGTTTGGAAAACTAGCTCCTGGAATAAAATCAAACTGATGACTTATATCCCTTCTTGGTGGTAATTCATTGGGTAAATCATGCACCACAATGTAACTATACTCACTCAACATCTCTTGACTCTCCTCAGGTAGATCTGACATGCTGGTCTTCATCGTCACCACTCCTGGCCTACATACCAGATCATAGTTCAACCCTTCTTCCTCAACCTGCTGCAAATATTCCTTCCCTGACAACATCCGAACTTTAGGTGCTGACTGTCCTTACGTACTGCATTCTTGCAAAGGGTGTAGTACATGTGTTATCCCATTCTGCTCGAAACTATGACAGTTACTCCTACCATCATGAGTTACTTTCTTATCAAATGGCCATGGTCTGCCTAATAGTATATGACAAACATCCATGCAATTCACATCACACATAATATTTTCCTTATATGGACCTATTTGGAAATCAACTACACACTACTCACTCACCAGGATTTGATGTCCTTTATGTAAGCGAGATACCTTGTATGGAATAGGATGTTTGGTCTTCTTTAAACTCAACTTTTCCACCATCTCCGTGGAAACAAGATTGTCGATACTCCCATTGTCAATCACCATCTTACAACACTTCCCTTGGAATTTACACATAGTCCTGAATAAAGAATTCCTTTGAGAAATCTCTGCTTGCTCCTTCTCAGGTTTCAACAACACCTTATTCATCATCAATGAATCTCTTGTCTCTAGAAAGACTTCTTCTACTATCGATTGTTCTTGCTCATACTCATTCTGAGCTACATAGGTTCCTCTATGTCCTACGTCTTCTTTCCCTGGACACTCAAATGACTTATGTCCCAAGTAGTTTCATTTATAAAATCTAACGACAACTTCTCTGCCTCTTCCCCTACATATACCTCCTTGGTAAGTTCCTCTCCTACTAGAATCATGTCCTCTACCATGCTACTCTTGCTGGTTACATTTACTGTACCCTCATCTCTGTGGTCCAAATCTTCCTCTTCCAGTTGCTTGCCTGCTTCCTCTAGCTTAACGACAACTTCTATTGAAGCTATGCTTCCTCGTTATCCTTTTTTCTGCCCTCAAGGAACATTGATACACCTCCTCCATTGTTCTGGGAAATATCATGCTAATCTCTTCTTAGATATCCAAACTTACACCATTAACATATCTAGCAGCCTTCTCTGCTGACTCCTCCACATATCCAACCCTTATGTTCACTTTGTAGAACTCTTCAGTGTATTCTCTCACTGTTAACAACCTCTGCCTAAGGTTATGTAGTTTTCTATACATAATTAACTGGTAATCTTTGGGAAAGAACTTATCCCTCATCTTTGCTACCATTCTATCCCAACTTTTTATCAATGGCTTATTCTTTCTTCTTCTTTCTATTTGCACACTATCCCAGCACAAGGATGCATGCCCTTTCAACCTCGTCACAGCCATTATGACTCTCTTGTCTTCTTCTACCTCATTTTACTCAAAGTACTTATCAACCTCACTGATCCATTCAATGAGATGCTTCACGATGAGACTTTCATCATAGGCAGGAAACTCCAGTCTCGGCCTTGAAGTCGCTCCTAGAATAGATCTGAAATATCTCAACTCTGGTGTCTTTTGCATAGGTGCAGCTTCTTCTCTTTGCTCTTCATCCTCAGGTTCACTTACATCCCCTTCTTATGGGTCTATTTGTCTGTCTGTTTCCATGGTTTACAGACATGCCCTTAAATTCCTCATTTCCTCTAGGACTTCTGCGTTCCCTCCTGGTCGATCTCTCTCATGACCTCTCACTCTTCCAATGTGTGCAGCCATCTCTCACACTAAGCCTCTGCAATAACAGTTCTCTTTCACACTGTTACAACTTACCTCAACAAGCTTCTTCTAGCCCTTGGTCTTTCGAAAATCCTAGTCCTCTATCCAGAACCTCTTGAGCACTCTTCTTTGCTCAGTACAGGTTTCTGCGGCTACGCTTCTCTCTTTCATGAGATTCTCCTTGCTCCTTCAAAATTTCTACCCACAATCTCAACTGTGGAATTCATCAATAGGAAATCTCTTCCCACTCTGATACCAAAATTGGTGTAGGTGGGTTTGACCACAGCCAACCACAACCAGCACTTCTAGGATATTCAGGCCCCTACACTTAGCAGGACTGCCAAATTTAGCCTAATGGCCAAATTCTGCTCTAAAACTGCCTTCCCGCAACTATGTTTCCGCAACATGGTTTCTGCTGTTGGGTTGGGGGATGCAGGATCTCAAAACACTCAAAGCCGCGCTCCACAAATTTCGTTCCACAACGGCCTTCCCGAAATCCAGTTTCGGGATGCGGGATGCGGGACTTCAACTTCCCAAAGTTGCTCCCCCGAAACATCCTTCACGAAATTCTTCCCCCACAATTCTCCTAGCCGTTAGATATTTTTGGCCTTCACTCCGACCGTCGATCTTATTCTTGACGCAGACCTCTCATATCTCTGCGGATCTGTTAAATTCCTCGTAACTTCCGTTGCGGGATTCTTCTGGACCATCAGATCTTGATCTATGGACTCAATCTCCACCATTCATTCTCTGCAAAAACTTGTGAAGGCAGAAAACCTGCGGGTTGTGCCGATTGATCATGAAATTGATCAATCTAGCTTGTAATCATCTCGATTGTTTATCCTAACACTCTTATGCATGCATCTGTACTCTACTTCAACTATTCAAGCAAGAAATTGATGCGTGAATACAGTAACTTCTCAGAAATACACAAATGTTCATGAAAACGCCGAACTTGGTTCTGCACAGATACACAGTTCAACACAGCACATGCATAAAGGATAACAACCCAACAAACACACGGTTAATCCTTCTATTAAACAACAAAGGAAAATGCACACAACTTGGATCTCTCTCCTTCCGATTCTTCAAAATATTTACAAGTAGGAATCAGACACACGTCTGTTCTCTTCTCTCCTAAATCAGAATTCTAAATGATGAAGAGCAGAAACCCCCCCTACATCTCTAAACTGTCTCTTTATGCTAAAACTACGACCGCCTCTATTGAGTGGTCATGCAACTGAAAAGAAATGCTACGACGCATGATGAAAACGTCATTGTCTAAAACAAACTACCAACGACTTGATCTCCACGTAGGGAGTCGTGTTCCGCAATGATTCCTACACCACTAATTAGCCTATGACTCAGCACAAAACATTTATAAAAGATGCCACATCATGTGACCGACTCATCACATTGCTGACATGCTACAATGCTCCTCCATCATAGTATTATTAATATAAATATAATACAATAATATTTATTACATAATTTGGTCGCTTTAATGATTACGTATGTACATCAAAACTTAAAGAGAGTAACTTTGCTTCGTATCTAGGTATGCCAATAATCCACATGTCGTCTAAAGAGAAAAAAATAAATAAAACAAGATAGTGGTTCAATTTGTGGAGTGGTTGACGAATCAGAATTCTTTCAATACATTATAAAGAACACCCTTCAAATAATATTAATCAATTTCTGAATAGGGATATTCAATTATGGTATTAAAGATCTACACTCGTGTATGATTCGGATACAAGTAAACTATTTTATAAGTTTTATTAATACTATAGGTGTATAGAATTTATAATAATTATTTCAAAGTTTAACCATAAAGTTTGTCATAAAGAAATGATGTATTGATAACGTTTTTTTGATGGTTATTGAGATTTATTGATTATTTATATTAAAATATTATCGTTTTGGTTTTATGATTGTGTGAGGTGTGTAGTTTGTTTTTATGATTGTATGAAAATCGGAATTCTTTCAATACATTATAAAGAACACCCTTCAAATAATTTCTGAATAGGGATATTCAATTATGGTATTAAAGATCTACACTTGTGTATGATTTGGAGACAAGTAAGCTATTTTATAAGTTTTATTAATACTATAGGTGTATAGAATTTATAATAATTATTTCAAAGTTTAACCATAAAGTTTGTCATAAAGAAATGATGTATTGATAACGTTTTTTCTATGGTTATTGAGATGATTGATTATTTATATTAAAAGATTATCGTTTTGTTTTTATGATTGTGTGAGGTGTGTAGTTTGTTTTTATGATTGTGTGAAGTGTTAGTCTCTAGAAATTTAATTTATTGCTTGCGATTTCTTAATATTATAAATTTATAAATAAATTAGAAGAATAGGATTTGTTTATATTTTTATTTTACTTATAATTTATACTTGTTTAATATTTATATTAATGATTTTAAATAAACAATTAATTTTAATAATAGGTAAATGATTTAAATAATATATAGTTTTTATGCCTAACATTTATAAACAAGTTTAAAATAGTTTTTTCTTAAATATATAGTTTTTAGCTTTCACATTTATAATGCTTTATAATTAATAATAACCATATTAATAAGAATAATATGTTTGGAATAAGTAGAGAGGCATATAATTGTGAGATTGAGATCTATAATAAATTATTAATACATATTTTTAGATTGCATTGAGCTTATCACTCTCTGAGCACAAGCTACCTATGTATTGTTATGATGATGCTACACTACCAAATGGAAAGCTTATGGAGAGATACATGGTTTCATGAAGGTATACTTATGAGGCTAAGAGGTGGAGTGAATGGAGTACAACTACACTTTCATCTAATAGTTTTTAATTAACATGTTCATCTAAATTAACTTTAATAGTTGTATCATTGTTGGATTTAACATAGTAATTATCTAATAGTTAATGTAATAGTTATCCAATTGTAATGTCCCCAAAATTTGAAAAAAAAATTATTAGGCTAGTCAAATACTACCTGAACTCGACATTATCTTAACTTATGCAGAATGTGCCATACTTTGTTTCACTGTAATGTATTGTCATAAACTGTTCTTACTTCCTTCTCTATGTTTTCCCAATGTGGTTTATAGTGTAATGCTATGTTTTAGTTATGTTGCTTCATATCCAAGTTGAATGGTTATGTATTTATATGTTAATATGTACGGTTAATTGCTTACTCATTGGTTATAAATTTTGATTATTGTTTTATGAATAATTCTGACTTTACTTATATTGTCAAGGGGTGGAGTTGCAGTACTTGTTTCCCTTGTAAAAACACCTGAAAGGTAACTGTTTTTACTTGTCTCTACATGGCTTACATAGTTATTTTTGAACTAATGCACGTCTTTCCTTGTCACGTGCAGGTGCACTTGACGACGAAAAACTCACTATAATAGTGAAATAAGACATACTGCGTATGCTCACTACTACACAGCTTGGATGACGAACATACCTACCGTCCTATCGTAGTGATTATTATTACGGCCATTAGCATTGTTGTTCATGCAAGGATGGGTTTAATTATGCCTAAGTTTGTATTGGTTATCATTATTGCTTAAGGTCTTAAGAACTTGATTTAATTAAACCTGTACTTAACTTTGATATGGTTTATTGTTTTGTATATAATAGAGTTATTGTATTGTACATGGCCATGAGCCATGAAATGGATACGATGTATAATTAATAGCTTGAGATTTTAGTCCTCTGTGGAGATATATTGAATTGTTTTACGGCCTATGTATTCAATTTTATTGCGTAGACTCTGTAGTTTGTATAAATGAAATGATATAGCATTTGGAAAATGCAGCTAACGAATCCTACAAGATTTGATGTTGGTTAAGCTTTGGGGTTTGGAAATCGATATGGGGAAACGTTGACAGAGCAATGATTTTGTTCTGCGTTTACTATTATGGCATTTGATTTTGATTTGTAATATAGATTGTGTAAAATATTTATGATTTATTACAGTGTTAAACGCTGCTAATGAATCCTACAGGATTCGTTGCTAGCCATGTTTTTAAATGTATGTGGGAATAACTTGTTTGGGCATTCATTCCCACAGGATTCGATCCTGTGACCTCTCTTCATTTATATGATATATTTAATGAGTTTGGTGATTAGTTTTAGGGTTAATTTAATTTGTTAAAAAATCTATTATGAGTTGTGATTTGGATAATAATATTTTATCTTTTTTGTGTATAGTTTGGTTACTATGAATGCGACATTTGCGCCCACATACCTTAGAGGTCTTCAATGGATTAACCTTGATATTTGATATTATTGTTTAATTATGAGAATGAGCATGATTTGTTTATAGTATTGTTTATTTATAATGTTCCTACATACCATTAGAGGTCTCAATGGCTTTAGCTTGGCACTTATTTTGTTTATAAATTGGAAAAGATTTGGTTAGATTCCTGTTTTACAATAAACAATGGAATGATTTTTTTTAGGTTTTGTTTTATAATAATCTAATTTAATGTATTAGTCATTTATATTTATGTTCTAAGATTATGTTTAGAGGTTATACTAATACTATCTATACCAGTTGGTTATTTTATATTAAATATAGGACTGGTAGCAATATGAAATATGCCAGTAGAATTAATATATATAGGCTCTGTTTTAATTTATTCTAGGTCTTGGAAATAAATTTAAAGATAGGAAATAAAATGCAGAAATGAATTTGGAAAAAAAAACAAAGGGCCTTAAATATTTTAGAGAGGAAATAAATTGCAAGCATGGATTTAGAAATAAAACATAAACCCTTAAATTACGAAACAGAAAATGAATTGCAGAAATAAACTAGACAATGAAACCTTTACCTTAATATCCAGGAATAGAACAACAGAAAAGATAACCTAGTCTATAGTAGAAACTTACTACATAATTATCCATAATTAAATCTACTCGATGATAGTAATACTAGTACAATATGAAAACAAAAAATCAAGAATGGCATACGTGCAAGATGAAGCTATTTCAATGGACGAAAAACTACACATTCAAATACCCAGCATTAACAAATTCACAAACAGATCTAACCTCTGTATAGGTAACCGTATCACTTGGGAACTACATGTTCCACCCAAAATCCGTCCTGAAACTATTCCTGGTTTCAATCTGAATCCCCCCAAGTTGGTTCCAACATGCAAGTAGCTTAGAGCTCCTAAGGTAAGGATTCCCTAATTGGGATATTAGTTTCTAAATCAATTATCCTATTTCCTCTTAGGAAAAATTTTCTCCCAAAACTCTCTTTAGAATAATTAGGCATAATATGGAATCACCAAAAAGATGGAAGATCCCCAATACTCTCTTTGGATTGGGTCTTTATAGGAAGACATTCTAGTCAAAGGGGCAGTTACATTAAAAATCATTTGATTTCTTGGTTTAACTATTTTATTTAATTTAGGCACTTTTAATATTTAACTTAGGAACTTTTAACTAGTTCCTATTTGAACTCTTGTAGGTATTTAATATTTAATTCTCTTTTAGTAATAATAATAATAGATGGATCATTTCCTTCCTTCTTATAGCTATTAATATTATTACCATGCTTACTCTTTATACATATCATATATATATATANTATGAAACTCTAAACCTCCTTACATGTTGGATTCCCTTGTATAACATGGTAGTTGTTTAGTACTTGATGGGATATAGATATTCGAAATTTCATTTAATCACTTACAAATAAGTTATATGAGATCAATGTTTTATTCGAGTCATTTTCACTTGAAATTTTTTATTTCTTTTCAGTAACTCCTAGCGCTTATCCAAATCCCATACTCAACGCTAAAAATATGGAGTTACAAACTTATTGCAATTCCAGATCTCCTTGCTCAACAATAATGCTAGTATTTATTGGTAGGATACACCTAGGGATACAATGTCCAAGGACCCTATGTGCCATAGTTTATTCTCAACATCAACATGGAAGGCTCCATGGATTATGCCAAACACTTCAAATTTATCTTTTCATGTGCTTCAGAGCTTCATGCTCAACACAATTTTTTTTATAAATCATGTGTTCCAGAGCTTCTCGCTGAGCACAAACATAAACACTCATGTTCTCCAGAGATTCTTTCTCAACAAAAACATTAAATACTCATGTGCTCTAGAGCTCCTTGCTCAACAAAAAACATCACATCGATCATGTGCTTCAGGGTCCATGCCCAACACATAAAATCATACATAAAACATATGTAATTGGATTACGCCCAATATATAAAACAAATCACCATGTTCATATATAGTGGGGTTATAGCCCCAATATACCAAAATAAAATGTCAAAGTAACATCATAATCAATGGGTCTTATGCTCATAAGTGTTAGGCAAAAATTCGGTATATTACATCCCTCCTCGCTTAGAACAACACCGTCCCTAGTGTTCTAGGGACTGAGAATGAAATCATGAAACAAGGAAGGGTAAGCCTTTATCATGGTGGCTTCATTCTCCTGAGTAGCCTCATAGGCCTCAAAGTGCTTCCATTGCACTTTCAATTGGACTATGGTGCGCTTCCCTAAATGCACCTCTCTCTTTTCCATTATATGAATAGGTTCAAGGGAAAACAACCCTTCAATCTACCTGTAATAATGACCATTCAATCACATGTTTAGTATCCTAAACATATTTCTTTAATAAAGCTGCATGGAAAACATTATGGACTCTTATGTGAGTGGGTAAAACTAGATCATATGCCATTGTCCCTCTCTTTGCGAGTATCTCAAAGGGTACACAAAATCTAGGTGCTAACTTACCACACCTTCCCAAGATCAACAAGCTTCAATTTTCTTTTACTTTCAAGTAAACATGATCACCTATTTGATAATATTTATCTTTTCTTTTCCACGTAGATTTTATGGCGGTATTGTGCTTCTTTAAGGTTCACCTGGACCTTGGTAACCAATTGTTCCAATTCCTTTAATAAGTCTGGCCCTAACATGAGTCGATCCACTGGGCTATCCCAAGTAACTGGTGTTCTACAGTTCTATCCATAGAGTACCTCAAAGGGACTCACCTTGGCGAAATTCTGGTATTCGCTTTTATATGAAAAATCTTCAAGATGCAGGTAATATTCCCACTTGGTTAGGTTTTTCATCACATACATCCTAAGCATGTCCTCTACAATTTGGTTTACCCATTATGTCTGCTCGTCTATATGTAGGTGATAAGCAGAGCTAAATTTCAACTGCGTCTCTAATCCGGATAATAAGGATATCCAAAAGTTCCTCGTAAACTTAGTATCTCGATACGAGAGGATTACCTTAGGTATACCATGCAATCTAAATATCTCCTTCAAGAAGATATAGACAATGTGTACTGCCTTGTAGGTTGACTTCACTAGAATGAAGTGTGATTATTTTGACAATTTGTCAACTACTACAAAGATAGAATCATTGTGCTTCTTACTCGTAGCTATACCCATGATAAAATCCATACTAATTACCTCCCACTTCCATTTCAGAATGGATAATGGATGTAGCAACCCCGAAGGATGTTGGTGCTCAGCTTTGACCAGCTGGCATTCCTGACATTTCACGATAAACAACGTTGTTTCAGCCTTTAACTTAGGCCAGAAAAAAGTCTCTCTTAACGGTGGATATAATCTTTTGATATTCTGGATGATCGTATTAGTGTGTCCGATGAAATTCCTTGAGGATGTTGGACGAAATGTCCCTTCCTTTTGGAATGTACAATCTCTCCTTGGACCATAGCAGTCCTGTTCCATCTACCTTGTACTCTTTTTGTTGTTGAAACAACCTTTCCTCTTGGACCTTCTTGAGGATTTCAACATAGAAAGGGTCAACTCTGTTAGCCGTTCTAATCCTCTCATGTAAATCCAAATAGGTTTGACTTAAAGTCACCTCATATATCATATGAGTTCATTAGCTCAAAGAATCAACAATCTTGTTCTCTTTTCCCTTTATATTCTTTAACTCGAAATGGTACTTGGTAACGAAATTCAACCATCTGGCTTTCCTGGCATTCAAATACAGTTGCTCAAATAAATATTTCAGAATCACATTTTCTGTCTCCATAAGGAATTTTCATCCTATGAGGTAGTTCCTCCACATTTTAAAGGCGTGGATGATGGTCGCTAACTCAAGATCATGGGTGTGGTAGTTCTGCGCATGCTCTTTCAACTTTCATGATTCATAACAGATCACGTAATCATTCTGAAAGAGGACTCCTCCGAGCCCTTCCTTGTTTGCATCCATGCAACCAACAAAATGCCCATTAAGATCTGCAATTTGTAGTATTGGTGTGGTTGTCAAAATTTGTTTAATATTTTGAAAAATTTCTTTCACTTGTTCATTCATAAGAACTTATTTTCCTTCTTTTGGAAAGATTTCATGGGACAAGCTATCCTTGAGAAGTTCTCAATGAACTTTCTGTAATAACCAGCTAATACCAAAAAGGATCTAATGTTGATGACACTAGTAGGGGTAGTCAAATATTCTATGGATTTAATATTTTTCGGGTCCACAGCTATCCCCATCTTGGAGATAATGTGAACCAAGTGCTATATTTGTGGCTTGTAAAAATCACATTTACTAAACTTGGTGTAGAGCTGGTATTCGCGTAACACCTGTAGCACTAAGTGAAGGTGTTCATGGTGATCCTGTTTAATATTAGAGTAAACTAGGATGCCCTATGTAAAGACCAAAAAAAGTTTATCCAGGTATTTACTGAATATACTATTCATCATACACATAAATTTCACGGGTGCATTGGTCAACCTGAACGACATTACTACAAACTCATAGTGGTCATACCTTGTACGAAAGGTGGTTTTGTGAATATCATCGTCATGAATCCATACCTAATGGTACCCGTATCGTAGATCGATCTTCAAAAATATCTTGGCTCCTCCTACTTGACCGAACAAGTCATCGATCATAGGGAGTGGGTATCGGTTCTTAATAGTCATCTTGTTAAGTTGATGATAATGGATGCACAACCACATCATACCATCATTCTTCATTATGAAAAGTATCAATGCTCCCCAAGGGGACACACTTGGTCAGATATATCCTTTCTCAATCAAATCCTGCAACTACATTTTGAGTTCCACCAATTCTGGTGCACTCATGCGGTAAGGGGAGTTTGAAACCGGAACTGATCATGGAGTTAGTTCTATGGAAAATTCTAAGTCTCGTTTTAGTGGTAATCCTAGAATTTCCTCAGGAAGTACATCCTTGAAATCTACAAGAACTAAAAATTCCTCTATGTGCTATTCTATTTCAGCTTCTATGTCTTGGATGTTCACTACAAATAGCTTGCATCCTTTCCTAATGCACTTATTTGCTTTTCAATAGGATATATGCCTTACAGAAAATTTCTTATGTATGCCTTGAATCTTCACTTGTTTCCCTTGGCTATCAGCACAAAATATTGACTTGTGCAAGTAATCGAGCATGACATGGTGTTGTTCCAAGAAGTCAATGCCAATAAGCATATCATATGATCATCATGGTAGGATGTTGAGGTTTACTCTAGTAGGAAAAGCATTAAGGTTTACCTCACAATCTTTAACTATTTCTAAAACTTTTTGTTTCATACCTATGGCTAATTGCACCAGCCAAGGTTTATCATGTTTAGCTTTTCCAAGTTTACATACATCAACAATGTTAGGCGATACATAGCTCCAACAAGCATCGAGGTCAATCAGTATTGAAATAGAATTGTTTAAGATCTTACCTTCTATCTCAACCATGGTAGCGTGATGGTCTGCAAGTTAGCCATCTAAAGATGCATAAATCCGCGGTGTTCTAGCTATGTCCTCTATCGTTGGTTCTTATTTTAAGTTGTGCAAGACCCCATTGGTCTTGTTCATACAACCTTGGGCATAATGAGGCCCTTGGAATTTGTAACATTTAATTTGCAGTGGGAAAACATTGGCTCCCCCATTTTTTTTTGGCTTGTAAACATTTGGAGCTTGTACATATGGATTTCTACCTATTTTGTTGAAGTTCTTGTTGGATGGAAAACTGTTGTTATCTTTTCTATATGGTGGGTTAAAACCGAGTTTGTGGTTGTCAAAGAAGTTTTTAGATTTGTCTCTGCTTCTTTTAATGTTCTCTTGCCTCAGCTTTCCATGCTCATAGAAAATCCTATCTTTGTGTAAGGCGGTGTCAAAATTTTTAGGCATGTCAAATTCAATCCTTTCCCGGAAGTTGGTAGGAAGACATCCTAAAAAAATTTTCATTTTTACTTTCTCATCCTTGACGTATGGCACATAATCCAAAATATCCAAAACCTATTAATAAAAGAATCCATAGTCATGGATCCCATACGTAAATCATGAAATTATTTCACCTTTCTGTCGAAGAACCTTTCTGACATGTATTTCTCTTGAAAAATCTTGCGAAACATACTCCACCGTATTTCTCTTAACTCATCTTTCTTGGTATGGTTCAGGTATCTCCACCATATAGTTTCTTTTCCATTTAAGTTATAGATGGCTAGACGAGATTTCATTTCTCTAGAGTAGTTATGAACTCAAAAAAATTTCTCATACCAAGAATCCATTCAGCAGCTTTCTTTCCTATGTTCATCTCTCCTTCATATGTTGAAGATTTTATTTTTTGGAACTCTCCCTGGATATTGTCATCATTTCTCAGTTTCTTTTTGGATGGAGAAAGAGAGTCATCACTAGAAGGACTATGGTAAAAAAAATCTTCATAATCTCGTTCTGGAGGTTCATGGGTATGTTCTTCTTTTCCTTCTTCTCTCAGGTTGTTGGCTCGTTTATGATAAAAAAAATTCTTGAGCCTATATGTGGAATGAGTGGGTTTTCCTTGCGGGATTCCTCCTTACATGTTTCACAACAATGCTTCATTAATTGCTTGTTTTTCCTTTCTTTCATTCAGATTATCATCTTTGAAAATCTGCAAGTCTTCTTGAAGACTTTGTATCGTTTTCCTTATGTCGGGATTTAGTTCCACTACCATTTCTACTTGTTGGGTGGGGGTATTCAACTTTCTTTGTTGGTTGTTGTATTTTTCAATGTTCATGATCTGAATTGTTCTTTTAAAATCCAGCAATTGCAAATTTTTAATAAAAGGAAAAATTTATGTTTGTAAACAAAATTTTAAAACATACTTTATGTCCCTTGCAACGAATGCCTAGTATGCCCATTTGGTCTCTTATTGTTGAAACTGGGCTCTGATACCACTTGTAATGTCCCCCAAAAAAAAATAAAAAAAAATAGGATAGTCAAATACTGCCTGAACTGGACATTATCTTAACTTATGTGGAATGTGTCGTACTTTGTTTCACTCTATTGTATTGTCGTAAGTTGTTCTTACTTCTTTCTCTATGTTTTCCTGATGTGGTTATTAGTGTAATGCTATGTTGTCATTATATTTCTTAATATCCGAGTTCAATGGTTATGTATTTATATCTATGTATGTATGAAAAATTGTTTACTCATTGGTTATAAAGTTTGATTACTGTTTTATGAATAATTCTGACTTAACTTGTATTGTCAAGGGGTGGAGTGGCGGGACTTGTTTCCTTTGTAAAAACACGTGAAAGGTAACTATTTTTACTTGTCGCTACAGGGATTACTTAGTTTTTTTTGAACTAATGCATTTCTTTCCTTGTCGCGTGCAGGTGCACTTGATGACGAAAAACTGACTATAATAGTTAAATAAGACATAATTCCTATGCTCACTACCACAAAGTGTGGATGACGAACATACCTACCATCCTATCCTAGTTATTATTATTATGGTTGTTAGTGTTGTTTTTCATGCAAGGCTAGGTTTAATTATTCCTAAGTTTGTATTGGTTACCATTATTGCTTAAGGTCTTAAGACCTTGATTTAATTAAACTTGTACTTAACTTTGATATGGTTTATGTTGCAATGTATAGGGATTACTATATCCAATCATAGCCCTATGTTCATTAAGGTATTTGGGTATAATGTGGAAGGAATTTTGCAAGCCATTCATGGCATAATACTTATGCCACGAATTGTGGTTTATCCTAAGTCTACATTACCAATATTGGGTTTATGAATTACATGGTGGATAATTGTTGCACTACGTTTTTGGGGTAATTACATGGTGGGTAATATATCCGACGAGGCTTTCATACAACCGATGACAACATCGTCGAATATTTTTTTATATTTTTATTGTACGTCATCTGATTTTCGAGGACTATATGTCAGTTAAGTAACACCATGGTTGGATTATGTTGTCAGTTAATCAACAAGGGTTTCGTCGCATTTCTGATGACCTTGCTAGAAATTTGATGTTGGTTAACCGATAAGGGTTCCATACAATTTTCGATGACATTACTAGAAATTGATATCGGTTAGTCAGTAATTTGACAATGGTATATAAGTTAGTTAATCGACAAAACGGGGAAATCTAAATGTTGTTTAACTGATGAAATGGGTGTCATAAATTTGACAACACATCGTTGAATTTACTTGATGGTCACGCAAATAATTGTTGTTGTATTTACAATATATTATTGTAATCGTCGGATATTTGATGCAGTTCTGTCGATGTTTAAAAATAAACCACTTTATCGGATGTTAGATGGAGTCTTCTCGAAATTCAGAAAAACATGTCATCTGATTTTGGGTTCAAATTTATTTTTGATAACATGTACATATGGTTCAAAATAATCATAAACATAGTGATAATGCATAGTATATATAAATATAGTGTAATGAATGGCTATTTTATGGTAATGTTGGTGTAATTTGTGGCTAATGTAGGCTAATATATATATATATATATATAT
>LPNX010527970.1:1178977-1219536 GCA_001517045.1 Pseudotsuga menziesii
TTTAATGGCACAACAAGAATATAAGTTGAAAAGTGAACATGAAACTCAAAAGTTGTAAGTACCTAAAAAGAATGAGTGGTGCAACTAGTCAAGATGGGGTGGGAGAAGGATCCCCAGTTGAAGAGAATGTATCTGTTTAATTAAAATCATCTAATAGAACTTCAATACCTCAAGGGATATTCAAAATAGTGAAAATAATGCAATAAAACCAATGTACCTTCAAGGATGACAATGTGAAGGCCTTTGAAGAGCAGTGTAATGTCCAAAAATTGTACATGTATTGAATAATTCAAGAGGACTTCAACCTATATATTTTGGTGCTAGAGTTGTAACTCGAGAAATCATCGACAAATGATTTTTTATTTGATTAGAGTGGTACTATTGTTTTGACATCTAACTTACTATGGAATGACTTGTTACCAAAGGGACATGCTTTCTAGGGGATATCACTTCAAAAGAAACTCATAAAACATAATTAGAGGAACTAAGTCTTAGTTGAGAAAAATTAATAACTATCAATTAAAAAAAATATGAGAAATGAAAAGAAAACAATATCTACTTTTACATAAACAAGAAAATATAAATGAAGTGAAAAACAAAAAGTTTCCATGAGATTGATTATTTCCAATAAGAAACCAACCAAAAATGAAGTGAAAAACAAAAAGAGTGCTGCACATTATTTTCCATGAGATTGATTATTTCCAATAAGAAACCAACCAAAAGAGAAATGAGCAATTGTATAAAAATTGGTAATGAAGTAATAGATGAAAAGTAGATAAGAAGGATTGCATGAGGCATGTCTACCCATTTCGATGGTACATGGCCATCTCAGTTTCCTATTGAGCACTAAGTGTTTTGTGCCCAAACTAAAAGTGTTTGTGCCCATCTCAAATGAGTTTTGTTGCTTGAATGAGATATCCTTGATATGGTTGATTGATTGACTATTATATAGAACCACATGGCATAGTAAATAGGTCCTATTGGCATGTCTACATTAAGCAATATTCAAACACTCCAAACATCCACCGTAAGTCATTATCTACTAGCTTGCTTGGCCTCGGTTGGGGCGATTCTTCAGGACTGGAAGATGGTGATTTCTTATTAAAAAATAGTTTTGTAACAAGTTAGATTGTGAAGAAAATAAATACGTATTTACTATTATTTATTTCTGATCTGTCTTAAACTAGTTTTAATTCCTTTTTATTTTACGGAACATTTATAGTAGATATTATCTATGTTCTCTATACTAGTGTGCTTGAAAAGAAAGACTAACTGTTTCAAATAATAATGTCTACCAACTCTTGATAAAAGGAACTTATTGTTGTAGTTGACTATTGTTATATATAAATTGCCAAGATTATTTCATTATTATTTTGTACAATATTGTTTAGGATGTTCGTACCATAATATTTCTTGTCTAACGTTTCAAACAGCCTTACCTTCGGATTTGTTTATATTATGTTTAAACAATATATAGTTCTCGTAGAAGTTCAGTTTACAAATAGAAATAGTTATGGTTAATGCTATGTTGTAAACAAAATTCATTTGTGGTGAATCTTCAGAATGTGAACATAAATCTAATAATATTTAATGGCCATTGTCCTATCTTATATTATAAATAGAGTTAGAACAATTGGAATATTTATTTATTTTATGTTATTACTAGAGATAAAATTATTCTAGTTGTTTGTTTATCATTCTTTAATAATTTATTTTTTATTTATATTTTTAAATATAATTTAACAATTATAAAAAAAAAATTACAATTTTTTATTATTATTATTATTATTATAATATATATATATATATATATATATATAATACAAATCTTTTTATATGTTTTATTACTCACAATAAATAAATATAAAGGGGTTATGAATAAATATATACACAAGTATATTGTTCCTATTGTAAATATAATTCTTATTCTATAAGAAAATATCTTTATAAATATAAATAATATTAAAACGAGGAAAGATGCAAGGCAGCAAGTCCCTACCTTGATGCTATAGAATGAAGTTTGCATATTGAAACTTTGTTGGAAGCACCCTACCTATATTTGGCATCAATACGTTTACACTTGAATTTGAATTTGCATTTTATACCAGCATCTCTATTATTAGTGGTACCTACATCATAAAAATAGAATATTGCCATGGTCCTAGTAAATTCCCAAGATGCTAGCAGGAAAGTCCCTGTGGATTCACCTAGTCCTCTCGGATCTTCTTCACCAAGCCTACTCCTAACTGGTACACTTGGATCTTCATAGTGCTAGTCTCATGAAAGCTAGAATCTCACATCAACCTTACTACCTCTTGGACGATAGCATGTTATTCATAAGTTTCTTCTTGTTAAAAGTAAAAGCACTGTTTGGACATGAATAAACTATTGTTGAGAAAAAAAACTAGCTTGAAACAACAAGACAACAATATTACAGTAATGTTGATTTCTCTTGAGGGAAAGATCGGGAGGAAGATGCATAATACCAAAAAGACTATGATACATCTCTTTATTTGAATCTATCCACATGGAAAAATGAAATGAATCTAATAAAGCATGTAAGATAAACAATGCTTTTCTTTTTTATTTCTCCGAAACAATGATTTTTTTTATTTAACCGTAAAAAACTTTGGATTGGTGATCACAATGGAAATGAAACCTTGAAAAAAGCTAGCCAAAAGTGAACTAGATAAATGCAACAACTTGACATTGCATAATCAAACGAAATTGTCAAAGAGTTATGAAATCATCTCCTTGTTAGCCGAAAATACACACCTTCTGTGGACAAGAGTTGGTTCTGTAGATCTAAATGGTTCAGTTCTAGAACAAAACACAAAAACGGAATGCTAGACTCTCCCTAGATATGGTTAATTACTTCAATGAAATGCCATGATGCTTCTCTCAAAAGTTATCCTCACTATCCTTGAATCTTACTGTAGAAGAACCTGTAAAAGATGGAAGACAACGAAGAAAACATGATAGCATAGAATATAATCAACTAGATCTATGCTTGTGACCAAGGAATCAAGCAATATAAACATATAAAATAGTAAATATGGGAAAGAAAAGACATTCTTTATTAATAAATTATTGGAGATACTACAATATTCATGCGTTGGTGTTGAGAGTTCCTTCCAATGGGTCCTTTCCTCTAACGTCACCTTGCCTCTAAAGACTCAAGAATGATTTTGACATAGTTTGGATATGAAACACAATTCTTTTTCCTTTGTCCATGGGGGTGAGATAGTATTTAAAGGCATGGGAGGATAGGTATGGTTGAGGATCTCATGGGTGAGGTGGAGATTAGATCCTAAAAGGGAGGATCTCGAGCTCCAGCTGGTCCNGTGAGCTTTAAGAAGCCTCCCAAAGATTCTCTTTTTTTCCTTCAAAACTCGAGCACCGCTTCTCTAAAGAAGAAAGCAGTCAGTGCTAAGGGGGCACCGCTTCTTGTAGTAAGGGAAAGAGCGGTGGAACCTCTCTTTGTTCATGTATCAAGGGCGGTGCTGGCTATTTGCTTCTTAGGTAACACTTTTTTTCAATGGGGAAAGAGTGTTACCAGCTCAAAAGAGGGAAAAATTGCAAGGGGTTAATTTATTCCTTCATTTCTCTAGGGAAAACTTTGAGGGATTGGAGGAGACAAGGGGATACCTATCTCATAACATGACGGTGATGAGATTTCGGTATAATAGAGATACCTATCTCATAGCATGAGGGTGACGAGATTTCAGTATAGCACTCCTCCTAAAGAGAGCCATCATGGCCCCGAAACTCAAATCTATAAGGCATAGTAGACATCGTAACACATATTTTTGTTTTATCAGTTAGGAGAGCACAAACACCAAGGGTAGTTCCATCGAATATCGACTTCCTGCCACTTTGAGGCCATGCACCTGTGCCGTCGAATCTCAGCTACTTGCGACTTTGAGGCCATGCACATGACTGTCAATGAAAGAATCCTCATGGATGGCAAGGGATGCCATTTCCCCTTAAATGGATAATAATATAATTAGTGTTCCAACCTTGGTCAAGCATTTAGAGGCTATAATGGATGACTTCCTACAGTGTTATTCCTTTGCACAAACCCTGAACCAGTTCATAATTGTGCATCTCTTGGACACTACCAGCCTTCAATGTAAATGAAAATATTCATGTTTGTCAAAATTGAGTTACCCTTTCTCACTGCGCTCTTGATCATGGGAACTTTTCAGTGTCTAACAGTTTCAAATCTAGGGTATGAGATCTTTCTCATTTTTAGTACAAGGTATGGCACCTTAAAACCCTTTTCTCTGCATGCCTTGTGAACATGTTCCATTAGTGCCATATCTTGGATTTGCACACCCTTTTCTCATTGCATCCTTTCTCCCATGTCTCCTCGTGAAGATCCATCCCAATAGGGATCTCCCTCTAGTAACTATTTTAACTTCGAGGACATGGGTCTAATACTTAATTAGCTCAAAAGTCTACGACAAGAAATCTCTCCAATTCATATGTAATCAAACACCCGCTTCTAATTGCTAATGTTTTTAGGATAGACGAATGGAGAAGTGGTGGACTCATGGATCCATAGCTCTAAGAATATGGTAATTTATCCTTCCACTATTTTGGTACATTTACCAGTTTATAAATGTTCTAAATAATGCAGTCCCTTACTGTGTAATAACTTCTACAGGAAGCTAATCTATTAATGTTTCTAGACATCTAGATCATAAGAGAGAATTCTTAGTACATGTAAACCTTTGTTTATGGTTAATGAAAAACATGAAGTGTTTTGGGACTGTTTCTCCACGTTGTTGTTCGTATTCATTCAATTGGTATAAGAGAAAACACTAAACCCTATCCACCAACATGCATGTGCCCATGTCTTTTGTCTAATAAGAAAACTGTTGGCGAATTAGAGGCCACAATTCTATTTAATCTTTGGGGGGTGGTTTTTAATGTGGAAAGAATTCCAAGTATATGTTGTTCTTGTGCTATGGCATTCTTCTTGAGTGACTCTAAAGGCTCTTAGCATTATCTGGAGATAAAACTCCTAAGACAACTATCAGATCATAGAATTATTGCATTTACCAAGGTCAGCCAGGGTTCATTCAAACAAACTACAGAACTCACTGGTGGGAGGAAAACAAATGTTTTAGTTGTTGCTATAGTAGTTGTTTGGATCTTTTGGCTCTGAAGAACTCTAGCGTCATGTGTCTTTTGGCTAAGTCATGCAATTTTGGGAGGACCAAATACTGTTAGCAATTCCCATAATTATAAAGAGAATTTGATTCAGCTACTTGCTAAGAACCAGAGGATTCTTTTGAAACCCACGATTGTTTTTCATGTTTGCTTATTTTCATTTTTCAATGAGGATATGAAGCATGGCCTAGCCCAACCTCCTAGAGGAACTATGGGTTCTTTCATTCAGATGGAACTACAGTTTATATTGTGGGATTTTACAATGTGGGATCAAATAGTTCATCTAGAACGGTATCTACTGGTTCTGGTGCTACTTCTTATGATAGACCATACTCCCATATTCCTTCTACCAAGGTATGCTTATATAAGTATTTTCCTTTGTCATTTTGACACTTTAAGCAAAGTCATTTGATCTAGGATTACATAATTTTAAAAGCTTAGTTTTCTCCACTACAAGAGAAATCAATAAATCAAATCCAAAGAGTGACTCTAATGATCGAAAACAACCAAGATTCGACCTTCTATTATGGTTTTTTGGAAGGAATCAGTGCTGGCAGAAAATTACTGAACATTCAGAAAAATACTTTCAACCTTCAATCTAATGGCACTGGCGGCTTTGTTATCAACTCTGGGACGACTGTAACTTATCTCAAACAAGTTGGTTATGATGCGGTGAGGCAAGAATTGGATTCGTTAATTAAGATTCTGGTAGAGGATGGATCTCAAATTGGGTAATGTAGTTTAACAGTCATATCTTGAAATGGAAAACTAGATTTCTAACAATTAGGTGCAGCTGTATAAGCTTGTGAATAGCTTAAGATATTAAAAAAACACCAGTCTCTATGATCTGCTAGTTTATGTTTGTCCAATTTAATGACATCACTAGGGTAACAGTATTGCAATATAAAAAATACCAGTCTCTAATAAGGTGGAAAATTTTTATCCCATGTTCTGGCAGATTTGTAGTGATTTTATTGAGATTGTCCAACTAGCAGACAGAGTGTTTGAAAACTAGATCCTGGGTTGAAATCAGATTTAGTTATTTGAAAGAGTGGGATTCAAGATCCTCGCTATAGAGATTGAAATCCACTAAAATGAGCATAATAAAGAAGTCACATTGAGTATATATGTGACCCAATTTTATGGTTCTACCTAATTTACCAATTTTATGGCTCTACCTAATTTACCTTGTCTAGGTTTTGCTTGCAGGGTGGAAATGACAATACACTGGAGTATTGACATCACCTCAAAAATTCAGCAACCACCAAAACTTCGAAGAGAGGATATGATAGTCTAATTATGCATTATGTTCAAGTATTCACTACAACCCAAAATATGACATACTGGTGTTGGTAGCGACTTTTTCCATGCTATAGCTAAGTAGCTTCACGAGACATGCAAAATTGGATACTATATATGATGGATGCATCCAAAAACTAGCTCACTCAGTTTATGCATATTTGTTTCTTGAGTGTAGCCTGAGGGCGCGGTCAAGAAAAATGAAGAACAAGGTGCTGAAGCATAGTGAAGACAACATAGTGATGCATGAGGTAGTTCCAGATACAATGTGCTCAACCAAAGTGAAAACAACACAGTGAAGCATGAGGCAGTGCTAGATACAATGGTTATATATTTCTTCCACCGAGTGAATGGTGAAGGTAGTGGCAAGACTAAGGCAGTGGAGGTGGCATATGATGGAACATGCTGGAACTATTGATCACCTTATAGATTAAGTTATAGAAGCATACTATCAGCAAACAACTTATGTTATGAATTAATTCTAGTGTGAAGCATAGAATTAATCCACTTACAAAAAGAATGACATTCCATTTAATGGAAAATAATTGTTTGTCATAGTATGACATGCAGTATATTGAAGGAATCATTAATGGGCCTTGGAAAGAGGCCAAATAAGAGGTCCAAATATCTGATTGGATGGAAGAAATTTAATAATAAACTAAATTTGGGTAACTTAGGTTAACTGAGTAAATTTTGTTTTGATTTTTGTGCAGGGACTAATAGAATGACGTCAAGCCGATTACAATATTCCCTGCTAGTCCATGAAAGGGACTAATAAGGGAGACCCACAAGCATTTATTTATTCAGATAAAAAAAATTGCATACTCTATGCGAGTTCATATCTCATTCAAACCTTAAACAAATGATACAAAGGGTCAAAAACCTTGTGATATATAAAAAAGATTGTTACACTAAAGGAAGGGTTAAAAAATTTAAACTATGAGAACAAGCCCTTAATCTTGAAAGCATACATACTTTATTAAAAACTAAATAGAAATATATAGAACCAATGTATACGTGCTACTTTAGACCACAGGTCGAGCCCGAAGGGCTTCCCCTTATTGTATCTACTAGATATAGATGTAATGCAAACATAAAATATTTAATAAGTTGGGTGTCAATCCTGTATATGTTAATACGAGTAGGAGAGGATGAAGGGAGTGGTTGTAACACTACTAGATAAATAATATATAAAGCAAAATGATAACATACATTAAGGGTTCAAACCCGTGGGAATATCCCTTCATCTTTTCAATAAAAGTAAATGAATGGATGCATTGCAAAATAAAAACAATAGCATCATCTTATACAAGAACGTATTAACAAATGGTGAAATCCATCATAGACCTAATCCTTTATTCAAAATTGGAACCAAAAACCCTCACACTGGTGAATCTATGTATTCCATCCCATCAAGGTTAAAACACAAGTTTGCATAGTAAAGTCTAAGGGTGTGGTCTCTCTTGTGATCCTTCTAATGTTTAGCATGATACATTGAAGGACTAATGTCCCTTCTAACCTTTGTTAAAGACCTTAAACTGAATGGAAAGCTTACAAAAAAAACCATGCTTGGTGTCTTCCTTTGTATCCATGTCCTGGGTGATGTAGTATTATGCATTTTCCACTACATGAGGTAGGAACTAACAATGGAAACAAATATTAATATATTTATAAATGGAAACAAGAAACAATAACCAACAATTCCATAATTGTTTGACTCTAACATAACATTGATATTTGCATGAAGGATGACGGTTGCATAGGTTCCCTAGCTAGAGATACTAAGGTCCATCCACTTGCAAAGGAAACAATCAACATTCATATTTGAATACAATCAACATTCATCTTTGAAAATCATCAAGTTAAGATATAGTCTGAGAATGATGTCTACAGGACTAGTTGGCGTGTATGCTAAATAACTTATCCATTCCATGAATGCTATGAGTTCAAGCATTGTTACCAAAATTCCATGGAGAAGGGTAGGAGTCAAGCTCGGGACCCTCTCGAAGAATGGAAATCCTTCTCCACAACTTGTAAATGAAGAGATGGATGGAAGATTCGAGGCTTAATCAAATTGCGTTATTTCCATTATTGGTTCATTTACACTGCACTAGATTTGACATTTGACAGGTGTTATTCATTGGTGCGCATTCCTGATACCACACCATTGTTACAAGAAAGAGCCATCCTTGTCAAATTGAATGTGTTAGGTAGAGTTGGTGGGAGGAGGCATGAAATGTCCTTCGTATAGTTTTCAATGACATGTCAAACGATCGTTGAAGTCTTTAAAATGGATGGCATGGGTTGAGGTTGCTAGGTTCCTCCTTCATGGGTCAAGACCCAAGCATTCATTGTTGCATTCCTTGCGTAATATATATATATATTCATATTCTATGGTTACTAATATAACTTCAGGCCATGACTATCCTCTAGTTGTAGGCCTAGTTGTATATAGTTTAAGCGATCCAACGTATCAAGATTATATTCTCAACCTAATGGCTAGGAGGAGTCACAACGTATTATGATGTTACTTTGATGTTTAAATTAGTATATTGGGTCTAAGACTCGAGTACATATGAACATGATGATTTTTTTTGATATATTGGACGTAATCCAATTGCATATGTTATATATATATGTTTTCATGTGTTGGGAGTGAACCCTGAAGCACATGATTTATGAGATGTTTTGTGTTGAGTGAGGATCTCTGGAGAACATGGGTATTTTATGTTTTATGTTGAGCAAGAGGCTTTCGAGAACATGAGTATTTATATTGGTGTTGAGCGAGAATCTCTAGAACACATGACTAATGAAACATTTCTGTTGAGGATGATGCTCTTAAGCACATGAAAAGATAAAAATGGAAGTGTTGGGCATAAGCCTTGGAGCCTTCCAATTTGATGTTGAGAATAATATTCGGAACGTCTGATCCTTGGCCATTGTATCCCTAAGTGTATCCTACAAGTACATCCTAGCATTAGTGTTGAGCGAGGAGCTCTAAAATTACACTAAGTTTGTAACTCCCTATTTTTAGCATTGAGTATGGGCTCTGGTTAAGTGCTAGGAGTTATTGAAAAGAATTAATACGTCGAGTGAAAACGACTCCATTAAAACATTGATATCATCTCACTTATTTTTAAGTGATTCAATGAAATTTCAAATTTCTGTTTCTCTTCAAGTATTGAAGAACTACCATGTTATACGAGGGAATCCAACATGCAAGGAGGTTTAGAGTTGCCTAACCTAGTTGACCTAACCCATGCGTGAAGTCGTTATTAAATAAAGTGACTAAGCTAAAAGAAAAGTGTCATATGTTTAGGGATCATACTATATGATACCCAAGGATAAAATGTTAACAAATCATATATATATATATATATAAGTATATCATTTATACATAATATGTATAAAGAGTAAGAATAGTAATAATACTAATAGCTATAAGTAATAAATAAATGATCATGTGTTGTTATTATAACTAATGATAATTAAATATTAAAATACCTACAAGAGTCAAAATAGGAACTAGTTAAAATTTCCTAAGTTAAATATTAAAATTACCTAAATTAAATAAAAAGGGTTAATTCAAGAAATCAAATGATTCTTGATTTAACTGCTCCTTTGACTGAAATGTTTTCCTATAAAAACCAAAGCTAAAGAGAGGATTGGGATCTTTTTGTTACTCCATAATTCTACCAGATTATTCTCAAGTGAGTTCTTGGAGAACATTTTTCCTTAGAGGAAAAGGAGAATTGATTTAGAACCCGATATCCTAGATAGGGAAGACTTACCTTATGAGCTCTAAGCTACATGCATGTTGGAACCCGCTCGAGGGGATCCAGATTGAAACCAGGAACAGTTATAGGTCATGGTTGATCGGAACATGGTAGTTCCCAACTTATTCAGTTATCCAAATAGAGGTTAGATCTATCTATGAATTTGTTAATGTTGGGTATTTGAGTGTTCAGGATTTTTCAGCCATTAAAACAACTTCATCTTGCAAGTATGAGGTTCTTGATTTTTCCCATGCAAACTACAAAAATTTTACTATTTGGAGTAGATAGAATTCTGAATGATTATTTAGTAATTGTTTACTATAAGCTAGGTTGTTTTTTTTGCATTTCTACTTTCTGCACTTGCAAGTTAAACACATTGTTTATTAACAGATATAGTTCTTTTATCAAAGGTTAGGTTAACTTTTTCTACATTACGAGGCTATTGTAATATATTTTATGCATAATGAGATAACCACCATTAGGGTTATCTATAGAAGGGGTTTGTTTTATATTTCATTTCTGCAATTTATTTCATGTCTATAAATTTAAGTTCCAAAAACCTAGAACTATTTAAAAACAGAGCCTATATCTTATCTCTATTGGCAGATTTCATATTTCCAGCAAGCTTATATTAATTATAAGTAAAACAAACTATTATCTATAATATTAGCCTAATATATATGCACACAATCATAACATAAATATAAATGCCTAACACTTTAAATAAAATATCATAAAAGAGAACTATAAACAAATCATTTTCATATTATAAACAACAAACATTGAATGCCAAGCTAGGTTATCGAGACCTCTAAGGTATGTAGGAACAAGTACCTCATATTTCATAACCACACTATATACTTTATAACCTAACATAAGATAAATTATCAAAATTGTATATCTCAAGAGATTACAACATAAGAAATCAACTATAACCTAATATAAAATACATTAACATATATCATATAAATCAAGAGGTTACAGGATCGAATCATTTTGGCCTTCATGCCGAAACAAAAAAAACTACATGCACATCTTTTACAACCTACATAGCCTAGGATCGAATCCTGTGAGATCATGTTTTAAAAACAAGGGTTGCATTCCAACCACGACTAGCATCGAATCCCGTAAGGTTTGATTTGTCACAGTTTATCAACGATGTAATAGCTTACCATTATTCAACACATTCTATGCTAATAACATTTACATGTAAAAAGAATCAACCACACATCGATTTCATTTCCCTGTCAACGTTTCCACAAATTAAAATACCAAACAAAATATACACGTTGTAAATCGCATTCCAACATTTACAAACAATAATATAAACCCCAATTTTATACGCTCTAATCATTTCGAGGCTCATGGATGAGAAACAAAGGAACCCTTAACATAAACCATAAAAAATTAACCAATGTCTACGCTATCATATCATGATCTCCATATCGTAATGTTAACACCACAATTCTCAACCATCCCCAAAAATTAATACACATATAGGTAAAAAAATCGTAAATCACCATAAATCAACATTTCACTAATATCTACACAATTGATAAGCTAAAATGCAATTGTGCCATTTCCAGCAATGGCACGACTCTAAAGCCAAACAACTATGTTAAATACCCGAACGAGAAGTTAAATTACAGAAATTAAATTTATGCAGATTCAAAACCTTCCCAAGAAATAATCGTATCCACAACTGATACACAGTAGTGAATGCATTATATTTAACCACTATAATTTATATTATAAGTAAAAAAAAAGAACAACACAGTCGTATTTCAAAGCCAATGCAGCATTGCAAAAAATGGTGCTACCACAATTTTCAGAACTCGACATTATAAATAAAACGCAGATTCTACATTAATCACCATGGTCACAAGTTAAAAATATCAACCCAAAATTATTATAGAGAACAATTGTGATAATGATGGCCCAAAGGCGCCAAATGCCACGGGGACTTCACTTAGTGAACCTCTCACATAGCACGTGCGATCATGAGATATTAAAGAATACCCTTAATTTCCAGAGATATTGACCCAAACTCTTTTTGTTGAAACCCCCTCCCAATGCTTAAAACCCCCTCCCCACCCCTTTTTATACCTCAATCCTTATAAACCACCCTACCCACCCCCACCTTAAAACCCTCATCCCTCCCAATACTTGCAATATATTGGTTCAATTTTTGATAATTTTAAAACCCACAATATGAACTAACATGATAGGATATTGGTCAACAAGTGAAGACCCCATGCCAAATGCATACCCAACAAATTAAACCCCAAATTGCTAACGCATCTCTTGATTCCTTTCATTATTTACAACAGACATGTACAAAGTCAAAAACCATAACCCACACAAGTATTCATTCATCAAATGACGAGATTAAAGCTCCATTAAAACACCCATACACCGAGGAACAAGTTAAGGATTTTTTATACAGGGCTTACCCATGAACGGTAATGCGTCAGCAACAAGAGAAAACCCAGGACCCATGCAAGGGAATCCCGCTACCTAAAAACAAAGGACAACGATATGTGAGTGTTAAAATATTGTAACTTCGAAGAATATTCTATATGTATCCTTTTGTGGCACCCGATGGTCCTACTGGGAGAACCACTTGTATTACATTGTACCCCGATGCTCCTAATCAGAAGAACTAATAAGAGTCATGAGGTAGTCCCCTCTAATTGTAAAGGTGGGTAATCAGCACCCTAGTGTCATTACTTGAGCCTACATGTGTAACTCAAGCCTACATGATTTAACTTGAGCCGACATGTCAAATGAGTTAACTTAAGTGAATGGATGAATATAAATAGAGGTGTAGTGCTCCTCATTTGTGACACACACACTCACTTGGAATAGCGCACTTATGGAGGAGAGGAGTTGCTGGAGAAGGAGGAGAATCGGGTTTTTGATCTCCTTGTCGATTTTACCTTTTTCCCTTTTTGGGGCATCTATATTGAGGAAGCTTTTGCTGGGTTTTTCCCCTTAGGGTTTTCCCAGAATAAATCTGTGTTGTTCTTGTTATATTGTTTCTTTCAGTGATCCTGTTTTATATGCTTTTATTATGAAAAATGAAATGATATACTGGTGTCTTAGTTAAGCATATGAAAATTTAACATGGTATCAGAGCTAACCTGAATAGGGAATCTTTCACAAGTTATAGAAGCTAGGTCTTCTTATTTTTTGGTTCTCTCTCCACAATCAATCAGCAAAAGAAGGCTATATTGACTCTCCTTTGAAGGGTGCATCGTTCTGTCGAAGCGGAATTCGATTCCGAGCATTTTCAATTTTCGATGTGGAAATTAGGGCTTTCTATAGAAGAAGAATTTTTGAGTGGGATCAGCATAGGATTTTTCTCCTCATCAAAACCAAATTTTAGAGACCTGGATCAATATTTTTGGTTGGGTAAATCTCTGGGAAAGTCAAATCCTAGTTTGACCCCAAGCTAGAAAAACCCTAAATACTAAAACTGATACGTTTTGGCACATTCGCTATATCCAGCGATTGGAGAAGTATCAGGAGCTGAAAATTGTAAGGAACGAATATAAAATCCTGATGAACAATGTGTCCAAAATTCATCCTTAGATTCGCTGTATTCCAGGAGATATGTTCTCTCGAAGTTAGGGTTCCAGCCTCTTCCAGAATTCATCCCTAAACAGGACACCTGGGGAGAATTCAAATATCTTGGGATACAAAGGTCCAAATGGAATTAATGAAGATGTTCCAAAAATATTACGGACTTTAATTTTTGTCGTCCGAATATCAGACTCAGAAGATGAACCAGTGACACGTGGCATTCCGTACAACTTCGCTGTTCTGAACAGTCCTGTAACAGGTCACCTTGGGAAAAGGATAATAAATCCCAAATGGTGAAACCAATTCTAATTAAACCTATGTTGGTGGATCAGGGACACACGAGGTTAACTCAGTACAAAATTTCAGACATAGGAGAGCAGAAATGTTGGAGATATCATAGAAACAGTAACAGGCATTTCTGCAGAAGAAATTGGAAAATTAGGGCTTCCTGTTCCGGGAGCTTCGCTCCACTGTTTTCAGAAATGGAGTACATTGGACAGCTCCATTTGAAGAGATATATCTGTCTATCCAATCAGATCTAAAAGATTCCAAGTTTTGAAATTAGGGTTTCTGTGACAAACCCTAGATCAGCCAACTCCAGAACCAGGACGAACACCTCAAATCGGTAAGATCTAATCCTTTGCTATGTTCATTTGAGGTTCTCATTTAAAAGTGATCTATCACATCAGCTTGATGATAAGCTTGGTGAAGTTGACAACTTCCAAGCCTAGAAGTATATGATCTCTCTGAAGAAAATGGATTGGACACCTACATGAGCATAGAGGTTCCAGTTTCAGAGGGAGATGAGGCTAGAAGCCTTTCACAAGAAGAACTTGGTCAAAGCCCAGAAGATTATTGATGATTCAGTCTCGAATCAACTTGCTCTACAAGTGTCTTCCCTAAAGACATCGATGAGGTTGGATTCCTTGACCAAGCTATTTGAAGGGAAGAACATAGATCGAAATATGACCTTAAGAAACCAGCTGAAGAAGAAGTGAAGAATGCATAAGTGGTGATGGCCACCTTGAATGGCCTCCTCCCAGGATCATGGAATTCATTCATTCAAGGAATGTGTTCCAGAAGGAATTGATTACTTTCAGCAGACTTTGGGAAGAATAAGAATCTCGTCTCTGAAGATCAAGCTCTCATCTTCCAAAGAAGATCTCTCAATCAATGAGGAATATGAAGATCTCAACTCTTGAAAAACTTCTTATCCACCTCAGCATTTGGATAAGAAACGATGCTATCATGAATGAAGAAGACGATAAAGAAGAATCAAGAAGGAATATACCCATGAAACAAATAAAGATAAGTATTCAATTGTCATTTCATGATATTGTTTTGTTATACATTTGATTATATTCAGTGATGTGTTATGCATGATAGATTGTTTGCATTAATGACTATATACTACTAATATGCATGTGATGGGTAAGTAGCTCATGGTGCTATACAACTCTCCATTGCTACTTATCAAACCTCTTTGCTGACATATTGGATTAGTGCACAATCTCAATAATGTCATGGTATAGATGGAAGGCATCTAGAAAGTTCATGTGAGATATGGATGAATGTTGTATTAACTAAATAGTTGCATGATGCATAAGAATTTGTCGTTATACATATGTTTTATGAAATATGAAATATCTCTAACCATGAAACTAGTACATTTGAATTGTAGGAAAGGTCATGAACAACCTCCTACAAGAAAAGAAGGATGAGACTTGTTCTGAAGAACAAGTGATGACAATTCAAGATTCACTCCAATAAACATGAATCTGAAGCTCCCAGGGTTAGAGACACCATGACGGAAGAAAGAGCTTCAGAGAATGGTAGATCCACCTTGAAGGATGAAGACCACCATGGGTACAAGAGATAACTCAATATGAAGAAAAGAATGCTATAAAATAATCTATGATCAAAGAGTAACAGATGATCATGGCAATGATGTATATGATATGATGGAACAAGTGTACAAAGCAAGGTTCGTGATTCTACCCATAAAGAATAGACTATGATATGGCATACTCTATTGACCAGTATATGTCAAGCATAGAACCACCTGTACAGAATGAAGAGGGAAAATGATAATCCACTTTAGGGGGAGTGACTACAGAAAATTATATCTGAGTTCGACATGGTATGACATGATGGATAGCTTTGTGATGGATCGAGACTTTACCAAGAGTAAAGTAGGTTCCAACCTTCAAGGTTGAATGCAAAAGACTAGGATATGTTGATGACCTGAGAAGACAAACTCATAGAAGATGTTGTGATACTAGAATGATGTTTGGGATATAGTACTCAAACCAGAAAGAAAGAATGTGGTATCTTCCAAATGGATTTGCAAGATAAGATATGTTGCTGATAGAAGTAAGGTAAGATTTGTGGCTAGAGGTTTCTATCAGAAAGAGGGAATTAATTTTGAAGAGACACTTACTTCTGGAAGCAAGGTACATTTCACTCAAAACTATCACAGTAGTTTCTTCCATGATGAAGTAAATACAAGCCTTCCTTAATGGTATGATTGAGCAAGAGTTTTACATCGAAAATTCACGAGGATTTGAAGCTGAAGACAGAAGGAATCAAGTATGCAAGTTGAAGAAGGCCCTCTATGGCCTAAAGGAAGCTCCCGGAGCTTGGTGTGGAAGAATGGAAAGTTTCCTGATGAGCATGGGCTTTGCCAAGAGTAAAGACGATCCTAACCTTTCCTACAAGGTTGTAGAAGATGTACCTGTCATTCTATTACTATATGTGGATGACTTATTCTTGACAGGGAATGAGAAATAGATCATGGAAAGTAAGAAGAAACTAACTGAAGAATTTGAGATGAAAGACCTTGGGTTAATGCATTATTTCCTAGGTTTGGAAGTATGGAGAAGTTCAGAAGGAATCTTTCTCAACCAGGGAAAGTATGTGGTAGAGATATTGAAGAGACTCAAATGCAAAGTCATGGCCACACCCATGTACTCCAACCTGAAGCTGTTAGCTGATGACTCATTAGAGTTAGTGGATGTGACTCACTACAGACATATCATTGGGTCATTGATGTACTTAACAAATACCAGACCAGACATTTGTTTTGCTGTGAACACCTTAAGTCAATATCTTGTTCAACCAAGACGCGTTCACCTAGTAGCTGCAAAACATATCTGAAAGGGACTATAGACTTTGGTCTATACTATGATGGTAGCCATGAGTGTAGATTGTATGGCTACATAGATGCAGATTGGGATGGAAGTATCTCAGACAGGAAAATCAAATCAGGTATATGCTTTGAGTTCTGCTATGAGTTTATGGTTTAGCAGGAAACAATCCAATGTTTCTCTTAGCACGGTTGAAGCAGAATACATAGCATATTTCTCTACTATGTTATGAAGCCATATGGCTTCAGAAGCCGATATCAGGTCTCTTTGACCTAAAGATGGATACAACAATGATTCTATGTGATAACCATAGTTGTAATGACAAAGAACCCTGTGTTCCACATAACACGTATAAATCCGGTATTTCTACATACAAGATAAGATGAAGATAATGATACTATAGATGCAGATGATGGTGATTTTGTATTTCTATATTGAATATAGAGATGATGATGTTTCAGTATTCTGATATTGAAGATATAGATGATGATGCTTTTAGTATTTACATACTAGAGATACAGATGGTGATAGATCAGTATTCATATATTGAAGATGTAGATGATGATGGTTTGGATGATGATGTACCGACAAAGCCTCTTCCTCGAGTAGAGTTTGAACACTTTTGAGACAAGATTGGTGTTGTTCGGACAGACCTTCCTCGAAAGGGGGAGTAGTGATGTTGTAGTGGGATTGTATCATCCTTGGGCATTTGCCCTAAATTGATCCAGAGACCTCGGTCCTCAAGAATGAAGAGGGATTGTATCATCCTCGGACATCTGTCCATAATAGATCCGGTGACCTCGGTCATCGAGAACGTGATGGGATTGTATCATCCTTGGGCACCTTCCCTAAAGTGATCCGGAGACCTCGGTCTTCGAGAATGAAGAGGGATTGTATCATCCTGGGACATCTGTCCATAATAGATCCGGTGGCTTTGGTCCTCGAGAATGTGGTAGGATTGCATCATCCTTGGACATAGTCCTAAAGTGATAGGGAGTGATTATCCCGTAATTGTATCCGGTGACTTTGGTCGTCGAGAATGTGGTAGGATTGCATCATCCTTGGACTCAAGTCCTAAAGTGATAGGGATTTATTATCCCATAATTGTATCCGGTGACTTCGGTCGTCGAGAATGTGGTAGAATTGCATCATCCTTGGACTCAAGTCCTAAAGTGATAGGGAGTGATTATCCCGTAATTGTATCTGGTGACTTCGGTCGTCGAGAATGTGGTAGGATTGCATCATCCTTGGACTCAAGTCCTAAAGTGATATGGAGTGATTATCCCGTAATTGTATCTGGTGACTTCGGTCGTCAAAAATGTGGTAGAATTGCATCATCCTTAGAATCAAGTCCTAAAGTGATAGGGAGTGATTATCCCATAATTGTATCCGATGACTTCGGTCATCAAGAATGTGGTAGGATTGCATCATCCTTGGACTTAGTCCTAAAGTGATAGGGACTGATTCTCCCATAATCAATTTGGTAACTTCGGTTGTCGAGAATGTGGTGGGATTGTATCATCCCTGGAATTTAAGTCCAAAAGTGATCCAAAGACTTTTTGTCTTTGAGTTGTGGTTTGCAGGTTTTTGCCGATGATGTTGATGCCGTACTAATCGAAATATCATACTATGATGATGATGACGTACTGATCGAAAGATCAGAGTATGATGATGATGACATACTAATCGAAAGATCAGAGTATGATGATGATGACGTACTGATCTAAAATATCAGAGTATGATGATGACACACTATGATTATGATGTTTCTGATCAAAATATCAGAGTATGATGATGATATTTCTGATCGAAAGATCAGAGTATGATGATGATGTTTCTGATCGAAAGATTAGAGTATGTTGATGATGTTTCTGATCGAAAGATCAGAGTATGATGATGATGTTTCTGATCGAAAGATCAGAATGTGATGATGATTGTGATCGACAGATCAGAATATGATGATGATAATGTTGCTACTGATCGAGAGGTCAAAGTACTGAAGATGTTGCTGCTGATCAAAAGGTCAAGGTGCTAAAGATGTTGTTGTTGATTGAAAAATCAAAATGCTGAAGATGTTGCTGATCAAAAGGAAAAAATGCTGAAGATGTTGTTGCTGATCGAAAAATCAAAGTGCTGAAGATGTTGCTGATCAAAAGTTCAAAATGCTGAAGACGTTGTTGCTGATCAGACAGTCAAAGTGCTAAAGATGTTGCTGATCGAAAGATCCAAGTGCTGAAGATGTTGTTGCTAATTGAAAGATCAAAATGTTGAAGATGTTGTTGATCAAAGACTGAAGATGTTGCTAATGATGAAGATTGAAGATTGAAGATGAAGACTACATGATGTTGAAAAGCTTCCAATGATTTATAGATGTGTTACCCTGCTGATGTTGATGATATCCCTTATCTCTACTCTTGTTGTTATTGATGTTGCTGTAGAATACCCTTCTCGTTAAGGGGGAGTGTTAAAATGTTGTAACTTCGAAGAATATTCTATATGTATCCTTTTGTGGTACCCGATGGTCCTACCGGGAGAACCACTTGTATTACATTGTACCTTGATGCTCCTAATCAGAAGAACTAATAAGAGTCATGAGGTAGTCCCCTCTAATTGTAAAGGTGGGTCATCAGCACCTAGTGTGGTTACTTGAGCCAACATGTGTAACTCAAGCCTACATGATTTAACTTGAGCCGACATGTCAAGTGAGTTAACTTAAGTGAATGGATGAATATAAATAGAGGTGTAGTGCTCCTCATTTGTGACACACACACTCACTTGGAATAGCGCACTTGTGGAGGAGAGGAGTTGCTAGAGAAGGAGGAGAATCAGGTTTTTTTATCTCCTTGTTGGTTTTACCTTTTTCCCTTTTTGGGGCATCTATATTGAGGAAGCTTTTGCTGGGTTTTTCCCTTTAGGGTTTTCCCAGGATAAATCTGTGTTGTTCTTGTGATACTGTTTCTTTCAGTGATCCTATTTTATATGATTTTATTATGAAAAATGAAATGATATACTGATGTCTTAGTTAAGCATATGAAAATTTAACAGTGAGAAGTATGCCAATTCTTTAAGACGTAACAACAATAAACAACATTGTAAACTAGGTGAAGGGCATACCTTCCAAAACGTTGATGCAAGCCAGACCTCACGGCATGATACAGACCATAGAGATGAACAGAGTTCACCCAACAAAATTACAAATGACCCATTCTTCCACAATAATTCAATCTTAGGGCTTGATCCCCACACATCCAAAGGAGCATTTATTCCACCACCATGTCCATCACTACATCGATTTTTATCCCCATTCCTATAGTTTCATATCCACAATCATGACTTGGTAATTGTAAATCCTTGCACATTATAAACCCCATCATTGGCATCTTTGACTTAGGATAATCCATGATTCATGGCATATGGATTATGGCGTGAATGGCGGTTTGTAATTTAACAAATGGTATAAGAACCTCAATCAACATATGGCTAAGTCTTTAACATAGGCCTTTAAACCTTTGAATATAAAAGTATTCCAAGAATATTTTCTAAATACTTAATGTATGAAGTCTTAAAATCACAATCATAATATTTACAGTAACCAGTTAGACATAGGCCTAAATAAACCCATCCATGAGTAAAACAATCCCGCAAACAGTAACAGTAAGAATTGCTAACTTAGCACTGTAGTCCTTTTCATGTCCAAAGAAGTAACATAGTTTAGCATAGGTAGCATATCTTATTTAAACTGTTAGAGTAAGTTTTCTGTAACGTAATGCACCTGCACAAAACAAAGAGGTGCATTAGTTAAATATGAACTAATTAAACGCTATGACATCAAGTAAAACCAGTTACCTCTCCAAGTGATCCTATAAGAGATACAAGTCCCGCCACGCCACCCCTTGACAATACAAGTTAAGTCAAGATTTTCCTTAAACCAGTAAAGAAAACTTATAACCAGTGCGTAATCTATGAATCAAACACACATACATGTAAATGCATGATAAGAAGTAATCAACATCCAATGTAACCATCTAAACCCGATCAAGTAACTTAAATACATTATAGATTCATATTAATAACCACATCGGAGAAAAAATCTAGACAAGGGTAAGAACAACTTACAGCAATTCAGTTCCGTGAACAAAGTTCGACACATTCCACATAAGATAAGTTAATGTCCAGTTCAGGAAGTAATTAACTAGCCTAATAAAAAAAATTAAAATTTTGGGGACATTACAAGTGGTATCAGAGCCTATTTTTAAGACTAAGATACAAAATGGGCATACCAGACATTCATTGGAGAAAATAAAGTATGTTTTTTAATTTTGTTAACTAACATAACTTTTTCCTATTATTACATTTGCAATTGCAGGATTTTAAAAGAACAGTTCAGATCATGAACACTAAAGAATACAACAAGTGGCAAGGAAAGTTGAATACCCCCATGCAGGAAGCATAATTGGTGGTGGAACTAAATTCTTATGTATTGAAAACCACACAAAGGCTCCAAGAAGACTTACATAGTCTTAGAGATGATAATCTAATAAAAGAAAGGAACAACAAGCAATTAATGAAGTGTTGATGTGGAACATGACAAGAGGAATCCCATAGGGAAAACCCACTCATTCGAGAAACAAGTTCAAGAAAGAACTTTATCAGAAACAGGCCAGCAGCCCGAGAGAAGAAGGAAAAGAAGAACATACCCATGAAGCTCCAGAAGGAGATTATCATAGTCCTTCTAGTGATGATTCTCTTTATCCATGCACAAAGAAACAGAGAAATGATGATAATCTCAAGGGGCAGTTTAGAAAAATAAAATCCCCAAACTATAAAGGAGAAATGAACAAAGGGGAGAAAGCTAAAGAATGGCTTCTAGGTATGAGAAAATATTTTCGAGCTCATAACTACTATAGAGAAATGAAATCCTGTCTATCCATATATAATTTAAATGGAAAAGAAGCTATATGGTGGAGAGAATTGAAACATACCAAGAAAGATAAGGTAAGAGAAATATGATGGAGTAATTTTCACAATATTTTTCAGGAGAAATACATGTCGAAAAGGTTCTTTGATAGAAACGTGAAAGAGTTTCATGAGTTGAGGATGGGTTCCATGACTATGGATGCATTTATTAACATATTTTTCGATATGTTGCATTATGTGCCATACATGAAGGATGAGAAAGTAAAAATAAATCAATTTTTAGGATGTCTTCCTCCCAACTTTTGGGAAAGGATTTAATTTAACATGCCTAAAACATTGGACACCACCTTATACAAAGCTAGGCTTTGATATGAGCATGGAAATATTATGAAAGAGAACATCAACAGAAGCACAGACAAGTCTAGGACCTTCTCATACAATCGCAAGCCAGGTTCCAAACCACCACCTTACAAAAAACAAAAAAACATTTCTCCAGCCAACACAAACTTCAACAAAATAGTTACAAATCCATATGTACCAACTCCAAATGCTAAAAATCCAATAGTAAATGGGGGAGCCAATGTTCCCCCGCTGCAAATCAAATGCTCGAAATGCCAAGGGACCCATTATGCCTGAGACTGTAAGATCAAGACCAATGGAGTCTTGCACAACTTACAAGAAGAACCAACAGTAGAACACATAGCTGGAACACCGTGAATCTATGCAGTGTTGGATGGTTGAAAGGAAGACCGTCCAACTACCATGGTTGAAATAGAGGGTAAGATATTAAACACTTATATTTTAATAGTGATGGACCTCGGTGCTTGCCAGAGCTATGTATCACATAAAATTGCTGATGTATGTAAACTAGGAAAAGTTAGACCTGAGAAACCTTGGCTTGTGCAATTAGCCACAAGTACAAAATGAAAAGTTTCTAAAATAGTTAAAGACTATGAGGTAAACATGAATGGTTTTTCTACTAGATTAAACCTGAAAATACTACCCTTAGGATCATATGATATACTTATCAGCATTGACTGGTTGGAACAACACCATGTCATGGTCGATTTCTTACATAAGTCAGTCTTGTGTACAAATGGCCAAGGGAAGCAAGTAAAGATTCAACGCATACCTAAGAAATTTTACGTAAGTTTTCTATCCGCTTTACAAGCAAATTAGTGCATTAGGAAAGGTTGCAAACTATTTGCAGTAAACATCTAGGACATAGAACCTAAAACAAAACAACACATCGAGGACTTTCTAGTTCTCATAGACTTCAAGGACGTATTTCCTGAGGAAATCCTAGGATTACCACTGAAATGAGATTTAGATTTCTCCATATAACTAACACCAGGACATTAGAGGAAATTTGAGGTCTAAAATGGGCCTCCTAAGGGAAATAATAAAATAATAGTTATTAATTTTGGAGGAAGAATGAAAAAAACTATTTTTTTTGTTCGTATTTTCGACATATCTCCTTGTGGTTTTACTCAAATTCCAAGCGGGAGAGCTCATTGGATGCATAATTTAATTCCACATCCAACGCGTATCCACAGTGCATACTTTTGACGGACCCTGCTACCCCAAAAATAAGAAATCCCTGAAAAAATGTGATGATGATGTCATCATGACATTTTTTCATGTATTTCTTATTTTTGGGGTAGAGGGGTCTGTCAAAAGTATGTAGTGTGGGTACTTATTGGATACAGAATTAAATTTCGCATCCAACAAGCTCTCATGCTCAGAATTGAGTAAAACCACAAGGAGATATGTCAAAAATATGAACAAAAAAAGTAGTTTTCTTTTATGACAAATATGTTAATTCAACCATTATGGTTGACTAATTTTATTGAAATTCTATTGGTTCCTGAATTCCAACTCACAAAATTTATTGTTGGTGCATTTTCTTATAAGGCCCATTTTAGACCCCAAATTTCCTCTAATGTCAGTTTTGACTTCAAAATCACCTTACTGTATGAGTGCACTAGAATTGGTGGAACTCAAACTATAGTTGCAAGAGTTGATTGAGAAATGATATATCTGACCAAGTGTGTCCCCTTAGGGAGCACTAATAATTTTTGTAAAGAATAAGGATGGTACGATGTGGATGTGCATCGATTACTTTCATCTTAATAAAATGACTATCAAGAATTGATACCCACTCCCTAGGATCGATGACTTGTTCGATCAAGTAGGAGGAGCCAAGACCTTTTCAAAGATCAACATGTGATTTGAGTACCATCAGGTACGGATTCATGATGAGGATATTCACAAAACCACTGCTTGTATGAGGTACGACAACTATGATATTGTAGTGATGCCATTGAGGTTGACCAATGGACCCATGAACTTTATGTGTATAATGGACAATATATTCGGTAGATACCTGATTAAAAATGTTTTGGTCTATATAGATGACATCCTTGTTTAGTCTAATATTAAAGAGAAACACAAGGAATATCTTCGCATAGTGCTAAAGGTGTTATGGGAACACCATATCTATGCCAAGTTTAGTAAACGTGATTTTTACAAACCACAGATATAGTACTTGGGTAACACCATCTCTAAGAAGGGGATAACTGTGGACCTACAAAATATTAAATCCATAGAGGATTGGCCTACCCCTACTAGTGTCACTGACATTATATCCTTTTTGGGACTAGCCAATTATTACCGGAAGTCCATTGAGAACTTCTTGAGGATAGCATGTCCCATGACCACTTTTCAAAAGAAGGAAAACAAGTTCTTCTGGAAGACCAAATGCAAGGAAAGTTTTCCAAATATTAAATAGCTTTTGATAACCGCACTGATACTATGAATTGTAGATCCCGATAGGGATTTCATTTTTTTCACGGATGCAAGCAAGGAAGGGCTCGTAGGAATCCTCTTACAGAACGATTATGTGATCTGTTATGAATCGTAGAAGTTAAAATAACACGAGTAGAACTACCCCACCCATGATCTTAAGTTAGAGGCCATCATCCATGCAATGAATATATTGAGGCACTATCTCATGGGAAAGAAATTCTTCTAAAAACAGACAATATGAGTCTGAAGTATTTATTTGAGCAACCAGATATGAATGCCAAGAAAGCGAGAACATTGGCTTTCCTTAGCGAGTACCATTTTGACCTTAAGTATATAAAGGGAAAAGAGAACAAAATTGTTGATGCTTTGAGTTGGCGAGCTCATATGATATATGAGGTGACTTTAATTCAAACCGATTCAGATTTACACGAGAATATTAGAGTGGCCAACAGATTTGACCATTTCTATGTTGAAATCCTCAAGAATGTCCAAGAAGACAGGTTGGTTTATCAACAAAAAGAGTACAAGGTATACAAAACATGACTGCTATGGTCCAAGGAGAGATTGTACGTTCCCAAAGGAGGGGGGATTCATTCCAACATCCTCATAGAATTTCATAAGACATGCTACTTAGGGCATCCGAGATATCAAAAGATGAGATACGCACTAAACAAACACTTTTCTTGGCCTAATTTAAAGGCTAACATAGTTTTGTTTATCACAAAATGTCAAGAATGTCAGCTGGTCAAAGCTGAGCGCCAACATTTTTTGGGATTTTTGCAGCAATTACCCATTCTAGAATGGAAGTGGGAGGTCATTAGTATGGATTTTATCATGGGTCTACCTAAGAGTAAGAAGTAAAATTATTATATCTTTGTAGTAGTCGACAAATTGTTAAAAGCAGCACAATTCATTCTAGTGAATTCGACCTACAAGGAAGTACACATTACTGAAATATTCTTAAAGGAGATATTTACATTTCATGGGATACCCAAGGAAATCATCTCGTATCGAGATACTAAGTTTACTGAGAAATTTTGGAGATCCTTATTTTCCCGTTTAGAGATGGAGTTGAACATTAGTACTTCTTATCACCTGCAAACAGACGGGAAGACTAAACCAGTAAACCATATTGTAGGGGAAATGCTTAGGATGTATGTCATCAATAACCCCACCAAGTGGGAATATTACCTGCATCTTGCAGAGTTTGCATATAACAAAAGATACCATACTTCCGCCAAGATGAGTCCTTTTGAGGTAGTATATGGACGGAAGTATAGAACGTTGATTACTTGGGATAGCCCAGTCGATTGGCTCATGTTAGGGCCTGACTTACTAAAGGACTTGGAACAATTGGTTACCATGGTCCAACTGAACCTTAAAGAAGCACAAGACCGCCAGAAATTTTACGCGTATAAGAAAAGAAAAGATAAATATTATCGAATAGGTGACGATTTTTACTTGAAATTAAAAGAAAAACGAAGCTCATTGAGCTTGGGAAGGTGTGGTAAGTTAGCACCTAGATTTTGTGGACCCTTTGAGATAATGGGCAAGAAAGGGATAGTGGATTATGAAATAGCGTTATCCGCTCACATAAGAATCCATAATGTTTTACATGCATCTTTATTAAAGAAATATGCTTATGACACTAAACATGTGATTGATTGGTCCTTATTACAGGTGTAACCTAAAGGGGTGTTTGCACCTCAATCCCTTTATATACTAGATAAGAGATAGGTGTAGGTCAATAATTGCACCATAGTCTAGTTGAAAGTGCAATGGAGGCACTTTCAGGCTGATGAGGGTACTTGGGAGAATGAATCCACCATGAGAAAGCCTTACCCTACCTTGTTTCATGACTTCATTCTGAATCCTTAGAACACCAAGGACGTTGTTGTTCTAAGCGAGGAAGGACGTAATATCCTGAATTTTGACCTAATACTTATGGGTATAAGCCCCATTGATTATGATATTACTTTGATGTTTAAATTAGTATATTGGGTCTAAGACCCCACTATATATGAACATGATGATTTGTTTGAAATATTGGGCATAATCCAATTGCATGTGTTATATATATATATATATATATATATATATATATATATATATATATATATATGATTTCATGTGTTGGGCGTGGACCCTAAAGCAAATGATTGATGATATGTTTTGCGTTGAGCGAGAATCTCTGCAACACATGAGTATTTATATTTGTGTTGAGCATGAGGTTCTTAAGCACATGGAAAGATAAAATTGGAAGTGTTGGGCATAAGACCTGGAGACTTCCAAGTTGATGTTGAGCATAACCTCTGGAACATTGGATTGTTGGCCATTGAATCCCTAGGTGTATCCTACAAGTACTTCCTAGCATTAGTGTTAAGCAAGGAGCTTTGGAATTGCACTAAGTTTGCAACCCCCTTTTTTTAGTGTTGAGTATGGGCTCTTGATAAGAACTAGGAGTTACTGAAAAGAATTACTATGTCAAGTGAAACTGACTCGAATAAAATATTGATCTCATCTGACTTATTTTTAAGTGATTTAATGAAATTTCAAATTTTTGTATCTCATCAAGTACTAAAGAAATACCATGTTATAAGAAGGAATCCAACATTCAAGGAGGTTTAGAGTTTCCTAACCTAGTTGGGAAAACCTCTACCTGAAGGACTTATTAAATAAAGTGATTAAGCTAAAAGAAAAGTGCCACATGTTTAGGGATCATATTATATGATACCTAAAGATAAAATGTTAACAAATCATATATATATATAAGTATATAATTTATACATAATATGCATAAAGAGTAAGCATAGTAATAATACTAATAGCTATAAGTAATAAAGAAAGTATCCATGTGTTATTATTATTACTAATGATAATTAAATATTAAAATTACCTAAATTAAATAAAAATGATTAATTCAAGAAATCAAATGATTATTGATTTAATTGCCCCTTTGATTGAAAATTCTGCCTATAAAAACGCAAGCAAAAGAGAGGCTTGTGGATCTTTTTGTTATTCCATAATTCTACCTAATTATTCTCAAGAGAGTTCTTGGAGAACATTTTTCCTAAGAGGAAAAAAGAGAATTGATTCAAAACGTGATATCCTAGATAGGGAAGCCTTACCTTAGGAGCTCTAATCTTGATGCATGGTGAAACCAGCTCGAGGGGATCCAGATTGATACCAGGAACAATTCTAGTCATTGTTGGGTGGAACATGGTAGTTCCCAAGATATTCGGTTTTCTAAATAGAGATCTTATATGAATTTGTTAATGTTTGGTAGTTGAGTGTGCAGGACTTTTCAGCCATTAAAAAAACTTCATCTTGCAGCCATGAGGTTCTTGATTTTTCCCTTGCAAACTACACAAGTTTTATTATTTGGAGTGCATGGCATTTTGAATGTTTATTTAGTAACTGTCTGCTATAAGCTAGGTTATCTTTTCTACATTTCTACTTTCTGCATTTGTAGGTTAAACACTATGTTTATTAACATATATATTTCTTTTATCAAAGGTTAGGTTATCTTTTTCTATTTTACCGGGCTATTCTAATATATTTTATGCATAATAAGATAAGAACCATTAGGGTTATTTATAGAAGTGTTTTCTTTTTCTATCTCATTTCTGCAATTTTTTTACTGTCTTTAAATTCAAGTTCCAAAAACCTAGAACTATTTAAAAACAGAGCCTATATCTTGTCTTTTCTTGCATATTTCATATTGCCAACAGGCTTATATTAATTATAAATAAACCAAACTAGTATCTATAGTATTAGCCTAATATCTACGTAGAGGATCATTACATAAATATAAATGGCTAACATTTTAAATAAAATATCATAAAACAGAACTATAAACAAATCATTTCCATATTATAAACAACAAAACATCGAATGCCAAGCTAAGGTATCAAGGCCTCTAAGGTATGTAGGCATGAGTGCCTCATATTTAATAACCACAATATATACTTTATAACCTAAAAAAATATACATTATCAAAATCGTATCTCTCAAGAGATTACAACATAAGAAATCAACCATAACCTAATATAAAATACATTAACATATATCATATAAATCAAGAGGTTAGAGGATCGAATCCTATTGGTCTTCATGCCAAAATTAAAAAACTACACACACATCTTTTACAAACTACGTATCCCAGGATCGAATCCTGCGAGCTCATGTTTTAAAACAAGGGTTACATTCCAACCACGACCAGCATTGAATCCCGTAGGGTTTGATTTGCCATAGTTGATCAACAATGTAATAGCTTATCATTATTCAATATAGTCTACACTAATAAAATTTAAATTCAAGAAGAATCAACAACATATCGATTTCATTTCCCTGTCAACGTTTCCACAAATTAAAATACCAAACAAAATATACACACTCTAAATCACATTCCAACATTTCCAAACAGTAATATAAAACCCAATTTAATACGTTGTAATCATTTCAAGACTCATGGCTGAGAAACAAAGGAACCCATTAACATAAACGATAATAAAACTAACCACTTTCTACGTTATCATAGCATGAAATCCATATCGTAAGGTTAACAACAAAATTAATGATCATTCCCAAAAATTAATACACAGACAAGTAACATAATCGTAAATCACCATAAATAAACATTTCACTAATATCTACACACTCGCTAAGCTAAAAGGAAATATTGCCATTGCCAACAATGGTACGGATCTAAATCCAAAAAACTATGTGAAATACCCAAATGAGAAGTTAAATTGCAGACATCAAATCTACACCGAGTCAAAAACTTTCCAAGAAAGAACTGTATCCATTATTGATACACAGCAGCGAATGCATTATATTTAATAACTATAATATATATTATAAGTAAAAGAAAGCTACACAGTCGTAGATCCAAGCTAATGCACCATTGCAAGCAACGGTGCTACCGCCATTTTCAAAATCGAACATTATAACTGAAACTTAGAGTCTGCGTAAATCATCATGGTCACAAGTTAAAAATATCAACCAAAAATTATTACAAAGCTGATTCTTGATAATCATGGCCGGAAGGTGCCAAATCCATACCCATAAAATTAAACCACAGATTGCTTACACATCTTTGGATGCCTTTCATTATTTACAACATACATGTACATAGTCGAAACCCCTAACCCACACAAGTATTCATTCATAAAGAAAAGTGCTTGAAGCTCTGTCAAAACACCCATACACAGAGAGAGAAGTTTAGGCTTGTTTATACAGGGCTTAACCATGAAGGGTAATGCATCGGCAACCAAAGAAGACCCACGATCCATGCAAGGGAAGCTCGCTACCTACAAAAAAGGATAGCGAGATGTGAGAAGTATGCCAATCCTTCAATCCGTAACAACAATAAACAACATTCTAAACTAGGTTAAGGTCATACCTTCCAAAAAGTAGATGGAATTCAGACCTCATGACATGATACAGACCAGAGAGGCAAACAGATCTCACCCAACAAAACTCCAAATCATCGATTCTTCCACGATAGTCCAAGCTTGGGGATTGAGACCCACACATCCCAACGAGCATTTAATCTTCCATCCTTTCCACCACTAAGTTGATTTTTATCCCCATGCCTATAGTTTCATATCCACAATCACGACTTGGTAATTGTAAAGCCTTGCACATTATAAACCCCATCATTTGCATCGTTGACTTAAGATAAGTGAAATGTCCCCAAAAATTGAAAATAAGAACAAATTTTATTAGGCTAGTCAAAACTACCTATGTTGGACATTATTAAACTTGCGGAATGTGTCGTACTCTCTTTTTACTGTTGCTTTTTCATAAGTTGTTCTTATGTCTTGCTTCTTTGCTTCGAGTTATGTTTATTATTGTTTTTACATATGATGTGGTAAAGTGGGTTACTCTGGTATTCTTATGGTTTATATATTGTTGGGTATGTATAGTTACTTTATTATGTATTTCATTAATTTCAGCATGTGTTTACTTGTTATATACATGGTTTTAACTTAACTTTGTTCTTGGAACCAAAGTGGGTGGAGTGGCAGGACTAGTTCTCCCATGTAACTACCTAAGAGCTAACAGTCTCTACTTGACATGGTTGGATTACTTAGTTCTGGTTGAACTAATGCATTCTTATTTCATTACTTGCATGTGTACTTAGCAATGAAAAACTTGTTACAGAGTGCTGATCATTTAGTCACTAGTACTCGTGCTTACAACTAGTGGAATATTACTGGTTGTTATTATTGTTCTTTACAGACTGGTGTTAGTGACAAGGTCACTACGATACCTATTAATTATATTACACAAAATGGTTATCTCAATGACACTTATTATTCGTGATGTAATTTATTATTAGCTACTAATATCGTATCTTACTTTTATTATAAATTTATTAAATGAATAACACATACTTCTATTTTATTCTTAACAGGTGGCTGTTGCAAGTCCATAATGTGCAAGTCCTTTCTGGTTTTCTCTTAAGGTGTGGTGGTTGTGACTGGTGTCACTCTCACCATGGTTTGGAGTGCTTGGGTTTTGTTTTGAAGGATGGGTTTCAGTTTAGGGTTTCGACTATGTCTTAGACGCATGCTGCGTTGGAAATGCTACAGCATTGGGGTTTTAAGGTTTTGGTGTTGTTTTTCCTTCATGGCTGAAATTAAATGATGTACATGGTTTTATTTAAGGCGCTCAGTTTATCAAAGAGGCCTAGGTAAATCTATGATAGGCCTATGTATTTTAATTAATGTTTGGTTTAAGTTGTAAACAATGGCAATACCACTTCTTGCAATGGTGCGATGTTGGATGGTAGCGACTGTGTAAACTTGGTGATGGATTTATTTAAAGACTATATTTATAAACTATATGCTGTGTTTGTTTTTTGAGTGTTATTACTCTTTTACTATGTGTATTTGTCATTCGTGGTAAGCGTTGATTTTTATAGATGATTTAAGTGACAACGTTATGGATTGGGTCCTCACAGTGAATGGCATTGGCACTCACCATTGAGGCTGCGATAGTGAAGTGGATTTATATTTTATAGTTTATTTTTATAATGCGTAAATGGGAATTTATTATGGACTCTGGGTGTAAACCCTGCGCTGGCAATGGAGACTGTTTGTTAAATTGTAATAGGGTTTTATATTAATTTAGAGCTGTTGATTCTTAGAATAAGAAGGTCAAGGCCATAGATTATAGCGTATAAGAAATTGGAGTGTCTTACGACCTCTATAATAAGAGTTGGTGATTATTTACATCCTGCATACAAACTGTGTATAGCGTGGCTCTCTATAATGTAAGAGGACTCTACAAGATTCGAATCCTGGTCGTTGTTTATGATGATGGTTTATTATTTAATGGGTTGTGATTTGGTGCTTAAGTGCCCATGAGATTTGATCTTGCAATCTCTTTTATGATTATGTGGTTTCATTTTATTACCATGTAGGCAAATATATTATGGTTTTATTGTGGTATGCATCTAGTTTTGAATACCCGTAGGGGTTGAAACTATGACCTCTGTATATCTATATCTATATATCTATATATATATAGTTGTTAAGTTATTGTTGTAATATGTTATAGTTATGTTTTTTATTAATAGTTGTGGTTAATATGATGTTGGACCTTTTATTTTATTATGTCGCATGATTACTATTAGTTGGATTTTAGTACTTATATGATTCGATTCGTTGTTTAAGCCGTGGCTTTATATTGTTGATAATAATATTATCGTTTGGACTTAGTATATATAGATAGTATAGAGTATATAAATCGTGGCCATTTATATGGTCTCGATCCTTACAATGCTATAAAGTTTATGATGATATTCGTTTTAATAGGAAATGATTTGGTTAATGGCATATGTTTATTATATACACCTTGAAAGGTCTGAGCTAGTACTGATCTTAGCTCTAGTATGTAATGCTTAAATGTTATTCTTAGATGTAATTATAGTTTTGATGGATTAGAGTTATATTTCTATTTCATATGTGTTAATATATATATATCTTGCTAGGTCCTATTTGATAGATTTATTGTATTGTATAATTATATTTGGAACCTAAATCTGAACTGGTCTTTTTAATTATAATATGCCTCTGCCGAAAATATGAAATATGTCAGTAGATTGTATAGGCCAATGAACAGTTTTGTACTTAATCTGAAAAGAATACTTAGTTTGTAGGAACACATAGTTTAAGCAACAAATATAGAACCGAAGTAAACTAAAAGTGCAAATCCCTTTATAATATTTAAACATGAATTAGATTACAGAGATAAACTTAAATGAACAAAACCCTTAGATACAACTAGCATAGAGAATAAATTTCATTCTATGGTTTGTAATTTAGAATGTAAACCCTTAAAGGAATTTTGACAAGGAAAACAAAACATCTAGGGTTAGAACACAAAATGGAAACCCTGGCATAATCTAGCCAGCACTTTAACCTAGGAAATGAAATAGGAAGTCCAGAACCTCATACCTAAAAATTGATGCTCCTTTAATGGCTAAAACCTACACACTCAAATAAACAACATTAATAATGCATAGGGAGATCCGAACTTTGTATTCGATGACTTAATCACTTGGGAACTACCAAGTTCCACCCAAGCATGATCCGGCATTGTTCATGGTTTAAATACAGACCCCCCGAGCTAGTTCCAACATGCAAGTAGCTTAGAGATCCTAAGGTGAGGTTGTTCTTATTTTGTATATCAGGTCTGGATCAGTTATCCTTCTTCCTCTTCGGGAAATGTTCTCCAAGAACTCTCTCTTGAAAAATTAGCGGGAGGAATAATGACTCCAAAAATATAGATCCGGTCCCCAATCTGTTCCTTGGATTGAGACTTTATCAACAGACTTTTCAGTTAAAGGGGGAGTTAAAGAAATAATCCTTGATCTCTTGATTTAACTGTTTTTAGTTAATTTGGTGTATTTTTAATACTTTAACTTAAGAAATTTTAACTAGTTCCTAATTAGACTTTTGTAGGTACTATACTATTTATTATCTTTTAGTAATAAATAATAATGCATGGAGCTTTTTTTTCTTTCTTACATTATTAATATTATTACTATATTTATTCTTTATACATATCATGTATAAAATACATAATATTATAACATTTATTAATATTTGTCTTTGGGCATCATATTCTATGATCCCTAGACTTATGACACTTCTTCATTAAGGTCATTGGGTAGATGGTTAGGTTTACTAGGCTAGGAAACTCTAAATATACTTGCATGTTCGATTCCCTCATATAACATGGTAGTTATTTAGTACTTGATGAGAATACATAAATTCAAAATTTAATTTAATCACTTATAAATAATTCTGATGAGATCAATATTTTTCTCGAGTTGTTTTCACTTGGGAATCATTAATTATTTTCAGTAACTCCTAGTGCTTACCAAATCCCATACCCAAGGCTAAAAAAATAGGGAGTTACAAACTTAGGGCAATTCCATAGCTCTTCACTCAACACTAATGCTAGGAAGTACTTGTATGATACACCTAGGGATACAATGGCCAAGGATTCGATGTTCTAAAGCTTATTCTCAACATCAACATGGAAGGATCCATGGCTTATGTCCAACACTTCCAACTTATATTTGCATGTGTTCCAGAGATTTATGCCCAACACAATTATAAATACTCATGTGCTCCAGAGATTCTCGCTCAACACAATATTAATTACTCATGTCTCCAAAGCTCTCCGCTCAACAAAAAAACATCTCATCAATCATGTTCTTCAAGGTGCACGCCCAGCACAAGCAAACATATACATATCATCAACCATTGGCTTACGCCCAGTATATAAAACAAATCATCATGTTCATATACATTGGAGTCTTCGACCCAATATATAAAAATAAACCATCAAGATAACATCATAATCAATAGGCTAATGCCTGGAGGGGAGTTTGCACCTGAACCCCTTTATATACTCGACAAGAGATAGGCGTAGCTTAGGAAGCGCACCATAGTCCAGTTGAAAGTGCAATGGAGGCAATTCCAGGCTAATGAGGCTACTTGGGATAATGAAGCCACCATGAGAAAGGCTTACCCCGCCTTTTTTCATGATTTCATTATGAGTCCCTAGAACACTAGGGATGCTATTGTTATAAGAGCGGAGGGATGTAATATCTCAAATGTTGACCTAATACTTACGGGCATAAGCCCCATTAATTATGATATTACTTTGATGTTTAAATTAGTATATTGGGTCTAAGACCCCACTACATATCAACATGATGTTTTGTTTGATATATTGGGCGTAAGACAATTGCATATGTTTTACACATATGATTTCATGTGTTGGGCGTGGACCCTGAAACACGTGATTGATGATATGTTTTGTGTTGAGCGAGGAGCTCTGGAGCACATGGGTATTTGATTTTTTATGTAGAGCAAGAAGCTCTACAGCACATGAGTATTTATATTTGTGTGGAGAGAGAATATTTGGAACACATGAGTGATGAAACATTTGTGTTGATAATGAGGCTCTTAAGCACATGGAAAGATAAAATTGGAAGTGTTGGGCATAATACCTCAAGCCTTCCAAGTTGATGTTGAGTATAAGCTTTGGAACATCGGATCCTTGGCCATTGAATCCCTAGTTGTATCCTATAAGTACATTTTAGCATTAGTGTTAAGTGAGGAGCTCTGGAATTGCACTAAGTTTGCAACCCCTTGTTTTTAGTGTTGAGTATGGGGTGTCGATAAGCGCTTGGATTTGTTGAAAAGAATTAATATGTTGAGTGAAAATGACTCGAATAAAACATTTATCTCATCTGACTTATTTTTAAGTGATTTAATGAAATTTTGAATTTATGTATCTCATCAAGTACTGAAGAACTACCATGATATACGAAGGAATCCAACATTCAAGGAGGTTTACAGTTTCCTAACCTAGTTGACCTAACCCCTACCTCAAGGCCTTATTAAATAAAGTGACTAAGATAAAAGAAAAGTGTGATATGTTTAGGGATCATACTATATGATACCTAAGGATAAAATGTTAACAAATGATATCTATAAGTATATAATTTATACATAATATATATAAAGAGTAAGAATAGTAATAATACTAATATCTATAAGTAATAAAGAAAGGATCGATGTGTTATTATTATTACTAATGATAATTAAATATTAAAATACATACAAGAGTCAAAATAGAAACTAGTGAAATTTTCCTAAGTTGAATATTAAGATTACCTAAATTAAATAAAAAGGGTTAATTCAAGAAATCAAATGATTATTGATTTAACTGCCCCTTTGATTGAAAATTATGCCTATAAAAAACCAAGCAAAAGAGAGGCTTGGGGATCTTTTTCTTATTCCATAATTCTATCTAATTATTCTCAAGAGAGTTCTTGGAGAACATTTTTCCTAAGAGGAAAAAAGAGAATTGATTCAAAATTTGATATTTGAGATAGGGAAGCCTTACCTTAGGAGCTCTAATCTTGATGCATGGTGGAACCAACTCAGGGGGATCCGGATTGAAACCAGGAACGGTTCTAGTCATTGTTGGGTGGAACATTGTAGTTCCCAAGTTATTCGGTTATCTAAATAGAGGTCATATCTATCTATGAATTTGTTAATGTTGGGTATTTGAGTGTGCGGGATTTTTCAGCCATTAAAACAACTTCGTCTTGCAGGCATGAGGTTCTTTATTTTTCCCTTGTAAACTACACAAGTTTTACTATTTGGAGTACATGGCATTTTGAATGATTATTTAGTAACTGTCTGCTATAAGCTAGGTTATCTTTTCTGCATTTCTACTTTCTGCACTTGCATGTTAAACTCATTGTTTATTAATAGATATATTTTTTGGATCAAAGGTTAGGTTCTCTTTCTCTATTTTACCATGCTATTCTAATATATTTTATGAATAATGAGATAAGCACCATTAGGGTTATTTATAGAAGGGTTTTGTTTTCTATTTCATTTCTACAATTTGTTCACTGTCTATAAATTCAAGTTCCAAAAATCTAGAACTATTTAAAAATAGAGCCTATATCTTATCTTTGCTGGAATATTTCATATTGCCAGCAAGCTTATATTAATTATAAATAAACCAAACTAGTATTTATAGTATTAGTCTAATCTCTATGCAGAGGATCATTACATAAATATAAATGGCTAACATTTTAAATAAAATATCATAAAACAAAACTATAAACAAATCATTTCCATATTATAAACAACAAACATCGAATGCCAAGCTAAGGTATCGATTCCTCTAAGTTATGTAAGCACGAGTGCCTCATATTTCATAACCACATTATATACTTTATAACCTAACAAAAGATACATGATCAAAATCGTATCTCTCAAGAGATTACAAGATAAGAAATCAACCATAGCCTAATATAAAATATATTAACATATATCATATAAATCAAGAGGTAAGAGGATCGAATCATTTTGCCCTTCATGCCAAAACCAAAAAACTACACACACATATTTTACAACCTACATAGCCCAGTATCGAATCCTTCGAGCTCACGCTTTAAAACAAGGGTTACATTCCAACCATGACCAACATTGAATCCCGTAGGGTTTGATTCACCACAGTTTATCAACTCTGTAATGTCTTACCATTATTCCACACAGTCTACACTAATAAATTTAAAATCAAGAAGAATCAACCAGAGATTGATTTTGTTTCCCTGTCAACGTTTCCACAAATTAAAATACCAAAAAAAAATATACAAATTGTAAATCACATTCAAACATTTGCACAGAGTAATATAAAACCCAATTTAATACCTTGTAATCATTTCGAGGCTCATGGCCGAGAAACAAAAGGAACCCATTAACATAAATGATAAGAAAATTAACCACTTTCTACGCTATCATAGCACAACCTCCATATCGTAAGGTTAACACCATAGTTAATGGCCATTCCAAAAAAATAATACACAGACAAGTAACATAATTGTAAATCATCATAAATTCAACATTTCACTAATATCTACACATTTGCTAAGATAAAAGGAAAGAGTTCCATTGCCAACAATGGTACAGATCTAAATCCAAACAACTGTGTTAAAAACCCAAATGAGAAGTTAAATTAGAGACATCAAATTTACAAAGATTCAAGACCATGCCAAGCAATAATTGTATCCACAATTGATACACAGCAACGAATGCATTATATTTAATCACTATAATATATATTATAAGTAAAAAAAACTACACAGTCATATTTCCAAGCCAATACACCATTGCAAGCAATGGTGCTTCAGCCATTTTCAAAACCCAACATTATAACTAAAATGTACAGTCTGCATTAATCATCATGGTCACAGGTTAAAAATATAAACCAAAATTATTACAGAGCAGATTCGTGATAATCATGGCTCGGAGGCGCCAAATCCATACCCAACAACTTAAACCCCAAATTGCTTACGCATCTCTGGATGCCTTTCATTATTTACAACAGACATGTACACAGTTGAAATCCCCAACCCACACAATTATTTATTCATCAAACAAAGAGCTTAAAGCTCTGTCAAAACACCCATACACACAGCGACAAGTTTAGGCTTGTTTATACAGGGCTTACCCGTGAAGGGTAATGCATCGGCAACTAGAGAAGACCCACGACCCGCACAAGGGAAGATCTCTACCTGTAAACAAAGGACAGTGAGATGTGAGAAGTATGCCAATCCTTCAAGCCGTAACAACAATAAAGAACATTGTAAACTAGGTTAAGGGAATACCTTCCAAAACGTACATGCAAGCTAGACCTCACACCATGATACAGACTAGAGAGTCAAACACATCTCACCCAAAAAAATTCCAAATGACCCATTCTTCCATGATAGTCCAAGATTAGGGATTTAGACCCACACATCCCAACAAGCATTTACTCTTCCATCATGTTCACCACTATGTCGATTTTTATCCCCATGCCTATGGTTTCATATCCACAATCATGACTTGGTAATTGTAAATCCTTTCTCATTATAAACCCCATCATTGGCATCATTGACTTAGGATAAGTGTAATGTCCCCAAAAATCGAAAATAAAAACAAATTTTACTAGGCTAGTCAAAACTACCTATGTTGGACATTATTAAACTTGCGGAATGTGTTGTACTTTCTTTGTATTGTTGTTTTTTTGTAATCCATTCTTACGTCTTGCTTCTTTACTTCGAGTTATGTTTATTACTATTTTTACATATGAGGTCATAAAGTTGGTTACTATGGTATTCTTATGGTTTATATATTGTTGGGTATGTGTAGTTACTTGATTATGTATTTCATTAATTTCAGCATGTGTTTACTTGTTATATACATGGTTCTAACTTAAATTTGTCCTTGGAACCAAAGTGGGTGGAGTGGCGGGACTAGTTCTCCCATGTAACTACCTAAGAGGTAACAGTCTCTACTTGACATGGTTGGATTACTTAGTTCTGGTTGAACTAATGCATTCTTATTTCATTACTTGTAGGTGTACTTAGCGACAAAAAACGTGTTACGGAGTGCTGATCATTTAGTCGCTAGTACTCGTGCTTATAGCTAGTGGAATTTTACTGGTTGTTATTATTGTTATTTATAAACTGATGTTAGTGACAAGGTCACTACCCTACCTATTAATTATATTACATATACTGGTTATCTCAATGACACTTATTATTCGTGATGTAATTTATTATCAGCTACTCATATCCTAGCTTACTTTTATTATAAGTTTATTAAATGCAATAACACATACTTCTATTTTATTCTTAACACGTGGCTGTGGCAAGTCCATAGTATGCAAGTCCTTTCTGGTTTCCTCTTAAGGTGTGGTGGGTGTGACTGGTGTCACTCTCGCCCTAGGTTGGAGTGCTTGGGTTTTGTTTTGAAGGATGGGTTAGGTTTTCTCTTTCGACTATGTCTTAGAGGCACAATGCATTGGAAATGTTACGACATTGGAGTTTTAAGGTTTGGGTGTTGTTTTTCCTTCGGTCCTGAGCTTAAATGATGTACAAAGTTTTATTTAAGGAAATTTGTGTATCAAAGAGGCCTGGGTAAGTCTATGATAGGCTTGTGTATTTTATTTAATGTTTGGTTTAAGTTGTAAACAATGGCAGTACCATTTCTTGCAATGGTGTGATGTTGGATGGTAGAGACTATGTAGACTTGGTGATGGATTTATATAAATAGTATATTTATAAACTATATGTTGTGTTTTGGTTTTTATGGTTATTACTCTTGGACTGTGCATATTTTTCATTCGTGGTAAAGGCTGATTTTTATAGCCGATTTAAGTGACAGTGTTATGGCTTGGGTTCTCACCGTGAATGGTGTTGGCACTCACCATCGAGTCTGTGATAGTGAAGTGGATTTATATTTTACAGTTTGTTTTTATAAGGTGTAAATGGGAATGTATTATGGACTGTGGGTGTAAACCCTACATTGGCAATGGAGACTGTTGGTTAAATTGTAATAGGTTTTTATATTAATTTAGAGCTGTTGATTCTTAGAATAAGAAGGTTGAGGCCATAGATTATAGCGTATAAGAAATTGGAGGGTATTACGACCTATTTCATAAGAGTTGGTTATTATTTACAACCCGCATACAAACTGTGTATAGCGTGGCTTTGTATAATGTAAAAGGAATCTACAAGATTCAAATCCTGGTCATTGTTTATAATGAGGGTTTATTATTTTATGGGTTGCAATTTGGGGCTTAAGTGCCCACGAGATTTGATCCCGCAATCTCTTGTATGATTATGTGGTTTTATTTTATTTCCATGTAGGTAAATATATTATGGTTTTATTATTGTATGCGTCTAGTTTTGAGTACCCTTATGGGTCGAAAATGCGACCTCTCTCTCTCTCTCTCTCTCTCTCTCTCTCTC
>LPNX010527970.1:1220248-1242204 GCA_001517045.1 Pseudotsuga menziesii
CGCACGATTAATGTTAGGTGGACTTTAGTAATTAGATGATTCGATTCGTTGTTTAAGCCGTGGCTTTATATTTTTGATAATAATATTCTCATTTGAACTTAGTATATATATATATAGTATAGAGTATATAAATCGTGGCCATTTATATGGTCTCGATCTTTGGAATGCTATAAATTTTATGATGATATTAGTTTTAATAGTAAATGATTTGGTTAATGGCATATGTTTATTATACAGACCTTGAAAGTTCTAAGCTGGTACTTATCTCAGCTCTAGTATGTAATGTTTAAATGTTATTCTTAGATGTAATTATAGTTTTGATGGATTAGATTTATATTTCTATTTCATACCTGTTAATATATATATATATATATATATATATATATGGATAGGTTCTATTTGATAGATTTATTGTATTGTATAATTATATTTGAAACCTAAATCTGAATTGGTGTTTTTAATTATAATATGCCTCTACTAAAAATATGAAATATGTTAGTAGAGTATATAGGCCAATGAATAGCTTTGTACTTAATCTGAATAGAATACTTAGTTTGTAGGAACACACAGTTTAAGTAGCAAAGATAGAACCGAAGTAAACTAAAAGTTCAAAGCGCTTGATAATACTTAAACAGGAATTAGATTACAGAGATAAACTTAAATGAACAAAACCCTTAGATATGTCTAGCATAGAGAATAAATTTCATCCTAGGTTTTGTAATTTAGAATGTAAACCCTTAAAAGAATTTTTATAAGGAAAACAAAACATCTAGGGTTAGAACATAAAATATAAACCCTCGCATAATCTAGCTAGCAATTTAACCTAGGAAATGAAATAGGAAGGCCATAACCTCATACCTAAAAATTAAAGCTCCTTTAATGGCTAAAACCTCCACACTCAAATAGACAGCATTAACAATTCATAGGGAGATATGACCTTTGTATTGGATAACTTAATCACTTGGGAACTACCATGTTCCACCCAACCATGACCTGACACCGTTCGTGGTATAATTCTGGATCCCATGACCTGGTTCCAACATGCAAGTAGCTTGGAGATCCTAATGTGAGGCTGCCTTAGTTATGTATATCAGGTCTGGATCAGTTCTTCTTCTTTCTCTTAGGGAAATGTTCTCCAAGAACTCTCTCTTGAGAAATTAGTGGGGAGAATCATGACTCCAAAAATATAGATAAGGTCCCCAATCCTTTCCTTGGCTTGAGACTTTATAGATAGACTTTTCAGTCAAAGGGGGAGTTAAAGGAAGAATCCTTGATCTCTTGATTTAACCCTTTTTAGTTAATTTGGTGTATTTTTAATACTTTAACTTAGAAACTTTTAACTAGTTCCTAATTTTAATTTTGTAGGTATTATACTATTTATTATCTTTTAGTAATAAATAATAATGGATGGAGCTTTTCCTTCTTTCTTACATTATTAATATTATTACTATATTTATTCTTTATACATATCATCTATATACTATGATCCCTACACTTATGACACTTCTTCATTAAGGTCATTGGGTAGATGGTTAGGTTTACTAGGCTAGTAAACTCTAAACATCCTTGTATGTTCGATTCCCTCGTATAACATGGTAGTTATTCAGTACTTGATGAGAATACATAAATTTGAAATTTCATTTAATCACTTATAAATAAGTCTGATGAGATCAATATTTTTCTCTAGTTGTTTTCACTCGGGAATCATTAATTTTTTTTCAGTAACTCCTAGCGCTTACCAAATCCCATACTCAATGCTAAAAAATAGGGAGTTACAAGCTTAGTGGAATTCCAAATCTCTTTGCTCAACACTAATTTTAGGATGTACTTGTATGATTCACTTAGGTATACAATGGCCAAGGATTCGATGTTCCAGATATTATGCTCAACATCAACATGGAAGGCTCCAAGGCTTATGTCCAACACTTCCAACTTAGATTTTCATGTGTTCCATAGCTTTATGCTCAACACAATTATAAATACTCATGTTCTCTAGAGCTTCTCGCTCAACACAATATTAATTACTCATGTGCTCCAAAGCTCCTTGCTCAACACAAAACATCTCATCAATAATGTGCTTCATGGTCCACTCCCAACACAAACAAACATATATATATATCATCAACCATTGGCTTACACCCAATATATAAAACAAACCATCATGTTCATATAAAATGGGGCATTCAACCCAATATATCAAAATAAACCATCAAGATAACATCATAATCAATAGGCTCATGCCTATAAGTGTTAGGTCCAAAATTCGAGATATTAAAATAAGCCATGATTCGAGGCATATGGATTATGCCATGAATGGCGCATTATACTTGAACCAATGGTACAAAAACCTCAATCAACATATGGCTAAGTCTTGAACTTAGGACTTTACACCTTTGAATATAAAAACATTCCAAGAACATGTTCTAAATACTTAAACTATGAATTCTTAAAACCACTTAGATGTAGGCCTAAGTAAACCCAGCCAGGAGTAAAACAATCACGTGAATAGTATCAATAAGAATCGCTAAATTAGGATTGTGTTCCTTTTGACATCCAAAGTGATAACATAGTTTAGCATAGGTAGCATGTCTTGTTTAAATTGTTATAGCAAGTTTTTCATCACCTAGTGCACCTACACAAAATGAAGAAGAGGTGCATTAGTTCAATATGAACTAAGTAAACCCTATAACATCAAGTAAAACTAGTTACCTCTCCAAGTGATCCTATAAGGGATACAAGTCTGGACACTCCACCCCTTGACAATACAAGTTAAGACAGGATTTTCCTTAAACCAGTAAACAAAACTTATAACTAATAAGTAAGCTATGAATCGAACACACATACACGCAAATGCATGATAAGAAGTAATCAATGAACATCATAACCATCAAAACAAGATCAAGTAACTTAAATACATTACATATTCATATTAATAACCACATCGGGGAAAACATCTTGTGACATACACATATAAGAAAAAACTAGAAATTCTTTTTGCAACATCTATTTGTGCATTTAGACAATCATCTTTGAAAATTTGTGAATGGACATATACCCCCTAAAACATAGGTAAGTCAATCACCCAAAATAATGAGTCAACAGTATGAAAGCCATTCGTTGCAATCCTTCCTAACTAATATGGGTATAATACTCAACATGTTAGGAAGGAACCCTAGGAATAATTTTGGCTTTTACTCCACATAAATAAGCTATTTAATATATATTAAATTCACCAAAACAAACAATCATCATGTTATTAGACTCTCTGCATATCCCAACATTGAAATAAGCTTTTTGTATTTAGAGTGCTTAGAAGAAACCATAGTACTTTTAATATGTTCATTAGGAGAGTGTGTAACCTCTCCAATGCTACAAAATATTCTTAAGAAAAAACAACTCCTACCTTCGTTACAAACACCCAACTATTTTTACTTTGAGGATGCTCCTCTATCAGACTGAGTCTTCCTATCAAGAGGTATCTACAATGTTATTAATTATTTATGACATATGCATTCATATGAATCGATAATATATGGAAAAATCGTTTATGCATTTCATCTGATAATACTCTTACCCATATTTTAGTAAATAAAAAGGAGTACACAATTTCCCTCTTAGCAAGTAATTGCAGTAGACTCAAAGTTTTTACAAGGCATTTCATTTCATGGTAACCCCATCAACTTAAGGGACTATCCATTCTATTTCTAGCTAAATGAAGCATGAGGGGTACAATATCTTTACCATCTTCAATCAATAATTCATCAGTCGCATTGATAAAATTATCTTGATATGATTCAAATAAACTATTGTAAATAACCTTAAGAGATGCGGTCCACAAACATTTCATCACCATAGTGCTTTAATCAATACTAGTGTGTGGAATAAACATTATGATATATTTACTTGATCCTCCTCTATACAGTATTAAATCGATTTACAAGGTTGCAGCATCTCAAGTACACAAAACAATACAAGGAAATGAAACATATAGACACAAAGCAAGAGATACGTCGATGTATGTGGTTCACCCAATCCATTGGTTACGTACAAAAAATTGTCATGCTTTGTAATTGCTATTCAAAATAACTAGTTACAATCGCAACAATCTTTGTTTCCCGACTTCTTTTAAAGGAAGTTACAAAAATTTGAAGCACAAATACACTTGGATTTATGGGGCCTGCCAAGGAAAATGTATGGTTACAATGAGAATGAAACATCTTTATACCACCGACACTTACATGGATTAATTATACTACACAGCATATATTATCATTTTATCCCCATTTTGACATATATATATCCTATCCATACCTTAACAACATATACGAAAGTAGACATTACACTAGGTTTAATCACTCTAGGTATAACTTGGCTCTACTTCATTTTTCATATCCCTCAATAGGGAAGAGGATTTGCTTCTATTAAATACCTTTTTCTACTCCCCTTAGAGCTCATTCACTTTAATCGAAGTACCAAATACATCCTTACAAAGGGGTGGATTTTTCATCAAAGCTGAGCTCACATTCTGCCTTAAACATTATTGGGAATACCCTAGTTTAAAGTCTCATGCAAGGTATGAACCTATCATATTTAAAAGCTTATCAATAATAAGCTAAGGGCATAGTGAAAGACACTATAGGAATCTGAAGCTCCCTTTCCTAAACCAAACTGTGTTGGAGTAAAAAGGCTATATACACTAATAGTGGTTCCTCGGGTCAGGTGTTGGTTCTTCGATGGATGTGAAATCATAACAGAGTTGGGTCATGCCAAATCATTACTAGTGACCATTGATACTATTGCATGGAAATCCTGCACCATCCCTCACTATATATCTCGATGTACAAATTCTAGAATACACACTCTAACATTTGCAACATACTAGTTGCACATTTTACTAGGATGATGGAATCCAAAGCTTAGGTGAAGAACCCTATGTCACCACATAGATAGAACAGACTCGCGAAGGCTCAAACTTGAAGATTTACCTTTACCTGTTGATGTATTTGTAACTTCAGAATGTATTCATCTGTATATATTATGTATTGTACCCTGATGTTTATTCCAAGAAGTGTCTATAATGTATTTGATTCATGTCATGCCTCGATGTTCCTATAGGGAGATTCAATAATGTAAACAACTCATGTCAATTCATTAAGGTTAACCCTCCATTGTAAGTCGGGACAATAGTCCCCATAATTGTGTCAAGGTTAACCCTCCTTGTTGATGAGAGGGAAAATTCCCCACAGTTGTGTGGCACTAGGGTTAGTAGACTCTCCTAGAGATGTCAGCCCTAGTAAGTAATTTTTAAGTGGGGCCGACATGTTAAAGTGGAGATTAAGTGAACGAAAGAATATAAATAGAGAGTGAGCCTCTCTATTTATCACACACAAAATCACTCACTGGGGTGCATGAGTGAGTGAGAAGAAGATGGGATCAGAGAGAGAGACTGCTGCTGTCGAGATATCATCTTTATGTTTTCGAGTTTTACTTTTGGTGTTGATTCTATATGTGAGGAAGTTCTGGGGTTTTCTCATTTACTATTTCCCCGAGGAAAATTCTTTGTGTCTCTTGTCTCTGGTGTTTATTATTGTGCATGTTATTCTCTCAGTTAATGATCCTAAGATAATGCTAACTTCAATGCTAAAAATGTAACATGGTATCAAAGCTAACCTGAGAAGAAGACATTCTGTAGCTGTAGAAGCTAGGGATTCTTACTTTTGGGTCTCTCTCCACAATCCATGAGCAAAAGAATGCTAGGATGACTCTCCATTGAAGGGTGCATCTTTCTGTCGAAGCGGAATTTGATTCTGAGCATTTTTAGTTTTCAGTGCGGGAAATTAGGGATTTTTACAAATGATAAATTTTTAAGTGAGCCCATCATAGGATTTATCTCCTCATCAGAATCAAAGTTTAGAGACCTTGGTCAATATTTTTGGGTGGGTACTCTCGGAAAAAGAAACCCTAGTTTGACCTGAGATGGAAAAGCCCTAAATACTAAAACTGATAAGTTTTTGTACATTCACTATATCTAGGTATTGGATAAGGCTCAGGATATAAAAATTCCATAGGTTGATGCTACAATCCTTATTTGCACTATGTCCAAAGTTTAGCCTCATATTCGCTACGTTATGGGAGATATGATCCCTAAATAGGACACCTAGGGAGAATTTCTATATCTCAGGATACAAAGGTCCAAATGAAATTTTTGAATATTTTACAGAAAGGGCACGGATTGGAATTTCTGTGGTAGAAGTATCAGACCCCGATGATAAAACAGTGACATGTGGAAGTTTGTACAACTTTGTTATGCTAAACAGTCCTGAAACAGGTCACCTTGGGAAAATGATCATAACTCCCAATTGGTGAAACCAATTTTGATGAAACCTGTGGTTTTGGAATAGGGACAGGCGAGGCTACCACATTGCTAAGTTTCATAAACAAGGGAATAGTAATTTCAGAGATATAGTGTAAACAGTATCAGGCATTTTTGTAGAAGAAATTAGAAAACTAGAGCTTCCTGTTTTGGGAGCTTCCCTCCACTATTTTCAGAAAATGAGTACATTGTGTTAGGATATTTAGACACTTAGGAGTTAGTTAAGATCAATTTGTGTAATATATCTGTTAGGTAAAAGTGTGTTTTTTTAGTAAGCATTAATATGCATTTATAAATATTCTAATATGACGGTCACGATATGTTCTAGACATAGAGTGATTCTATGGTTCAACTTCTCTTAGATCATACCTACCATTGATCCGTGGCTTAACACTTGATTGGTCTATGATCTCTATTTAAAGAGCATAGAGGGTCCTTGGCTAATTGATCGATTATGAGAAGCTCATGTAAATTTCTTTCTTTTGCATAATAAATTGCTCCAAGTAGCTATTTGGCTGGGGCCGTGGACTGTTTCCCTATCGAGGGTTTTAACCACGTGACAAACATCGATGTGCTGAGCTGTGATCTATTTTTGTGAAGTATTTTTTGAAGGTGTTCAGTCTTTTAGGAGTACCATGAGTTCCCAAACATGGTATCAGAGCTTTTATGAAGAGTCGCTTTCGGTTTTGATCAAGATCTGGAACCGGTGTTGCCGAAACTTTGAAAGGGTTTCTGGTTATGGATTTTTTGTACATTTTTGGCCTGTGGGAGCTATTCCATTGCGTCTGGAGTGCCATTTCCATTGGTAAATAGTTTTCATTTCACCGAAAACCATTTTCGTTTGCTCTAGAAACACCCATTTCGGCAAATATGAAGGTATAATGTTACAGTGACGGATTTATTTTTTGTAAATATCTCATATTTTATCAGTTTATTATTAGATCTTTTTTGTTTTAGTCTTGGAATATTGCCTTCCTTGACTGCGTATGCTCTTTTCCGTGCACCTTGCGTGATTGTGATGAATCAGAAACAGTAAGGGAAAGTTTTTTTTCTTGTCTTCTTGACTACGTATGCTCTTTTCCATGCACCTTGTGTGATCACGGCAAATCAGAAACAACAAAAAAACTTGAAAACGTAGACTTTTTGGGTAAGCTAACCAAGATCTAACCCCATTGTGTGAATTTTTTTTTTGTTTTTGCTTTTTATTTTTTTTGTGATTTGCAGGAAAAGAAAGCAAGCACGAAGAATGAGATAGAAGAGTAAAAAAAAAAAACCCTTCCTCTTTCCATTATTTTATGTACCTTTTAAACTTAGCTCACTTGGTCCAAAGTTGCTTTATTATTTAATAGGTCTTGAGTTAAAATCTTATTAAGCTTCTTTTAAGTGCATGCAATTTCTATTTTGAAGTTACTTTATTATAAAATTGCATCTCACATAAATAAACTAAAATAAAAGTGAGTCACTTAAGTCACATTATTGTAAAAGTGAACATCACTTATTCTACAAAAGTGATTCACTTCAAATCAACTTTATTGTAAAAGTGATTGTCAAAGGTTGATCTTGGGAAGAGGGGGATTCTTTTTTTAGTTGGTCAAGTTAATATCTGCCATGTCACTATTGGGGACATCTTCAACTTTTTCTTTGATCAAGCATAACTTCATAATCCAGAATTAGTTTTAAGTGACATTTTTTTTAAAACCGCATATTTTTTCGAGCTCTTTGCATCCAAAAATTTAGTTTATGTTCTTTCAGCCATTATTTTATAGTATGGCTGCCCCTTGTGAAATTATACTTACAAGTTATAACTATTTCTCATGGAAACCTCGTATGGAGGATGTTCTACAAAGTAGGGGACTTTTTAGGATAACCTCAGGGAAATAAACAGAACCCATTGATGATGATAAAAAAATTAAATGGGCAAACAGATGTGATGAAGCTCATGGATTTATTGGGATGTCAATCTCTACTGATTTGTGATTCCACATATCTAGAATTGATGAACCTAATCTCGCTTGGGAAAAGTTGGAATTTGTGTTTGGTAAACACAATGAAATTCGGGGTCATCAACTTGAGAATGAGTTACTTTTATTCAATCCAAACGATTTTTCATGCATTCAAGACTATTTATCTAAGTATCAAACTCTTAGACTATTATGTGCAGAATGCAAGATTAAGAAACAAGACAAACAATGTATTTATCATATTCTTTCAAAACTTGGACCTGTATATTCTATTTTTGTATCTACATTCTACTCCATGAAAGAATCATTTACTGCAGCTAGCTATCAAGAGCCTAGCGTTGAATTCTTTTGTGATTCCTTAACTAGAGAGCAAGATAAGCTCATTCATTTTGGAATAATTAACAATGCAAATACATCTACGAAAGCCTTATTGTCTCAACAGAAAGAAAAGTCCAAGCCTCCCAAGAAACAAAATTTTCACAATAATAAGAAAAACAACAAGAGTCCCAAACCCTCTCAGTCATCTCCTTCCTTAAAAAATGACAAAGGATCTAAGAAAAAATGAAAGAAGACTGAGCGTCATTGCAATTTTTGTGGGAAAGATAATCATGATGAATCTAAGTGTTTTAAGAAGATGGCAGCCTTGGAAGCAGCAATGAAGAAGCACCACATCATCCTAGATTCATCTCCAGAATATACCTCTCATGGAAATGTACTTTGTGCTTTTGGTTACTCTTATACTGCATCTTCTTCTTCTACTTCAATTGAATGGCTCATTTATTCTGGAGCATCTTATCATATGGCTAAGGATAAAGCCATCTTTTCTACTATTCATGAATGTAACACCAAACAAATATCTATTGGTGATGATAGATCTCTAAGTGTTGTAGGATCTGGAATAGTTCCAGTAGAAAATGGTGATTTCAGTGATGTACTATGTGTTCCAAAAATTTCCTCCAATTTGTTATCAGTCTATCAAATTACTCATTCAAGTGAAGGTAAAACTGTGACATTTACACCTCACCAAGTTGTAATCAAGGATTTTAAAAATCCTCAAAATATCCTTCCTACTAGAACTATTGATGATATTACTAGGTTGTACAAATTTAACAACTTTCTTTCATCACCTTTTCCTTCAGTTTTTGTTGCTCATAGTGATAACTTGAGCAAACTTTGGCATGAGTGATTTGGTCACTTAAATTATCGCTCATTGCAACAACTATGTAAAGACAATATGGTGACTGGTCTTCCATTGGTATCTTGCAAGGATGGTGTTTTTTCTGGTTGTGTACTCGAAAAACATCATCGGGACAGTTTTGACAAACGTGCCCCTTAGCATGCTTCGGTTCCCTTGAAGCTTGTGCATAGTGACTTCTATGGCCCTCTTCCATCTGCTTCCTTTTCTTGTTTCAAATATTTCTTAACTTTCATTGATGACTACTCTAGACGCACTTGGGTTTACTTCCTAAAACTTAATAGCAAAGTATTTAACATGTTCTTGGCCTACAAGGCCCTTGTTGAAAAACAATCTGGTCATCAAATCATTAAGTTAAGATCTAACAATGGAGGAGAATATGTTAACAACAAGTTCACTACTTTTTTCACTGAACAAGGAATCCAACAACAACACACTGTTCCATATACACCACAACAAAATGGTGTAGTTGAATGGAAGAACCGCACTTTAAAAGAAATGGCTAATTGTATGATCCAATCTAAGGGACTAAGTCTTCAATATCGAGCTGAGGCCATAAATTGTGCAAATTACATAGTTAATCGCACACCCACTAAATTTTTACAGGGTATAACACCGAAAGAAGCATGGAGTAAAATTGAAGCAGATGTAAGTCACTTTTGTGTGTTTGGTTGTGAAGCATGGGCTCACATTCCGGATGAAAAATGGAAAGCATTGCAGCCTAAAAGTGAAAAGTGCATATTTGTTGGATATTATGAAGATGTAAAAGGTTATATACTTCTTCAGCCACATTATCATGATATAATCATTAGAAGATATGTTAAATTTGATGAAAATATCTTGGCCTCCGAGCCTAACTTGGCGGGTGTGCCATCTTTGGCCTGCAAGCCTGATTCGGTGATTGTGCCTTCTTATTCTTCTTCTTCTAGCTTCCGTGACAGGTTTCTAAATCCAGTTTTTGATGATGACAGTGAGAATGAAAATCCACCTTCGCCTACTCATGTTCCTCCAAATGCACCAGCACCAATACTTCCTCGATGAGTCCGTTCAACATATTAAGCAACTGGTGATCTTGCCGGTGATCCTAGAGATCAACGATGAACACGTTATCAGTTTTAGCGAGCCTCTTCTCTTTTGGCTTGAGTTTCTGAGAATCATGATCCAAAAACATTTGCAGAAGCTTCAAGAAATCCAGATTGGGATGCAACTATGGATGAAGAATATCGTTCCTTAATGGCGAACGATACTTGGAATCTTGTTCCTCTTCGAAAAGAAAGAAAACTTGTCAGATGTAAATGGGTCTACAGAACTAAGTATGCATCAGATGGAAGTGTTGAAAGACTTAAGAAAAGGTTAGTTTCCAAATGTTTTTCCCAAGTTGAAGGGATTAACTATAATGAAACCTTTGCCCTTGTAGCAAAAATGAACTCCATCCGCCTTGTTCTTTCCCTTGCAGCCTTACATAACTGGCAAGTCCATCAAATGGATGTCAAGTCTTCCTTCTTACATGGTGATTTACATGAGAAAACTTACATGGAACAACCTCCTGGATCTGTTCAGGATAACTCTATCCTTGTTTGTCTCCTTAAGAAATCCTTATATGGCCTTAAGCAAGCTCCTAGATCTTGGTATGCCAAAATGGATAGCTTTCTCCTTGACACTGGTTTTTCTATATGCCATTTTGACCCCAATGTCTTTACCAAGAAAGTAGGAAACCATCTCATCATACTTATTCTTTATGTTGATGATATTATCCTTACTGGTAGTGACCCTAAACTTATAACCCATGTGAAATCTAGTCTTAAACAAAATTTTGAAATGTTAGACTTAGGACATTTGCATTATTTTCTTGGTCTCCAACTCTTGCGAACCAAAGAAGGAATCTTTCTTTCCCAGTCTAAGTATGCTTGTGACCTTGTTCGTCGCTTCCACATGGAAAATTGTATACCAACCCCTTCTCCCTTCCACTATAGAGTCAAATTTTTTGCCACTTTTACTTCCCCTGAAGTAGATGCCACCTTGTATCGTCAGCTTGTTGGTAGTCTTTTATACTTGACTCATTCCTTTCCTGACCTTTCCTTTTCAATTGGTCGTGTTTTCCATTATATACAAACTCCTCATGAAAGTCACTGGAAAGCAGCAAAAAGAATACTTTGATATATTGAAGGTACAATTCAGATTGGGATTCATTACAATACAGGGGGGAAACCTTTGTTGGTTGGTTTCAGTGATTAAGATTGGGCCGGCGATCCTGATGATTGAAAGTCTACTGCAGGTTATGTTTTTAGTCTAGGATCTGGACCTGTCTCTTCGGCTTGTAAGAAACAACAATCTCTTTCTCTTTCTTCAGCGAAGGCAGAATATCGAGCCGTAGTTAATGCCAGTCTGGAAGCTTTATGGATTCGCCATATCCTTTCAGAGTTTTGATTCGAGCGGCAGTAGCCTACTCCACTTTGGTGCGACAATCAAAGTGCCATCAATCTTGCTAAAGATCCAGTTCTACATCAGTGAAGCAAACACATTGATCTACGCATGCACTTCATCAGAAATCTTGTTCATGATCATATTATTGAAGTGCTCTATTTCCCTACAGATGATCAAGTTGCAGACATCTTCACCAAGTCTCTTACAGAAGCGAAGTTTTCTAAACTTCGTTCTATGTTAGGAGTTCAAGAATGTGTCCTTAAGGGGGGATAGGCTCTAATGCCTCCTTCCTTCTCCTAATAGTGTCACTTTTGTAAATCCTTCAATCCTATCCCAAGTTGTTCTTAAGGGAAGATGTTAGGATATTTAGACATTTAGGACTTATTTAAGATCAACTTGTGTATTATATCCATTAGGTAAAAGTGTGTTTCTTTAGTATGCATTAGTATGCATTTGTAAATATTCTAATCCGACGGTCATGATATGTTGTAGACATAGAGTGATTCAATGGTTCAACTTCTCTTAGATCATACCTACCATTGATCCATGCTTAACACCCGATTGGTCTATGATCTCTATTTAAAGAGCATAGAGGGTCCTTGGCTAGTTGATCGATTATGAGAAGCTCATGTAAGTTTCTTTCTTTTGCATAATAAATTTCTCCAAGTAGCTATTTGGTTGGGGTCATGGACTGTTTACCTCTCGAGGGTTTTAACCATGTGACAAACATTGGTGTGTTGATCTGTGATCTATTTGTGTGAAGTGGTTTTTGAAGGTGTTTGGTCTTCTGGGAGTACCCTATGTTCCCGAACACATTGGACAGCTCACCTTCAATGTGTCTATCTTTCTATCCAATCAGATCTGAAATATTCCAAGTTTTGAAAATTAGGGTTTTTTTGACAAACCCTAGATCAGCCAGCTCCAGAACTAGGACGGACACCTCAAATCGGTAAAATCTAATATTTTGCTATTTTCATTTGAGGTTCTCATTTCAAAGTGATATCTCACATAAGCTTGATGATAAGCTTGGTGAAATTGACAACTTCCAAGAATTGAAGTATATGATCTCTTTGAAGAAAATGAATTGGACATCTACAGAAGTAGAGAGGTTCCAGTTGCAGAGGAAGATGAGGCTAAAAGACTTACACAAGAATAATTTGGTCAACTCCAAAACAATCATTCTTGATTCAATCATGGATCACCTTATACCACAAGTGTCTTCCCTAAAGACATAAAAGGAGATGTTTGATTCCTTAACCAAGCTATTTGAAGGTAAGAACATAAATTGGAAGATGACTTTGAGAAAACAATTGAAGAATGTGAAGATCCAGAATGCAGAGACCATACAGTCATACTTTACAAGGGTCTCTCAAATCAAAGAACAAATTGAAGTGGTGAAAGAAGAAGTGAAGAATGTAGAAGTTGTGATATCCACCTTGAATGGCCTCCCAGGATCATGGGATTTATTCATGCAAGAAATGTGTGCCAGAAGGAAGTGATTACTTTCAGCAGACTCTAGGAAGAAGAAGAAGCTCGACTCATAATAAGAGAAGAGAAGATGGGAGAAATTGAAGATCAAGCTCTTACCATCCAAAGAAGATCCCTCAAGCGATGAGGAATATGAAGAACTCAACTCTTGAAGAACAGGCTTATACATATTAGCATTTGGATAAGAAACGATGCTATTATGAATGAGGAATATGATGAAGATGAAGGCGTAAGAAGGAGTCTTCCCACGAAACAAATAAATATAAGTATTCAATTGTCATTTCATGATATTGTTTTTGTTATGCAATTTGTTTATATTCAATTGATGTATTATGCATGATAGAATATTTGAATTGATGACAGTATATTACTAATATGCATGTGATGGGTAAGTAGCTCATGGTGCTATATACCTCTCCATTGCTACTTATCTAGAATGAAACCTCTTTGCTGACATATTGGGTTAGTGCTCAATCTCAATGTTGTCCTCGTAGAGATGGAAGGCATCTAGAAAGTTTTCGTGAGATATGGATGAATTTTGTATTGACTATAATAGTTGCATAATAATATATCTTGATGCAAAATAATTTTTCATTATGAATATACCTTATGAAATGTTTCTAACCATACAACTAATGCATTTGAATGGTAGGAAAGATCATGTAAAATTGCCTATAAGCAAAGAAGGATGAGACTTGTTCCGAAGAACAAGTGACAATAGTTCAAGATGAAGAATAATATGATGAATACAGTTACATCATTGATGCAGGCCGTCTAGCCATGAAGAAGTAACCAAGAAGAAAGGGAAGACCAGTTCAAGAAGAATGATGTCTAGGATGCAGTATCGATACATGAAGGGAAGTTCATACTTCCATCATGCAGTAGATGAAAACATCGTGGGATACAAGACAAGATTCATAGCATGAGGCTTCCCATGAAAATAAGGCATAGACTACCAAGGGACATTTGCTGTCAGTGGGAGTTGAGACACATGACACGCAGAATCATGTGTGCAAATGAAATAAGGCCTTATACGAGCTCAAAAGCGACCCATGGGATAAGACATACATGAGGAGCTTGATGAAGATCTAAACCTTTGCTACAAGGTTGAAGATAAAAGTCTATAGAGGATGATAAGCTCATGGATGGGTGTGAGAAGAACTTTTGAAAAAGTTCAATATAGATGATCTTGGTATCTAGTGATCCTAGATGGATACATATAATATTAGTAGTAGAGGAAGCTACTTGCCACTCTAGTACAAAATGTTTTAGTGCATAGAGTACGAAATATAGAGGAAAAATGATGCTCTGCTTCAGAGGGAGTGACTACAGAAGATCCTGAGGTTCGACATGGCACAACAGGATGGACAACTTACTGATGATTCTAGGCTTTACTGAGAGTAAAGCGGATTCCAACCTTTTTTTCAAGGTTGAAGGTGGAAGACCAGTGGTGCTCCTATTATATGTCAATGACTTGTTCCTAACAGAAAAGAGGAACTCATTAAAGTTGCAAGAAGGAATCTTGCTGCTAAGTTTGAGATGAAGGAATTGGATATGATGCACTATTTTCTAGGCATGGAGGTGTGGTAGAATGTGGATGGAATTTCCCTGGGGTAAGGGAAGTATGCGGTAGAGATCCTGAAGAGATTCGAAATGATGTACTGCAAAGCCATGACCATACCTATGGCATCGAACCTAAAGCTATTGAGTGATACTTCATTTGAGTTGGTTGATGCCATGATGTATCATTAGATGATTGGGTCCTTGATGTACCTAACGAATAGAAGACCAAATATTTGCTTTGCTGTGAACACCTTGAGCCAGTTCCTGACAGATATGAGACAAGTTCACTTGATTGCTGCAAAGCATATTCTGAGGTACCTAAAGGGTATAGTTGATTATGGGCTCAAGTATAAGGATTATCAAAAGATTAACCTAGAAGGTTATGTTGATTCAAATTGGGTAGGCGGTGCCATCGATAGAAAGAGCACTTGAGGGTGTTGCTTCAGTATGGGATCATGTGTGATGTCTTGGTTTAGCAGGAATGAATCCTATGTGGCGCAGAGTACAGCTGAAGCAGGGTATGTCACAACTTGTTTAGGTAGTTGTGAGGAAGTATGGTTGAGGAAGCTACTGTCTTATTTATTTGATCTCCAGTTAGATGCTACTTGTATATATTGCAACAACTAGAGTTGTGTGAAGTTGTCGGAGAACATGGTGTTCCATGACAAGTTGAAGCATATCGAGATCAAGTATCACTATATCAGAGATATGGTGCAGAGAGGAGCGGTGAAGCTCTAGTATATTGAAACATATAGCTGATGTGTTGATGAATCCATTGGCCAGAGTGATGTTTGAGTACTTCAGGGAGAAGCTTGGTGTTCTCTAGATTGAGTTTCCCTCCAATGGGAAGTGATGATTCCGTGAGCCATTCTGACATGGTGAGAGGATTGGTTCCTTCCATGGTAAGATGCAAGGGTTGATCCATTCGGTCATGGTGAGAGGATTGATTCCTTCCATGTCAGATACAAGTGTTGAACCATTCTGATGTGACTGTAGGACTAGTTCCTACATGATTAGATCTAAGCGTTGATTTCCATTCTCTGAATGGAGGTACCTAGTTAGTTACCAGGAATACTCAGTCTGGGACAAAGGGCCATTCTGATATGACTACGAGATGCAGTCTCACATGATCATAAATAAGTGTAGGGACATTATGATGTGATTGAGGGATGTGTTCCCACTTGATCATATATAAGGGCTGATTCCATTCTCTGGGAGAATGGATGCACCTGGTCAGTTACCAGGAACCCTCAGTCTGGGACTGAGAGCCATTCTGGCATGGGTGTGGTGGAATATAATAAACCCACTCATAAAATAATTAATCATTATTTGATTAATTTCCTACCCACTGGCTTAGATAGTTGGCATCCACTTGCACCTTAGAGTCAACACTTGCCATATATATCTTAGGAATGATTTATTTCTGATTCTAGGTTGATCTTGACCACTTTATGGCCATCCAGAATTGGTAACTGCACTTTATAGAAGATTCTGCTTTCTTTGTTTTATCCTACTTTTATGTGGATAAGGTAAAGCTAGTCAACTAGGAAACTGGCAGCTTTTGTTGCCAACCCATCCTCCATTAATTTCTCTCCACATTCCAAGATTAGCAAGTCTTTCCTTCACTCATCATCACTCACACATGCTATTGCTAATTTGTGAGGTGCTTGGTAGATTGGGAAAGGGATTTAGTCAACTATGGGGTTTATCATAATTAGTAAGCTTGCTTTATGAGCTAGCTTGAGTTGTCTTCTAGCAACTCCTTTTTCCTTTATAAGGATTTATTACCTATGTAATAATATCAATTATCATTTATTGATCATTCATTAATGTTTGTTCATTAATTCTTGTTCTTCTCTCTTTATGCTAGTTCTCTACAATTCTTTGTGAAGTTAATTGTGTGCCTAGATCCTTATCATGTTTATGAAATTCCTTATGCCATCAAGGCTTTAGAATTTATACATGGTATCAAAGCTAAGGTTCTCAAAGTTGAAGTTCTACATGGTATTAGAGCCGAGGATATCAAATCTCTACATGATGTCAGATCTTTGAGAGTTCATTAATTAATCCTTCTTCTTTTTTAAGATTTGTAGGTTTATTTTATAGGTTCAACTTCAAATGGATTCAAGATTATCAGTTCATCTTCTTTATCCATTCACAATCTATTCAAAGTGGAAACTAAAGATGATTTCATATGTAAAGAGACAAGGTCTCTATAATATATCTATTGGAGCTGGTGAAGATTCTTATGAAGAGCCAAGTGGCTGGTTGAATGACTATGATAGAGAAATTGGAGCTATTTGTCTAGCTATCTCTCTATGCATGCACTACCTTATTGATTCTGTTGATTACCCAAAGGATCTATGTACAACATTGGATAGAGTTTTGGGAAAGGAAAATGAGGATCCTTCTAGCTATGTGGAGAGTGCCTCGAGCTCCTAAATGATTTCTCTCTCTCTCAATATGTCTTGGCCTCTACAGTCTCTGATGAAGTTGATCATGAAAGAATAAGTTTCTCATACATTTCTTGTTGCTACTACTCTCTTTGATTCAAATGCTTCCTCTTTCAATCAAGAAGCAAATATTGAAGAGCCATCTTTTTCTGTGTCTCTTGAAGTAGAAGATCTTGATTCATCTTATTATGATGCTGTTGATAAAAAGAAGTGACTAATGGAGCTGATATTGCTATTGATGATTCACTCACACATTCAGTGTTGTCTATATCTTCTATCATGAATTCTGAGATCCATATGCCATACCTCTCACACTTTGTGCATGCCTCTCTTCTTGATGGTGCACAACCCAGTAACTTCCAGGATGTTTGTTTAGCCAAATCAAGTCCTTCTAGTGTTTTTCCACTTACCATACTTGATCCCATGAGCTTCTACAACTCCTCCTTTGTTCTTGGCACTCATTCTTAGAGACTCCTTGAAGATTTTGAACATCACTACCTTTCCTCCTTACATTCTTCTACCATAGATGATTCTTTACCAATATATTCCCATGAGTCTACTATTGTGCTTATTTGTGATCTCTTGGATTATTTGGAAGATAGATCAACCCATGGAGCCCATTCATTCAAACTCTTTGATCCTATGCCTTCTCTATGTTCCTACAAGATCACTTCCACACATCATCTCTGTGAAAATGAAGATGGAGACATTATGCATTCGCTTGGACAGTTATTTCACATATCTGGAGCTCATTTCATCTCTATTGGTTCAAATTTCAAGTCATCTCATCATCTTGGAGCTGATTACAAGTCTCAATATCCTTCAGTATTGCCTTCACATCATTGGATTTCAATTGTTCTACATGGTCCTAGTTTCCATCCTACAACTGTCCTTGATCCAGGTGAGAAGATTTATCTTTTTCCCAAGAAGAAGATTCCTCCAGACATCAGCATCTAGTTTGGAGCAGCAAAAACACCAGCAATTCAACTTTTTTGGTATTGTTTTTCATGTCCTTTCTTGAGGGAGGATTTTCCCCTTGAGGTTTTGCCTCTTTCCTCATTTCTTTGGAGAACATTAATTGTAAAAGGGTGACCATAGCTTTATTGCTGGGCCCTATAGGAATATATATTTCTGATTAGTTCAGGAATATCATCATAAATTCATGCTTAAAGGGGGGAGTTGGAATATAATAATCCCACTCATAAAATAACTAATCATTATTTGATTAATTTCCTACCAACTAGCTTAGATAGTTGGCATCCACTTGCACCTTAGAGTCAACACTTTCCATCTATATCTTAGGAATCATTTATTTATGATTCTGGGTTGATCTTGACCACTTTATGGCCATCCAGAATTGGTAACTACACTTTATAGCAGATTCTGCTTTATCTGTTTTATCTTGCTTTTCTGTGGATAAGGTAAAGCTAGTCAACTAGAAAACTGACAGCTTTTGTTTCCAACCTATCCTCCATTAATTTCTCTCCATATTCCAATATTAGCAAGTCTTTCCTTCATTCATCATCACTCACACATGCTATTGCTAATTCGTGAGGTGCTTGGTAGATTGGGAAAGGGCTTTAGTCAACTATGGGGTTTATCATAATTAATAAGCCTGCTTTATGAGCTAGCTTGAGTTGTATTTTAGCAACTCCTTTTTCCTTTATAAGGATGTATTACCTATGTAATAATTGTTAGAATAATCAACCCATAGTATCTACCCACTTAGACATTATTTCATTTATTTTGTCTTATTTGCCTAGTTCATGAGTCCCACCATGTGCAAGTTGATAATTGCCTATCCATAGAGGTCAAACTTGCCATTATTGACTCATGGAGCGCTTGGGAAAGCCTTAGGAATCAAATCTGCTTTATTCCTGGCCTCCTAGGCGCCCTTCTGCTTTTTCTGCTTTATTGCCTGCTTTTTCAGTGTTTTAAGGCACATAGGAAAGCAAGACTAGGTGAGGTGAATCAGCTTTTTTGCCTCTTCCTCCTCCACTCTTTCCTCCATGAAAAAGCATGTATGATCTGCCATTTGACCACTCTTTATCTTTCCCATGCGCCCTTGCTAATTTGTGGGGTCCTTGATAGATTTGGGATCAGCTTTTTACACCTATGGGGGATTTGCCTATTTTGGGTAAGCCTGCTTTATGCTAGATTTGGATGCTTCCTTATGCATTCAATTTGCTCATGTATTCTATATATTCAGCAGCCTATGTTATTATAGGTTTGGCTATTGTACACTTAGTTAATATAATTTTGTGTTACAGCTCCATATTCAGTCTCCATTGTTGATAATTTTGCATGATCAATTGTTAATTGTTGTGGGTGAAATTAATATACTGCAGGCCTGAATTTCTACATGGTATCAGAGCCATTGTAGGTTGTTAATCTCCTCCAAAAATTGTTTTGCAGGTTCGACATCAAGACTGGGAGCCTTCTACTGACAGCCGGGACAGATTTTCTAAAGCTATGGATTCACAAAAAACTATCCTCACTCCCTTCAACTATTTTGAATGGAAAGCAGAGATGGAGATCTTGTTGAGAGATAAAGGCCTCTACAAGGTGACTATGGAAACAGAAGCAGAGCCCAATGCAGCTGCAGAGAAGATCAAATGGCACAATCGGAGAGATGAGGCTTATGGCCTCCTATGTCTCAGTATTTCCCGAGACCTCCTTTTCCATCTCGATGGATTAACTTCACCGAATCAAGTATGGGAGAAACTTTCTGAACTCTTTGGAAATACAGATGAGATGAGGGGACACCAAATCGAAAATGAATTGATTTCCCTGAGTCCCAGTAATTTTGAATCACTGCAGCTATACTTCTCCAAGTTCAAAGCACTAGTTTTGCAGCTGAAATAATGTGGTATTGAAAATAAAGATGAGCAGCTCGTATTGTCCATCCTCTCGAAGCTAGGGCCTGATTACTCAGTCTTTGTTTTGACCTTCTATGCCACAAAAATCACAGCTTGAACCTGGAAGATGCCTAGCCTTGCAGATTTCATGGAATCTCTCACACAGGAACAAGACAAGCTGGTGATGATGGGCACCATCAAACCTTCCAAAGACCAAGCTCTGGTTGCTGGAGATTCAAAGGTGGATTCAAAAAGCAAGAAGAAAGCTAAAAAGCCACCTGATAAAGGAAGAGACAAGAAGCAGTCTCCAGAGGATCAACAAGGTCCCAAGAAAAATACCCAGAAGAAGAAAAACAAAGGTGAAATGAACAAGTGCTCATACTGTTCGAAGGGCAATCACACTGAAAGCTCTTGTATGAAAAAGCAGATAGATATGTTAACTTAAATGTTGGAGAAGAATGGAATCTCCCTTCCAGAAGGCTCAAAGAAGAGAGAAGGAGGATCAAGTTCTGATGACAGAGAGAGAGTTCATGCTCTAGTTGCTGGCACATCAAGCTCACCCAGTTTTATCATAGATTCTGGAGCTTCAAGACACATGGTTTCGACTAAGGAGGCATTCTCCTCACTGGAAAAGTCGAAAGGACCATCTATTGTACTGGGATATGACACTCTCACTGAAAGAAAAGGCAAAGGAAGGATAGAACTTGATCATGGTAACTTCAACAATGTGCTGTATGTCCCTGGTCTCGCCTCCAACCTTCTATCAGTGTACCAGATGACCCACACTGGGTCTCCTAAGAAAGTCATATTCTCACCAGATGAAGTTGAGATCACAGAAATATCAAGTGGAAGAATCATTGCAAAAGGAGTAGCGAATCATGCTCAAAAGGTATACATGTTTTCACACTTCCTGCCTTACTCAAACCCCTCTGCTCTTCTTATCCATGCTAATGAAGCTAGCAAGCTATGGCATGAAAGATTTGGCCATTTAAATTACAAGTATTTATCGAATCTTAGTGAGAAAGATATGGTCATAGGGTTTCCCAAGATAAAATTTTCCAAAGGTGTATGCCAAGGCTGTATCCTAGGAAAACACCCAGAGCACAAATTTGAGAAAGCCAGCCATGAGAGAACCTCTGTACCCCTCGAGCTGATTCACAATGATGTTGCTGGCCCATTTCCTCATATGTCCATGAGTCAGGCCAAATATGAATTGACCTTTATTGATGATTTCTCCAGGTATTGTTGGGTTCACTTCATGAAACACAAGTCAGAAGTTTTTGGCCTATTCAAAGTCTTCAAGGCTTTGGTTGAAAACCAGTGTGGAAGAAAACTCAAAGCACTCAGATCTGACAACGGTGGTGAGTATGTCAAGAATGAGTTTATTAACTATTGTGTAGATGCAGGTATTCAGATGCAGCATTCTATCCCCTACACACCATAGCAAAATGGTGTTGCAGAGAGGAAGAACAGATCACTGAAGGAGATGGCAACATGCATGATGGAGGCCAAAAATTTGCCACCAATGTACTGGGCTGAAGCTATCAACTATGCATCCTATATTCAGAATAGGGTGCCTCACAAACAGTTGGATGGCATGACTCCTTTTGAAGCATGGAGTGGGCACAAGCCAGATGTGAC
>LPNX010527970.1:1243445-1261977 GCA_001517045.1 Pseudotsuga menziesii
GAGTCTTAAGGGGGGGTGTTAGAATAATCAACCCATAGTATTTACCCACTTAGACATTATTTCATTTATTTTGTCTTATTTGCCTAGTTCATGAGTCCCACCATGTCCAAGTTGATAGTTGCCTATCCATAGAGGTAAAACTTGCCATTATTGAATCATGGAGCACTTGGGAAAGCCTTAGGAATCAAATCTGCTTTATTCCTGGCCTCCTAGGTGCCCTTCTGCTTTTTCTACTTTATTGCCTGCTTTTTCAGTGTTTTAAGGCACATAGGAAAGCAAGACTAGGTGAGGTGAATCAGCTTTTTTGCCTCTTCCTCCTCCACTCTTTCCTCCATGCAAAAGCATGTATGAGCTTCCATTTGACCACTCTTTAGCTTGCCCATGCGCCCTTGCTAATTCGTGGGGTCCTTGATAGATTTGGGATCAGCTTTTTACACCTATGGGGGATTTGCCTATTTTGGGTAAGCCTGCTTTATGCTAGATTTGGATGCTTCCTTATGCATTCGATTTGCTCATGTATTCTATATATTCATCAGCCTATGTTATTACAGGGTTGGCTAGTGTACACTCAGTTAATATAATTTTGTGTTACAGCTCCATATTCAGTCTCCATTGTTGATAATTTTGCACGATCAATTGTTAATTGTTGTGGGTGAAATTAATCTACTGCAGGCCTGAATTTCTACAATAATATCAATTATCATTTATTGATCATTCATTAATGTGTGCTCATTAATTCTTCTTCTTCTCTCCTTATGCTAATTCTCTACAATTCTCTGTGAGGTTAATTGTGTGCCTAGATCCTTATCCTGTTTATGAAATTCCTTATGCCATCAAGGCTTTAGAATTTCTACAGGGGGTTGGCTAGGCTCTCCCATCTTCAGATGTAAGGGCTGGGCCATTTTGACATGGGGGTAGGCTGGGCCCTCCCGTGGTTAGATGTAAGGGCTGATGCCATTCTCCGGGAGAACGAAGGCACATTGTCAGTTACCAGGAACCCTCAGTCTAGGAATGAGATCCATTCTGACATGGGGGTAGGCTAGGCCCTCTGATTTTCAGATGTAATGGCTGGGCCATTATGACATGGGCGAAGGCTGGGCCCTCCCATGGTCAGATGTAAGGGCTGATGCCATTCTCTTGGAGAATGGAGGCACTTGGTCAATTACTTGGATCCCTCAGTCTCGGACTGACAGCCATTCTGACATGGGGAATTTTGGGCCCTCCTATGGTCAGATGTAAGGGCTTGACCATTCTCACATGATGGTGGATGTGTTCCTCTCGTGGTCATATGTGAGTGCTAGGCATGCCATTTTGACATGGGGGAAGGTTGGGCCCTCCCATGGTCAGATATAAGTGCTAGAGGGGTGTTTTTGATTGGGTTGGATATAAGTGCTGAAGAAGATGAATACCTACTTGGCGGCTAGGCCCACAACCAGCATGAGAAAGGGCTGGCTCTGTAAAACTTCCTGTGATGAGAAATAACAAGAGATAGCACCAGTGATTATAACCCAATGATGATCCAGATCAAGTGAGGATCTAGATCCATTGATGACAATACAACAGTTATGATCCAAATCAAGTGATGATCCAAATCTAGTGATGATGATCCAAATCGAGTGATGATCCAAATCCAATGATGATGGTCCACATCGAGTGATGATTCATATCTAGATGAATATGACAAGAACTCAATGATGACCCAGATGATACAAAGAAGAAGACTTGTGTTGATAAATTGTATTGAGAAAATACCTTCATAGTTAAGAGGGAGTGTTGATGTATTTGTAACTTCAGAATGTATTCATTCGTATATCTTATGTATCCTACCCCAATGTTTATTCTGAGAAGTGTCTATAATGTATTTGAGTCATGTCATGCCCCGATGTTCCTATCGAGAGATTCAATAATGTAAACAAGTCATGTCAAGTCATTGAGGTTAACCCTCCATTGTAAGTTGGGGAAATAGTCCCCATAATTGTGTCAAGGTTAACCCTCCTTGTTGATCGGAGGGAAAAGTCGCCATAGTTTTGGGGCACTAGGGTTATTAGACTCTCCTAGAGATGTCATCCCTACTAAGAAATTGTTAAGTGGGGCCGGCATGTTAAAGTGGACATTAAGTGAATGAAAGAATAAAAATAGAGAGTGAGCCTCTCTATTTATCATAGACACACTAACTCATTGGGGCGCATGAGTGAGAGAGAAGAAGCTGGGATCAGAGAGAGAGAGACTATTGTTGTCAGTAGATCATCTTTATTTTTTTAGGTTTTACTTTTGGTGCTAATTCTATCTCTGAGGAAGTTGCAGGGTTTTCTCCTTTATGGTTTCCCTGAGGAAAATTCTTTGTGTCTCTTGTCTCTTGTGTTTATTGTTGTGCATGTTATTCTCTCAGTTAAATATCCTAAGATAATTCTATCTTGAATGATAAAAATCTAACACTACCCCGCAAATATATTTGGTTCAGTTTTGTTTTAAGTAATCGTAGACAAAGGGCTTATTTTGCATCAATGAATATACGATTTAACATCCACAAAAAGAATTTAAATCGCACTAATGCCTAGTTGTTTATCAAGGGATTTGGATCTGCAACATCGTACACATAGGTATCGATTACATAATTGTGTATAAATATCGATTTGCATAAATAAACACATAACTTGGGTTGACGCTGAAAGGATGGAGTAGACTACTAGCACACGCAAAGGATACCACTTCCTATGTGCATAGTTATACACAAAAAATTTCAGAACTCGCATATGAATCCTATCAGTCTTACTGACGCACCAACATTTTTCAACAGACTAGTACCTCCATGCAGAGGGTATGAACTTATGGGAATAAATATATAAATGCATAAGATCTCAAATCTATTGACGTCCCAACGTTTTCAGTAGATGATAGCTCTAACAAATCACATGCAGAGCACATCTTACTCAAGTGGTGTAAAATAATACTTAGATCCTATGAAAAATCGTAAATAGTGTTAGGGCTTCAAAATATTTCAATAGTCAAGGATCTATCAAAATGGGTGCAGGGGTATCATCCTAGAGATCACATCACATGAGAAACAGTAAATTAGTATGGACGTCAAAAAACAGGCTTTCGACAAACAGCCGACCTACCTTCTGCGCGCAGGTGTAAAACCTCATATCTATTAAAGTACATATAATGGAATCACATCTCACAAGCAACAATAATTAGCATGGATGTTTAAAAACAATTTCAATAGACAGTCCACCTACCTTCTACACACAGGTATGAAACTTTATATAAATGAAAGTATGTATAAAACTCAATCGTCTTGAAACCATGATGGGACACAAAACAAGATTATATGTTTTCCAAATCCTACAGGATTGATTTAAATGATATTCGAGAACTTACACAGTACCACAATGTAGTTCCGACCGAGGCCATCCCACGTAGCAAGCAAGGCATTTCCTCAAACTGAGTGTTATCCTTCCTTCTACCCCCCCTCTAGATGAAATTCATAACTTATTTTATAACAAAACGAGAACGGTTCTTTCCCTAAGATCCCCACCCTTCCCACAAATCAAGGCGTCAAATCTTACATTGACTTTGCTGAGGCACGTCTCCCTTAGTCTCGCAATAAATTAGGAAGTCAGACAACTACCTCAAGGGCATGCATTCATAGAAAGTAATAATATATTTTCTTCAGTAAAAGTACTTTGTTTATAGTATATATATATATNCATGCCCACCAAGGTAGGCATTTCCCTATCCCCTTTTAAATTTTAAAAATATGTGCATGTCAACCTCATATAAAATATAATATGAGTCTCTATAAAATTAGTCTCGGTAGATGGTATGTTACCAAATGATTGAACGAAGTATGGTGAAGGTGATAACTTCCTTTTGATTTTTAAGTGGGCTACGACCTATAGTCCTTTCGACAATTAAAACTTAAACTCCTTGACTCTTTAATGTTGTCATTAAGAAGATTTTAACTCCCTCTATCATGACTTAACCACAATAGGATTAGTAACTCGGATACGGTATCTTAGTTGGGATTATTTCAGTGAAGTAGGAATCCATTTTAGGGCGGACCTTATCTCTAATATCGACATACTCCAAATGATACATAAGACTAAGGCTCATTTGTGGATATTTTAAATGTTTTCTTTTAGCCCTTGTGGGCTTAGTTGATCTCTTATTAAGTTGTGTCATTATTTTTTTGTCTCCTAAGTTTTCCACTTAGGTATTTAACTTATATAAGATGCAAGGTTTTGGTTCCGGTGGGACCTTGGCCTTGAGCTCCTCACCCAGAACAAGTACAACCAACATTCGTAATTACAAAATATCTATGGTATGCGAGAGGGTTGTTACATCCTCTCTCCCTTAAAAATAACACTATCCTCGGTGTTCCTGTTTCCAACAAATTTTCTTTTTATGTTCTGTCATATTTTCTGTTCTAATCCCCTGATATTTTTCCATGTCTTCTCAAGTCACTATCGTTCAAGACCTATAGTTTCCTGCAACATGGTCAGGTCTAGCCCAAATTTTATTCAGTAAATCAAGTCCAAAATTATAATTCAATTTAAACATAAGCCATGGATCTTTTGCATCATAACAATTTGCAATTTATGGAACACTTCCTAGTTTTTATTGGTATCATAATACCCAATTATTTCCATAATGCAATTGATTCATCTGTAAAACATAATTACTATCATTTGAGTGGTTATTTTATCTCCAACCTTTGGATAGTTCTGTAGTCTTTGAACTGAGGTAAATCATTTCTTCACATTTACACATAAAACATCTAACAGTCTAATTACTTGGAAAATTTGTTAACATGTTTTACGTTCTTTATTGTTTTTTTTAAGCTCTCCCTTGAGTTTCTTTTCCAATTCTCATGTGGGCTTACAACTATTTATGAGGTTACTCTCTTTTTTAACCACTAGTCAAAATTTTTCTCCTCAGTGACATCAAACAACGTCCTATCTTCCAGATGTTCAGCTTTGCCTAGGTCTTGATATTGATGTCATACTCTTTCATGATTCCTCGCAAGCCTCATTTCTTGATTCTGGGAATCCCTTTCCTCCCAGCCTTGCAAAATTCTTGAAATGCAAGGTAGAGTTAGATCATCAATTTTCTTGCCACATCATATTCCCAACAACAATGTGCTCACACGACAATCATTTGCCTAACACCATTGTGCTCCTGCAGCATACATGCCTAACACCAATGTCCTCACATGACAATCAGTTTCCTAACACCATTGTGATCCTGTAGCCTACTATTTCCTTATTTGTATTTAGTATAAATTTCAACCTTTGACTATTTTTCACACACACTCTTTGGCGCTTAACATGTCTTTAATGTCATTGTCCCGATTCATGAATCGGCTTCATGGTTAGTTAACATCAATCGATAAACAATCATTAAATCAATTTAATCATCAACCTTTCATAAGTTGTAGTGATTTGTACCTCTACCATAATTTATGGTGCATACAACCCTGTAAACCATCCAAAAATTAAATCCTTACTCTTTTTTTTTTTTAGCAATTGGGCATGACTTTTTTACGTAAGTGAATTTATATTCCATAATTCAAGTTGACATTGACAATGGTCATATGCCTGGTAAAACTCTGCAATGTTAGTCTCCAGTTAATCCTTGGTATAAAAACCCTCAAAATTTGGCAATTTATAATAAGTTAAGAAATAAAACATCACTCGTTCTTAACCTCATTATTTAATCCTGTGAATATTTTTAGTGACAGTCACTTTCGGCTAATAGTGTTCTTGACACAATCCTGCAATGTTAGCACATAATATTATACGATATTTATTGACTTATCATTTTTGAATACTAATAGCAGCTAAACATCGTTACTCCTCTGTCTTTGGATAGGGACAATCCACTTCTACACAACAATATTGAGTGGAAAGCTAGAGACGTAGGAATTTCAAGTGATATTTAGATATATCTTCCTATTAGTATCTTTGGGGGAAGCATTATACTCTTTGAGTAACCTTATTTTAACAATTCCACGCAAGCCATGAATACACACATGTAAAAACATCAATAATGCATAATGTTCATTACGGGTAGCTGTAGGTATAGTATACTATTTCTCTAAAGTCAACCCACTATTTTTGCAATAATTTCCATGTTAGTAAAACACACTTTATCCAACATGTCATCACTTGGGTAAGATATATTAACATGGTGGGATGTATTATGATTCACTATATTAGATACAAATAATTCCTGAGGTGGTAATCACATTATCATAATTCAACCTTTAACATAAGAACAAAATCATAAAGGAACAAATATTGATACCTTACGTAATTTTCCCAATTACTTAATTCTTCGTAGTAGATACTACACCTGTGTCATTATACATTTCATGGAATACACCAATAACCTATAGGGTATTATTTTTCTAGGTTGCCCACTCTGCTTTTACTTGTAGCAATTTAGGTTTGGCCTATAGTGATATTTCTAATATAGACTTCCATTCAATTAGAGTTGGTGTGTGTGAGTTTTCTTTAAAACATACAAGGAATGATTAGTCCTGAACCAAATCTTATGATAAGCCTAACTTTATCATTCTTATAACCCTCTTTCCATGTGACGAGTGTCTTGAAAAAATATTCCTTAGCTAGTGGTGATTTATACTCTACCCGTTATTAGAGGTTTTGGGATTTTTGCAAAATTTTTACAGCATCAATACTCTTCACAAGAACCTTAGACACATGGTCTTCTATTTTTATTATTTATACCTTCATACATCTTTTAACCAGAAAATGACTATAATTTTTCCTAAATGTATCAGGAGTAGAATTTATAGTTCAACCTTCCATTGAGTGTGTAACATAAACATAATCCTTACGAAGAGATGACAATTACTCATACATTTTGTCGATAATGTAACAACATACCTTTGCAAGGTTACCTCCTTCTATTTTACCCTTTGAGGGCCCATTCAGAGAAGTTACCTTCTTTCGTCCATCATTGTCTTCCATCCACAAACAAAATCATTGATTGGTTATTTTTCTAATCATCTTCATGCTTCCTAACTTTTGGTTGAGCTCTAAATAGGCCCGAGTGTTGTCAACCTCGCTCTGATACCATTTTTGACATACTCATATAAGAAAAAACTAAAATTTCTCTTTGCACCATCTATTTCCACATTTAGACAATAATCTTTGAAAATTTGTGAATGGATATATACCCCCTAAAACATAGGTAAGTCAATCACCCAAAATAATGAGTCAATAGTATCAAAGTCATTCATTGCAATCCTTCCTAACTAATATGGATATAATACTCAACATGTTAGGAAGGAACCTTAGGAATAACTATGGCTTTTACTCCACATATATAAGTTGTTTAATGTATATTAAAATCACCAAAATAAACAATCGTCATGTTATTAGACTCTCTGCATATCCCAACATTGAAATAATCTTTTTGTATTTAGAGTGCTCACAAGAAACCATAGTACTATTTATATGTTCATTAGGAGAGTGCGTAACCTCTCGAATCCCACAAAATATTCTTAAGAAAAACAACTTGTACCTCCGTTACAAACACCCAACTATTTTTACTTTGAGGACATTCGTGTATAATTCTGAGTCTTGCTATCAAGAGGTATCTGTAGAATTATTAATTATTTATGACATATGCATTCATATGAAACCATAATCTATGGAAAAATTGGTTATACATTTTCATCTAATAATACTCTTACCCATATTTTAAGGAATAAAAATGAGTACACTATTTCCCTCTTAGCAAGTAATTGCAGTAGAATCAAAGTTTTTACAAGGAATTGCCTTTCATGGCAACCCCGTCAACTTAAGGGACTATCCATTCTATTTATAACTAAATGAAGCATGAAAGGTACAATATATTTACCATCTTCAATCAATAATTCATCAGTCGCATTGATAACATTATCTTGATATGATTCAAATAAACTATTGTAAATAACGTTAAGAGATGTGGTCCACAAACATTTCATCACCATAGTGCTTTAATCAATACTAATGTGCGGAATAAACATTATGATAGCTTTCCTTGATCCTCCTCTATACAATATTAGATCAATTTATAAGGTCGCAGTATCTCAAGTACACAAAACAATAAAAGGAAATGAAACATATAGACACAAATCAAGAGAGATGTTGATGTACATGGTTCACCCAATCCATGGGCTATGTCCACCAAACTAGCATGCTATGTAATTTCTATTAAAAATAACTAGTTACAACCCCAACAATATTTGTTTCCCGACTTCTTTTAAATGAAGTTACAAAAATATGAAGCACAACTACATGTGGAATTATGGGGCCTACCAAGGAAAAGGTATGCTTACAACAAGAATAAAACATCTTTATACCACCGACACTTATATAGATTAATTATACTACACACCGTCTATTATGATTGTATCCCCATTCCAACATATATATCCTATCCATACCTTAGCAAGATACACGAAAGTCGACATTACACTAGGTTTAATCACTCTAGGTATAACTTGGCTCTACTTCATCTTTCGTATCCCTCAATAGGGAATAGGATTTGCTTCTAGTAAATACCTTTTGCTACTACCCTTAGAGCTCATTCAATTTAATCAAAGTACCAAATACATCCTTACAAAGGGGTGGATTTTTCATCAAAGCCGAGCTCACATTCTGAATTAAAAATTAATGGGAATACCCCGGTTTAAAGTCTCACGCAAGGTATGAACCTATCAGATTTAAAAGCTTATAAATAATGAGCTAAGGGAATAGTGAAAGACTCTCTAGGAATCTGAATTTCCCTTTCCTAAACCTAACTGTGTTGGAGGAAAAAGGCCGTATACCCTAATAGTGGATCCTTGGGTCAGGTGTTGGTTCTTCGATGGAGGCGAACTCATAACAAAGGTGGGTCATGCCAAATCATTACCGATGACCATTGATACTATTGCATGGGAATCATGCACCATCCCTCGCTGTGGATCTGGTTGCACAAATTCTGCTATCCACCCTCTAACATTTGCAGCACACCGATTGCATATTTTACTAGGATGATGGCAACCAAAGCTTAAGTGAAGAACCGTACGTCACCACATACATAGAACAAACTCATGAAGGCTCAAACATGCAGATTGACCTCTACAACACAGATATATTCGGCTCAATTTTGTTTTAAGTAATCATAAACAAAGGGCTCATTTTGCATCAATGAATATACAGTTTCACATCCACCAAAATAATTTAAATTGCACTAACGCCTAGTTGTTTCTCAAGGGATCCAGATCTGCAACATTGCACGCATAGGTATCAATTACATAATTGTGTATAAATCTTGGTTTACATAAAGAAACCCATAACTCGGGTTGGCGCCGAAAGGATGGAGTAGACTACCATCGCACGCAAAGGCTACCACTTCGTATGTGCATAATTATACATAAAAAAACTTCATAACTCGCATATGAATCCTATTAGTCTTACTAAAACCCCAAAATTTTTCAACAGACTACTACCTCCATGCAGAGGGTATGAACTTATGGGTATAAATATATAAATGCATAAGATCTCATATCTATTGACATCCCAACATTTTGAGTAGAGGATAGCTCTACCAAACTGCACACATAGTACCTCTTACTCAAGTGGTGTAAAATAATACTCAGATCCTATGAAAAACCATAAATATTATTAGGGCTTGAAAAGATTTCAATAGTCAAGGATCTTTCAAAATGGGCACAGGGGTATCATCCTAGAGATCACATCACATCAGAAACAGCAAATTAGTATGGAAGTAAAAAAATGGGCTTTCGACAGACATCCGACCTACCTTCTGTGCGCAGGTGTAAAACCATATATCTATGAAAGTACATATAAAGGAATCACATATCACAAGCAACAATAATTAGCATGGACGTTTAAAAAGGATATCACTAGATAGCCGACCTACCTTCTACGTGTGGGTGTAAAACTTGATATAAAGGAAAGTATGTATAAAACTCAATCGCCTTGAAACCATGATGGGACAGAAAACAAGATTATGTGTTTTCAAAACCCTATACATTTGATCTAAATGATGTTGGAGAACTTACACAGTACCACAGTGTAGTTCCGACCAAGGCCATCCCACGCAGCAAGCAAGGTGTTTCCTCAAACTGAGTGTTATCCTTCCTTCTCCCTCCCCTGTCTAGATGAACTTCGTAACCTATTTTATAACCAAAGGAGAATGGTTTTTTCCTTGAGATGCCCACCCTTCCCACAAATCAAGGTAGCAAATCTGCCATTGATTTTTTGAGGCACGTCTCCCTCAGTCTCGCAATCAATCAGGTAGTCAAACAACTACCTTAAGGGCACACGTTCATAGAAAGGAATAATATATTTTCTTAGGTAAAAGTACTTTGTTTATAGTATATATCTATCTATATATATATATATCCTTTATATATATATATATAAAGGATATTTTATTTAATCACCCTTTATTTTACACAAGGGATTCTCCCTAAGTTTTAAGATGATTTCCTTAAGGCATATAACTGAACCATTTCACTCATCATGCCCACCAAGGTAGGCATTTCCCTATCCCCTTTTAAATTTTAAAAATATGTGCATCTCAACCTCATATAAAATATAATATGAATCTCTATAAAATTAGTCTCAGTAGATGGTATGTTACCACATGATTGAACGAAGTATGGTGAAGGTGATAACTTCCTTTTGATTTTTAAGGGGGATACGACCTATAGTCCTTTCAACAATTAAAACTTAAACTCCTCGACTCTTTTTTCTCATCGTTAAAAATATTTCAACTCCCTCTATCATGACTTAACCACAATAGGATTAGCAACTCGGCTACGGTATCTTAGCTGATATTATTTCAGGGAAGTAGGAATCCCTTTTAGGGCGAAACTTATCTCTAATACCGACATACTCCAAACGATACATAAGAATAAGGTATCATTTATGGCTCTTTTAACTGTTCACTTTTAGCCCTTGTGGGATTAGTTGACCTCTTGTTAAGTTGTGTCATTATTTTTTTGTCTCCTAAGTTTTCCACTTAGGTATTTAACTTATATAAGCTGCAAGGTTTTGGTTCCGGTGGGGACTTAGCCTTGAGCTCCTCACCCGAAACAAGTACAACAAACATTCGTAATTACAAAATATCTAGGGTATGCGAGAGGGTTGTTACACATATAGACAAGGGTAAGAACAACTTTAGACAATTCAGTTCCGTGAAGAAAGTTTGAAAGATTCTGCATAAGATAAGTTAATGTCGAGTTTAGGTAGTAATTAACTAGCCTAATAAGAAAAACTTATTTTCAAATTTTTTGGACATTACACACGACTTGGGATAGTGAGTAGATAATGCATGTTTTGATTTATATATATTATGTTGGTAAGTGTTGGGCCTCAAAATTGTCTTTTATAATGGTTTTATTTACATTAATTTATGACCTATTTACCGTAATTTAATACATCTATGTTCAATAAGGTTTCCTTTTACTCTGTTTCACTAATTAAAATCTCGTAAATATAAAATAAGACAAATATGTTATTTTTATGTATTAAATGTAGTATTTTGCAAATAATAGGCGTTATGCACTCCATTCAACTCCTTCTTCTGGTCCTAAGTTTTGCACTAATTTTTATAACATGTTTCTTATTGGTTGACTTCCTGGATTTAACTTTGTTCTCTGATTCTTGTTCGTTCCATGATATTTTCATATACAAATTCAAAATTTGAATTAATAATACGTCTTTAACATTGTTTCAAATTTAAAAAATAAACGATTAAGTAATGAAAATGTTATTATTATTATTTAAATTTATACTAATCCCTTTTTAATATAAACATAACATAAAACAAATAAACATAACAAAATGTATATACTCATTCTTTTTTTGGTATGTAGGTTCACGAATATGCACATCGTGGATTGGCATATACGTAATTGATATATCATTTAAACACATGTAGTCTATTCAATAAAATGGTTCATGTGGGGGAGGCCAACTCCAAGAATCCAGCATTCAGTTGAACAACCCAACACTTAGCCTTCAACATGGCAAACAAGCTAGCATAAAATTTGCTCAAAATCTGGATTTATGAAGAAATCTTAGTTACAGGTCATCCAAACATTCATAGAGACACCCACGCAAACCACGTGCTTTTAACAGAGTTTATTTTTGGGCTTGATTTTTGGGCAACCAAAAGTGAAATTCAAAATTATGGCACATGGGTTTTGTGCACAATAGGCCCATTTCAGTCATCGTGAGGAATTTTCTCCAAATTCATAGCCATTTGGGTGAAAATTGTGGTTCTCTGAAACCAACTTTTCCAGAAATTATGGTTGGTCGTTTTCTGAAATCGTGGGTAGTTGTTACAACAGTAATGAACCTCTATTTTTAGCAAGAGGTGGTCGACCTGATATTCATTGTAATCATCTTATAAATACCTCTTTGGTTTTGAAGAGGAGGAGGAAAAAACTCTTTGTAAAATTTTTCCTTAATTTAATAAAAAATTCTTTATTTCAGCTGTTGATGATCATTCTCGTTTCTCTGTTGATGATCCGTGACTGAGTAGCCTAGGAATGTAGCCCCTAATTGCTGAGAAGGGTCCCTCAACAACCAGATGTTCTATTTGTGTATATTCATCAGTTTCTTTTTATGTTTGTAGCTAAGTCATTTTGCTTTTATATATATATCTACTACATTTTCCTGCAAGTTATTTCATTTCTGCAAACAAGAAGTCTGTTTTCCTATAGGTGACACTTTGTTGTTTAATTCTTGTGTTTTTATGCAATTTTTTCCTTTAGAATCCATATGCCTGTTTAGTCGTCCCTCTATGCATAATGTTTTTCAGCCTTCTGTTCATCCCTCTGTGCAAACTGTTTTTCAACCTTCTGTTCGTCCCTCTGTTCAAACTATTTTTCAACCTTCTGTTCGCACCTTAATGCATACTGTCATTCAACCTTTAATTCATAGTTAGACAAAATTTCAATTCATTTTCAGAATTTTTAGTATTTTGTTTTTGTAGAAATAGTTAGCTAAGGTAGAGGTTAATTTTCCAGCATTCCATCGTGTTATGTAGCTAGTTGGGATTCAAATCCACCTCTAACAATTCATATTTAGTTCTATATTAACATAGATTAATTATTTCAGTTTTAATAATCATAAAATCCATTTATATTCAACATATATTTTACTAATTCAAATGAGAAATAGTTTTAGTTTTATTTTTTATCATGACTTAGATAGTTTATGAGTTACTTTCGTTTGTTTTCATTCCTAAAGCCTAGATTAGTTTAAGTTTGTTTAAAATGTTGTCATATACTTTGTTGAATATTAGTGTCTCATTTCTGAAATAGGTTCAACATTCTATCTTCAGTTTTCATTTGAGTCCATAATAAGTCTTTCATTTTCAGTTACACAACATTTCATTGTCTTAGGCTTTGTTAGTTTCATTTCTTCAAGTTATTTCATTTTAGTAGATGTAAAATATTAATACTTAGTTTCAAATTCAAGCTTAATAAGTTCATTTAGATTTTAAAGATGCATTGGTTTTCGATATTTTAAAGTTTGATGATAAAAGTTCACATAAAGTAGTTTAGCGTAAGTTTACTTTTCAAGTTGTAAATCAGTTGCATGATGTTTTTATGATTGGTTAACATTCTTTAGTTTATGGTATAGTTTGCTGAAGAGGTAGAGTAGAAGTATTTTGTTTTTCTGTTGTAGGTTTGCTTACAGATTGAATATATTTCTAGTTATTGTTTTGTACTTAGTTTTAGATTTGATTATAAATCTTCAAGCTTAGTTTTCTTTGATTAGTTTACTGTTTTGCAACACATTTATTTACGCCTGGTATTTAGAATAATATTTTCTTTGCTTTCTACCAATCCATAGTTACTTGTTTTGCTTTCTACAAATTTGCAATTAAATAATTCATTGCTTTCCATAAATCAATTGCACTTGCATTCTTAGATATGCATTTCCTTATCCATACATGGAATAGTATCCAATTCATAACATAGATAAGGTAATTTGATGCAAGTAGTTAGTTTTGCTTTCATTGGTTAATATCGCTTTCGGACAAAGCGACTTCTTTCTAGATTAGTATCTGCAATTTCCTTCCATAGAACAGATTAGCATAGCATTAGACTAGTTTGAATCTCAGTTGTTAATCAGTTTCCTGCCTTTATAGAATAGATTAATATAACATTAGATTACATTTGAAATTATAGTCACTTTTCAAGTTCTTAGTTAATTTCTTGTTTTCATAGATAGATTAAATTCTTGCATTTGAATTATGAAAGTCATACATGTAGATGAAAATCATATAGTTGCATGTTAGTGCATTTGCATCTTTAGTTAGCTTAGGTTAGTTCAAGCCTTCAATCCTGCACGCATATAGTGTTTGCATCTTGCAAGCCCCCTTCCTAGGTTTACAATTAAGTGTTGAATTAGATAGGGCGTATTTTACCCAACAGTAAATTTTATGGTGATTTTTATAATTCTTGTTACAACGTTTCAATGTAAGTCTAAATATTTTTTTTATTATTTTTGGATTTTAAGCATCATTAATACATACATTTGTGTGTTTCAACTCGGATTTAATCATTATACGGTTATGGGTAAATTAATATGTATGTATTAAATAAATGTAAATATGTGGTTAAATGTTTAGGATTTATAGAGGATTTACGATAAATCTATGAACCTAGAAGATATTAAATATTTATATTCAATATAAGAACATTAAAATATGCCAAGACTCTTGGAAACAATAAGACTATCAGAGGATGAAACAAGGTACTATTTTGGTTGTATAGATTACAAAAATAACAATAAGACTATCATAGGATGAAATAAGGTACTATTTTGGTTGTATAGATTACAAAAATAGAATATAGTTCATGTTCAATTATTTAGAGGTAAGAATCTAGGAACTAGATTAAGTATCAAGCATTAGATTCTAGTAATGTTGAAAAGACTTGTTGAGTCTCCTAACGCATCGTAGCTTGCTTAGAGTGTGCAAAGAACTTTTATTGATATTAACGATCTACAACATTATCATTTTTTTATATGTTATTTTTTAGTTGTTACTAATGGTTTGAGAGAAGAATTATAAGGCTTTAACGATTATGGGATTATCCATGAAATGAATATCTAAATCTGGAAATTGCACTAACAAACATTCTCTTTGCACACTAGATGACCCTGCCAAGACAGGTGCAACCAAATCTATGAATCAGTTTGGGAAATAAGGTTTCAATTCAATCACTATTATTTAACTTGTCTTTATAAATGAAAACAGAAAGAGCTAAACTAGAAAGAAATTGAGAAGCTTTGGTTATCAAGAAGAACTTATAGATGAACCATGGAACCCGAATACAACAATATCATCATTAAGAAAAGACTAGTGGGGAAGTAAATTCTAGCGAGCAAGGAAACCTAAATCCTCCATAATGAAAAAGTAAAACCTTGGTATTTTTAAATGGTTAACAATAAATTGTTACTACTTCTGGATTGTTGAAAACCATGCAAATATTAAGAGATGAACTCCAAATTTTTAAGGATGATAATATGGAAGAGAAATAGGAACAATGGGAAGTAAATGTTGTTCAACTACAAAATTTGAATATAATGAAAAAACAACAATAACCATTACATACATCCAATAGAGTAGTGAAAGGTTCGCACAAACTTGAGAAAGGGACTTGGAGTCGAGAACCAGAATTTAACGATAGTTCAAAACATTAATTGAACTCTTCATCTAGAAATAAATATCGTTATTCTAGTAGTTCTTATGACACATCCTCTCCCTATCCTAAGAAAAAGTATAAACACTCAAGTAACTCCGGACACAAGGAGAGTTTAAGAACATTAAGGCTACAACTTTTAATGGAGAGGTGGACGCCGATGAGAAGGAAGAAGAATGGGATCTTTTCATGTATATGCTTATCCAAGTGAGTTGAAAGATGGTTTAGACATTTAAAATTTAAATGGAGAGGCTTCGTGTTGGTTGAGATACAGAATTACAAGAATCTTGAAAGAAAGCAAAGTCAAATGGAAACGATTCAAGAAATTGTATAAGGAAAAGTATTTATGTGAAAATATTTATGATAGAAAAATCAAAGAATTTCATGAACTAAAAGATGGGGTACATGAACATGTACAACTTAATTAATAAGTTCTTGGAGTTGTTGGACTAAGTCCCTTAAATCAAAGAGAAAATTAAAATTCAATGGCTTCTAGGTTGTCTCAACACACTCTAAGACACAAGATTATGTTTTATGTAACACTAGACAAAGATTTATATAAAGCAAGATTGTGATACGAACACACTCAAAATAGATCTAGAAATAAAGAAACTCACTGAAAGTAAACACATGTTTTCGGACCACAAAAAGAAACTCTTCAAACCACCACCACACAAAAATCAATACAACAAATTTCCAAATAACACAAATTTTGACAGCAAGAATTTTCAGAATATCAAGGCTGCTAGTAAACGTTTATTTCAGTCCAACATTCCTACTCAAATCAAGAATAAACAAACACCATTTACCAGAAATAAGGCAAGCACCTTACTATCTTACTATCTTAATATTAATATTAAAATGGTGGGAGTGTCAAGCACCTTACTATCTTAATATTATCCTAACTGGAAGGGTAAAATTATGAATAACATTTAAGAGGAAATGATAGTACACATCATAGCTAGAACAACCAGAATTTGTGTAGCATTAGATGATCAACATGCTAATTATCAACCCTCAATGATAGAAATTGAAGGTAAATTTTATGCACACCTGTTTTATGTTTTAATTAACCCAAGAGCATGTCATAGGTACAAGAAGAAAGCTTTAAGAATTTTTAAAAAGATTGTTCTTTGAATTTAAATGGTATGGATACTGTTGTTAAACATTTTTCCCTTGGGATCCTGTGATATAGTAATGAAGATGGACTAGTTGGAAAAACATCATGTAATTATGAATTCTTTAGAGAAAACTTTTAGTTTTATTGAAGAAAAAAATAATCTATATTCTTAAAGGGGTTACCTAAAAAAAAATAACAGTTACATAGATTTCCGCCCCACAACTTAAGAGAAGCATGCAAAAGGAATAATAACTTTGTCATAAACATTGAAACTTGTGACGAAGAATCTAAACAGAAACTTGAATATTTTCTAAAATTATCTGAGTTTAAATAGGTGTTTTCAAGAGAGATACCGAGGATGACACCTTAAAGAGACTTAGATTTCCATATAGATCTATTGTCTCGATGTGTACCTATTTCTAAAGAACCCTACCATATGATAGCACTTGAGTTAGTTGAATTCAATATTCATTCACAATACTAAATTGAGAAGGGGTACATTATACCACGAGTGAAAACGAAAAGGAAAGATTCAACTATCAGAATGTGTATTGATTATATGAAACTCAACCAACAAACAAATAAGAACATGTACCTATTACCAAGAATACATGACTTTTTTTTGCCCAACTTAGAGGGTCCAAAGTGTTCTCTATTTAATATTTAGCTATCATCAAGCTAGAATACATGAAGAATAAATAAATAAGAGTCAAATAAGAGTCCTTTCAGGACTACATATGGTCACTATGATTTTGTGGTGATTTTATTTGGCTTCACTAATGCCTCTACAATATGTTATTTTAATCCAATACTTGGATAAGTTTTTTTTAGTTTTCATTAAAGATATACTATACATTCCATGTATGAAGAAAACTTAAGGATAGTATTACAGACACTACTATGAGAGAATCAATTGTATGTCAAAATTAATAAAGATTTTTTCTAAAAAAGAAGATTGACTATCTAGGACACATTATTTGAAGAGATGGTATAGTTATAAACCATAAAAACATTAAGGAAATCATGGATTCTATTACTGCACAAAAAAAACTAGACATAAGGTTGTTCATGGGACTGGCAAGTTATTATACAAAGAATATGTGGTTTCGATGGATACATGCAAAGAATGATTAGGTTGAGTCCTTTTGCAAAATAAAAATGAAAAACTTAAAGAGCATGAGTGTAATTATGTTGCAGATGACTTAAAACATTGGTAACTTAAAACATTGGAACTTTGTACCAGTATCCATGTCTTAAAGATGTGGAGTCACTATACTACGGGAAAGAGGCTTCTCCTTAAAAACATATTATAAGGATTTAAAGTATACTTATTAAAAGCCAAATATGAATCCAAGGAAAGCATGATGGATGGTATTTCTCCATAGGCATGATTTTGGTTTAAAATACATCACAGGAAAGGAAGATAAAATAGAAGATTCCTTGATCAAGAGGGTACACTTTGTTCATGATCTTTCTGTATGTCAATCAAAATATGATTTCAATGATAAAATCAAAATAACACTTGAAAATGATAGATTTTATTCTAAAATTAAGGAAAAATTACAACAAATCATGATACAAATATAAGAAATTGATGAAAAAGGATTTGTGTGGTGTAAAATTAGATCGTATATGCCTAGAAATATATATATATATATATATAT
>LPNX010527970.1:1262056-1264556 GCA_001517045.1 Pseudotsuga menziesii
TTCCTAAAATGAAAATAGATATAGCAAAATAGAAAGAAACATGTTATTTGTATCAATTAGTGACAACTAAAAATCAACATCGTACTAGTCTATTACAAACTCTACCTATTGCTCAAATGGAAATAGGAGGTGGTCATCATGGACTTTATCACTAGAGCTCCTCAAATCAAGAAACAAAATGAGTCGATTTTGGTTGTGGTATATAATCTATAAAAATTTGAACAGTTTATTCGAGTGAAATCAACTCATAAAGATACTAACCTTGTTTATATTTTCCTTAGAGATATTTTGAGACTCCATGGGATATCAAAATCTATCAGTTTCGATAGATATTAGAAGCTTACTGGAAACGTTTTGAAATATTTATTCTCTTGTTTAAATATTTAGTTAAATTTTAGAACAAGTTACCACCAACAAATAGATTAAAAAATATAGCGTACAAACTAGAACCTTCAGGACATGTTGAGAATGTATGTTATGCATAACCCTACTCATTGGGAGGACTAGTTAAACCTATTTGTATTTTATTATAATCATGGATCAAGCATATACAAATATGATTCCTTTTGAATATTTGCATGATATAAAATGCAAGACACTAGTCACTTAGGAGGACCCAATGGACACAACGATGTTAGGACCCTATGCTTTGAAATATTTGAAACAACTGGTTGAAAAAATAAAATAAAAATTAAAGGAATCACAAGATTGGATAAAAATATATGTATATAAACATCACAAACACAAAGGGTATTAGGTTGGGGATCATGTGTATCTAAATATTACGACAAATAAATTCTCTCACATTTGGGGAATGCAATAAGTTGGCTCCTAGATATTGTGGGACATTTGATGTTGTATTAAGAGTAAGCCCTTTGGCGTATCTTCCTTCCTTACTTACTGATATTCAAGTCCATAATGTACTTCATGTTCCTTTAAAAAAAGTATGTTTATGATAGTAATCACATCATTGATTTGAAATGTTATAGATAGAATGAGAAGGAAAATTCCTACCAGAACAACTTTATAATGGACAGGAAAAAGACTCAGCTTAGGAAGTGAGTTATTGTTAATTCGAAGGTGCATTAGAAGCATTTCGGTGTTGAGGAGGTGACTTGGAAAATGGAATATGCTATGAGAGAAGTAAACCCTTGCCTATTTCAAAACTAAATTAAAAGTTTATAAAACTATACGATGTTGCTATAAGAGGGTGGGATGTAATGTCCCAAAGTTGTACCTTTATTGAATAAGTTTGGAGGAGTTGAATCCATATATTTTCCTGCTAAAGTTCAAACTATAGACATCATGGAAAATTATACATTATTTAATTAAAGTGATAGGGGGAATGCACAAAGTTGAGGGCCTCTTTTGGCGTGTTAGATGCAATACAAAATTGAAAAAATAGACATCCATCAACTTGCATGGATATTTTGAGACACTTACACAATGAATCTTGTGATGCGTTAACAAAAAGAAATGTAGAAAATTGAATGAACTTTCCAAATATATAATTTTTTTCTATTGAAAATGTTGTTAACTATCTAAAGTTATATATTTTTTAACGGGCACTTTTTATTTTTGGGACAAATTATAAGGTATATGTTTTTGTGCATGCAACATCTGAGTGTCTAAATGATGGAATAAACTTACAAAAATCAATATACATATAGAGAACATATAGGACTAGTGCACAAATATTTTTCCAATAATAAAAATAACTTTTTAATTTTTTTTTTAATTATCTGAGCGATCAAACTTTGAAAACGATACGTTAATTGTGGGTGCAGCGTTTGAATGTCTTTATGCAATTATTTGTAAATTGGTTTTTTATAGCATGTAGAGGCTGGTGTTCTTTGGTGCACGACACAATTTTTTTTGTAATGGTTGAGAAATGAAAGAGATATGGACGAAACACTAATAGTGTGTTTTTTGAGTTGAGGAGTGATGATAGAAGATAAATAAGAAAAAAATAGAAAAAATTATGTATTCTTGTTAAAATTTACATATTTAGAATCTGCAAAAAAACCACATATGTTTCTAAAATCTCATAAAAAATGGAGGTGTGCAACATAATGAAATGAACCGCTAAACACGAGCATATTGAAAATTTGGATATAATACTGAATTAGCCATGGTTTATCATACTCCAAGGCATAGGCATGTTGAATCTGAAGCAAAGTACGAAGCAGACACATAGGAATAAGAATTCCATGAAAGCATGGGTGGAGGCTTGGCCTTATCATTTGGAGGGAATAGATATTTAAATTTAAACAAAAAGCGAGCCTGATTTAGTAAATCAAAATGGAAGCGCGTCTTATATAAGCAAAATGTGAGCGTGTTTTAGCTAATAAAAATAGTGGCACGTTTCAATTAAGAAATACAGGAGAGCGTTTTTAAATACTACAATGAGTGCTTGTTTTATCAATTATACCAATACTTTATTATTTTATGTCCCCTCCTGAGTCCCCTCTTCCCCCTAACTCATACTAAACCCCCTTCC
>LPNX010527970.1:1269556-1297755 GCA_001517045.1 Pseudotsuga menziesii
AACTCCAAAACGTATACAAATCGATGAAAGTCTCATTGGTTCTCTTGAAGGTACGTTGTCTAAACGCAGTATTGCATATCAAGCTCATCAGATACTTATAAACTATTTTGATTCTAAATGTGATGGAGATAAATGTAGATTATTTATATACGATTGTTAAAATCTAGGTCTATGACTATTGTTAGGAAAAACTTAAGGATAAACATGATAAACAGTTCTGAACCAAGTTCTTATGTTGTCAGAAGTTTGGTAGATGCATTTAGTAATATTGGAAAGAAATCTCATTGAAAGGATCGCAATGAAGCTCGCTGTCTGTTGTCACAATCAATCATGAACAAAAGCACCAGGGCCCTTCTCCTTCTTAAGCCTACATCCAAACTTGTAGGATTGGATATCAAAACAGTCTATAGGTATTGTTCTAGAAGAGAACAACTTGACTCTGGTGAAACAGATGTCTGGTCCTTCATTGTCAGGTTGCCACGCTCCGATATGAAGCTCATTGATGCAGTAAAGGGACTGGTGCAAGAGTTTTGGCATGACAATAGTAGACCTTCATCCAACCAAAAAGATGTACTAAAATTGAGAATGAAGTTCAAGGGATCGTGAGCCCCACAATAAACATTTTCTTGACATGACACAAACAAAATTATATGAGAGGTTTAGGCATGAACATAATGAACTAAACTTGGGCCAAGAATCCTTCGAGAAATGAAAACCATGGTATGTTAAAATAAACACAACTTGTAACACATGTTGTTGTCGATATCACATTGAGTACATTTATTATTATGACACATATATACATATATTGTGTGTTTTGCATAGCACTCTTGTGCAGGAATGCTCAACTACATTGCCACCAACATAATCTAGAGAGTTTATCCATAGCATCTTGTGTAGAAGGACAGAAGGTTGCACATTTTATCAAAGGCCTTGCGTAGATGGGACATTCCCAAGGTGTGGTGGAATGGAATTTTTGGACAAATGCATACATGTCACTGATGAGCATGAACTTGGGAGACATGAAGTGAACTTGCAGTCATTCAAATATGTCACGTATGATGTCGGTAGAGGGAATGAAAGGAAAAAAATACAATTGGTCACCTCTCAGGTTAGCAATGAGTTCCTAAATAGTATTTTTTCCTATTGATATCTATTGCTACTTCATATATGTAACAACCTATTGATATGTACATCTTTATTGTTGATCTACCAGGTACTGGTATGCAACTTCATGGAGGAATTCTTTGAAAAGACACAACAGTATGTAAAGCATGTACATGTGGCTCGTTGGCAAGATGAGCAATTTAGAGTGTGCAGGGATACATTTCCTATTGGAACTATATTATCGGTGGTCGATTTTGTGGAAAAATACACTCTTAAACCACAAAACAAGATTCAGAGTCAATATTATCACTCAGATCAGGTCGGCATAATGGTCGATATCACCTATAGACATGGGGCAGATAGTATTGAAGAGAACAGGGTTATATTGAAGGAGTGTCACTTTTACATAAGTGATGATAGGTGTCATGAATTGGCTTTTGTAAAACATAGCTTTCAATTGTTCTACAAACACTTGGAGGATAACAATATACAAATGGAACAACATTGGATTTGGTCTGATGGTTGTGCGGGGCAATTCAAAAATTCCCGTGTCTTCCAATGTTTGTGTATTCTCCACAAGAGGCACAAGGTGCCAAATATTTGGAACTATTTTGAGACCAGACACAGAAAAGGGGAACATGATGGAGCAGGTGCATGCATCAAGACTGCATTACGTAGGCAAGAGATGAAATTCACAACTATTTCGCTCATCTGAGATGCAAAGACCATTGTTGCATGGCGTTCTTCAGTGATGGGGCAGGGAGCTAGAAGGCAAGAAGACCAGGTTCGACTATTATGTTGATCACTTTGAAATGTTTGACGACTAGTTGTGTTTAGTTAGCTGACTCCTAGGTCTGCACTTTATTTTATTCAGGGCACATATACATAGTGGTTGCCCTGGGAGATAATGAATGGAACACTAACTACTTGCTGGCACATTGCTTGGATCGGAAGCAGACCCTCATTGTCTCATTAAGCGACTTCGAGGGAAATGATTTTCCAATTCGGTCAATGGTTATCAAAGGGGAATATTTGACAGAGGTTTCCCATGCATGTTGTACAGGATTATGCACCTTATTTTAAATATCAAAGGGACATATCCACGGGTATCAAGACCAGCAACTCACATATGATCCGCGAGTTTCTATAAAAAGAAACCCACGGATATATCTTTCCGCGACTAGCAACAACCGACACTCGCGGATGATCCGCGAGTTGCATATATATAGGGTCATGGATATGACTTGACATAGTTAAAAATTCAAAGTAACCAGCTGGATGGGTGAGGAATGTATTTTGTAATAAGCCCATATATAGTGTTTTGGGAAACCCTCAATCCAAAGATGTCCTTTTGTGTGCCAACATGAGGGATGTCGGCACTCGGACGGAGAGGTGCCATTCAGGTGGATAACAGATGCCCCCTAATGTGTGAGGTCAGAGGGAAACGATGGCCGAAATACATTATAATCGTTATCTTTGGAGAACTCATAAATCCAATGGAATAGAGAGAGTACCTAAAACAAATACATAGTAATGTCATATACAAAGTTACATATGAGGATGCTATGTTCAATTTACTGGAACACTAGCTCCTTTACAATATTTGAGTACATCATATGATACGGGTATAAAACCACGTATATTACAAAGGTGGATTGAAGCAACAATATACAATGATGAGTCTTCAAAGATCTGGAAGCTGTGTAGACGAATAGAACATAATCTTGCACAACTTAGTTCATAAGTGAGGAACTAAGGTCTTCATAAACGATCCCAAAGAACCAGTACAATCCAAGCCATGTGAATAAGGGTAAGTTGAAGTCGAACATGGAAAGGATTCAATATTTTGTCAATCAATAGATGATAATAAACAACTAAAGCAAAGGAATTCACCAATGATGAAAATGAATCCCGAGGTACCATCGTCAAAACTCTAGGTCTTCGTCATCAGGAAGTGCTGAAACGAAACCATGATGTGATAAGGAAGGCAATAGATCCTCCAACGGATCACAAGAGTGACTAGGAATTCGGAAAAAGAAGGGAGACACAAATAGATAGCATATATAACAATGATGGGATCAGGCTATAGATCAGACATTGAGTAGAGTCCTCGAACAGTGAGCACAACACAGAGATGACCCAAGGCAAGGTATAAGATAGAACAACTAGACTTATCTGTCATGTAGGAGACATGATCAGATTCCCCAGGTATAATGGACAAGAGGAGGAGTAAGAAACTCAAAGTGATAGCTGAACAAAAGTGGACACTGAAACATGGATATCAGAAAACAAAGAGTGCTATGTTCAAGGATGACATGCTGCCATTATTGAAAACAAGAGAAAACTTCTTCCTTACCTTCCCTATTAAATTTTAACGAGTCCAGGAAAGCTAACTCGGTTCCCTCTTCATTTTTTAACAAGCTTGAAGAGATGGGAAAATAATGCTTGATAGTGTCACTGATTCGTGGATTTAATGAGCATGAACTAGTACATGCTCAGTCGGTGTTTTCACGTTTAGAGAGTTTGAAAACGCCAAAGAAGACTCCAAGGGGGTCCTTTTTCATCCAATTTAGTCTCCTGAGGCCGAAAAAGTATAAAACAAGCCACAGAAAAACTCTCTTAACTTCCGAAGAAGAAAAGGTGAACCTTTTTCGTACTTAGTCAGGGAGGTCTGAAAAAGGTTAAATTACCACCTACCCAATGCTCCTTCCAGAACAACATAAAATAGCTTGAGTTTTATGAGTGTGAAGGAAAGCAAGATCACTTGGAAAGATCCATTTGGTTACGAGAAATGGGGCTTACAACAATAAACTCGTTGCTTTGTTCTTAAGTGTTTAATGAGCATGACAAAGACACAAAGTACACTCAGAATCTTTTTCATGTTTGGGTCCAGAGCACGAAAAAGAGAAAACTAACCTCAAACCGAGTGTTCCTTTTCTGTAGATTTAGTCCCTCGGGTCCAGAAAAGTGATAAACCTATACCTGAGAATACTCTTCTCAATTCAAAAGAAAAGAGAGTGATCCTTTCTCGTATTATTCCGCATGGTCCGAGAAAGAGATAACCTACCACCAATGTGGATGCCCGTTCACATATTCTTAACGAGCTTGAATGGATGAGATAACTCAGTAGTCAAGTCTGTTTTAAAGGAGTCAGACCTAGGCCTAAAGAAACTCCATAAGGGCGGGGAGTCCTATAAAGGGATAGCTTGTAAAAATAGATTCAAAAGAAGCTCTATTTCACGTGAAAAATAGCTAAGAGGATACCCCTGAACCTGGAACGGTGGCTACATGAGTACCAAAGAATGACAAAGGCATATAAGAAGGATAATCAATGAAAGAAGGGTCCTAGCCACGAAAGAACAATGGTAAAGACAAGGGACTAATGGCTTAGAATACCATAGTCCATGGAAAAATGTTGAATGCTAAGGTTAATGTGGAGTGAAAAGATGCCAACATGTATTGGAAATAACAAAACCACCCTATTGGAGCAACAACACTTTGTAAAAGGTGATAAACCTGTTCCAAGGCACAAAAGTATGGTATTAGTTGATTGACATTTCAAACTATAGAAAAAGACCCAATTTATGAAATATAATTTCTATAAATAGGTTGAAAATTAAAACAAATCTCACCATTTGAACTTTTGAGCCATAAAAAGCAAATTTACCCTCTACCTTTGATCGATCATTGTGGATAATTGGACCGACGAAATCGAAATCTGCCAGCTGCAGGTAAGCGTACACCCTAGACTATTCAATTTGATCCAAGCAAATGTTAAGTTTAAATGTGAATTCAATATTTAATAGCATCCTAAATTGTAGCAGTATGCATCCGCGTGTTGCTGATATGGAAACTCGCGGATACGCGTTATATCCGCGGGTTGCCTAACTAGACAGTCGTGGATGGTACACAACCTGTCTAAAGAGATAGTCGCAGATATTGTGTGGAGGACAAAAGCTTAAATATATTCAAAAATTTTGTAATTTTGATATGGAAATACTGAATCCAATTGCTTATATTTGCCAGGTAAAATATGGTGCTGGAATGGAGGGAAAGGGAGCACGAAATAATGGATCAAGCGGCGCTCCAAAGTGTGCCCACCATACAGGTATTGAGGACTAGTGGGCTCCTGAAATTATTTTGTACATCACCCATGCGGGCCAATGTCTGCATACTGAAGTTCATGGTCAATTATTGGGATCATGATATGGGGATGTTCAATCTACAAGGTGAAACCTTAGAGCTTACCGTGGAAGACATATATTTCATTACCGGGTTGTCACGACGGGGAGCACTGGTGAACTTGGAGGGAACTGGTAGGGGTAGTGACCCCTAAGTGTCCAAAGCTATGTAGACATATTCTGTACACCGGGTACTCAGAGAAGAGGAACCAGCGTTCCAATTGCAGATATCCAAGATTTTACTCTCCAGGTATTAGCTAGTACCATTGTGAGACTTGCAGGATCAACATCTTTACATTTGGTCACCAGGAATCAAATGAGCGTGGCAGTTGACTGTTTTATAGGTGCTCTATATGATTGGTGCTTGGGAGTTTCTTCCATTATGAGGAAACACCTATCCGACTGCAAGAGAGGAAGATGCAAGAATTTTGGCTATGAAATCATATTAGTGGCGTTCTTCTTCTTCGAGAGTACCAGCACTGAGCCCCTCTATACCTTTACCGATCAGATCTCGACGTCAGCCAAGGCTGAGTAGGTGGGGAGACATCTTCCTCCATCAAGGAGGAGGGGACTTAGTTCACAGTGTCTATGATGATGACTTCTACACACGGTGGGAACAACAGCTGCCAGCATTGGAGCAGTTTCCATATGCCAGAATGGACTTCTGAGGTGACCCCGACCTTGTCCTCCCTCTAGGAGGAGCATGGGGAGAGCTAGGTAAGTAATTTTTACTTTTTTATCATTTTCAAATTTTTATGAATTTTTCAATGATAGATATATACATATGTACAAGTGTTAACCCTATTTATGTGTCAAAATGCAGATATTGGACCGGTGCGCCCTGAAGGGCACCCTCACATGTTTGTTTGTCCTGTCATGGGCAAGGATCCAGGAGTGATCAGGGTACTAGAGGGGAAGTTGGCCAGGCTAACCCAACGAGTACCTACGATGCATATTGAGCATATCCCTACAGCCATTCAGGAGTTTGTTGTGGTGGTTCCACCGGTTTGGCTACGTCTTTTCAGACGAGTGGCTAGAGTCGTGCTCGTATATAGAGATGCGGTGGAGGCTGTCGAAGCTGAGGAGGCTGAGGAAGCCAGAGTGCAGAGGGACCATGGGTACCAATAAGGTCATAGTGGCCAGGGCGACCCTGCTTAGCTCTAGGGCATTTTGATGGACTATGATCCACATTTTTGTACATTTTGTATATGACGGGATCCAAGGATAAGACTTGACCTATCTATAGAAAGATATTTTACATATATATATATATTGATGTTTGTTGTCAGTTTATTTACAAATGTTTTTCATATGTCCACTGAATATTTTTATAAAATGTGTGTGAGATGCCAATCCAAAATGTAATTAGCATATGCATCAGTCAATGAATTTTGGTTTTGTGGAATATTATTGAAAGTAATAACCTCAAAATGTCTTTCCAATAAACGAATTTGCATGAACTGACCTAATAAGATAGGATTTTGTACCTGATAAGCTCGATTGAGCTGGGAAACCACCAATTGAGAGTCAAAAAAGACGTCAAGCTGGGTAATTTCACGTGACAAAGCATCCCACAAGAGCTCAATGAAAGCCCTATACTCAGCAACATTATTAGAAGCAAGACCTAGACAAGCGCCTCCCGCAGCAACAAGCTGTCCTAAGGGAGAATAGATAACCCATGCTGCCGAAGCTAAGTTACAAGTATGATGGATGGGGCCATCAGCGAACCCTATATACTGTTCGAAAGACATCTGCAACAACCAGCAGATATATATAAAAAACAAAACTGACAACCTAATGTACATAAAAATACATACAAGACAAATACAAGAAAAAGTGCTAAGCCTATGCGTAGTACTTTTTCAGGTAGAGCCCATTTCTAGGCTCAGGCAGCTTATTCCCATCAAAATCAACTAACTCATATGCGCATTTACTTAATACTTTCGACACGACATAGGGTCCTAACCACATAGCCTTGAATTTTCCTTCCCCCAGAGGTTCTTTATCTTGGTCCCAAAGCAAGACAAGTTCCCCTTTAGAAAAAACCCTAGGTTTGACCAATTTATCATACTGAGATTTAACCCTATTTTTATGAGCCTGATTAGCAGTCAGCGCATCTCTACCTTGTTCATCAAGGTGTTCTAAATGTACTAGACGTTCCTCAAGCTCAGTCGTATCAGGTAACACATGAATAGATATCTGAAGAGACGGGATTTCACCTTCAATCGGAGTAACTGCTTCCACACCGTGAATGAGTTGGAAAGGGGAGAAACCCATAGCAGTCTTTACGTTGGTTCGATAGGCCCAAAGATAAGGATATAACATTATGTGCCAATTAAAGCGGGCTACATCAATTGTCCGTTTAAGGATAGTTTTTAAAGTCTTGTTGATAGCCTCAACCTAACCGTTTGCTTGCGGATAGTATGGAGAAGAATGTTCTTATCTAAATCCGAGCATGGTAGTCAGTTCCATTATCATGTTATTTTGAAAATGAATTCCATGGTCAGTGACAATCACTTTGGGTATACCAAACCGTGCAATAATCTGATTGAATACAAATAAAGTTGTTGTTTCCCCGTCGGCTTTGAAAGTAGGCATTGCCTCTTCCCATTTCATGAAATAGTCAACAGCAACAATGATGTATTTATTCCCCCCAGCCGAGGCTGGGTTGCATGTCACGTAATCAATCCTCCATTTCATGAAGGGGCCTACCGAGACAACGGGAAATAATGGAGCAGGATGTGACCGCATTTTCCTGGTGTAAAGCTGACACAGCTGACAGCGCTTCACTGCTTCCACACAATCTTTAAAGATCGTGGGCCAGAAATAACCGGCACACAATATCTTCTGGGCTGTTGCTAACCCAGATAAATGACCGCCACATGCTCCGCTATGGGAATCATTTAGGACAATCTCCGCTTCCTCATGAGTAAGGCAACGACGCAACACGGAATCTACCCCTCGTCGATATAATGTATCTCCTATAATGAGGTAGTTCTTGGCATGAAGGCATAACTTGCGTCGTTCCTCCCTAGAGGAAGCTGCATGTTCCTCCCTAGAGGAAGCTGCATGATACTTCAAAGTCTGGAGATATATAATAATATCTCCGTACCAAGGATCAGAGGTGGATATCAGGAATATGTGCTCATCTGAGAATGAGTCATCTTCAACCACTACATCTTCTTCAATAGGAAATTATACTATCAGCTCAGCAAAAACTAAAGACTTCTAAGACTTAGCGGACTGGAAATCCAAGTCAAACTCTTGGAGAATGACTATCCACTTGTCAAATTTTCCCCCAACAATCCATCGGGATAAAACATATTGGAACAGATTTACATCCGCCAATACTGTGGTGGTCCTCAGTAAAATGTAGTGACGTAACCTCTACACAGCATAAACAACTGCTAAGGCTAATTTCTCAACGTGGGAGTATCTAAGCTCAGGTCTGGCCAAGGCACGGCTAAGATAGTAGACGACATGCTCAACAAGATTATCGTCTTCTTTGACTAGTACTACCCCAATGGTTGACTCCGACGCGGCCATATATAATATAAAATCCCTAGAATAATCTGGTGGAAGTAATAAAGGTGCCTAAAGCAAGGCTTTTTTCAATGCCTCGAACACAATTTGTGCGGTTTCATCCCAAATAAATGGGGTGTCCTATTTGAGCAGGCACATGAAACCCTTAGTGATCTTGGCATAATTAACAATAAAATGTCGAAGAAAGTTAGACTTTCCTTGTAGGCTTTGAAGTTGCCTGAGAGAACGAGAAGGAGGTAGATTTACAATGGCCTCAACTTTCAATGGATCCACCTGGATACCTCTACTAGAGACAATGAATCCAATTAATCTTCCTGACTCGATGCAGAAAACACACTTGTGGGGATTCAAGCGAATTTTATAATATCTGCATCTTTCAAATATCAACCGTAAATGATCTGGATGTTGGATCCTCTTACGAGAATGTGTGGGTAGATAATCAAGGTATGGTTCGACAATGGCTTTAATGTCATGAAAAGAAAAGTTCATAGCCCGTTGAAAGGTAGCCCCAGCATTTTTCAATCCAAAGGGAATTTTCTTATACGAAAATGTACCCCAAGGGAAAATGAAAGCAGTTTTATGTTGGTCTTCCAGTTTGATTTGGATTTGATTGTAGTTGGAGAAACCATCCATAAATGAAAACACCTCACTTCCCGCACATGCATCTATGATCTGGTCTATAAATGGTGTAGGATAGTTGTCCTTAGGACAGGATTTATTGAGATCTCTAAAGTCTGTACAAACGCGGATAGTCCCTTTCTTTTCATCAATAGGAACAGGGTTGGACACCCATTCAGTCAAAGCTATGGGATATATAAAACCATCTTTCAACAGATTTTCAACTTCGGCCTTCACAACTGCCGCTTTATGCGGGTTCACGGGTCTTAATTTTTGTTGAACTGGCTTGGCATCAGGATATGTATGGATTTCATGTTCAACAATCGATGGATCTATGCCTGGCATTTCCTCATATGACCAGGCAAAGACATCGTGGAATTCCTTAAAAAGGTCAGTATAGATGGCAATCTCTTTCGGAGAGAAGTTTGCACCTATATATATGTTTTCCACGACATCAAGGTTGACAGAGATGTTAATAGGTATAGTGGTGGAAATATTTGCCATATTCCCCTCGGCAAACATTCCTTCCCTAGGCAAGGGATTAATAGGTATATCAACATATTCTGACAGTCTCACTCGAAATTCTTGGTTTTCTATCTTGCTTAGTTCTGGAAGAAAATAGGATTGATGATGAAGATCCTCAAAAATCTTATCACACCCACTCATGGCTTCCAGAATAGCTTCATCGGAAGGTAAAACTGTGTCTAAACAATCTATGGAAAGCGAAGAGTTTTCCGCCCATGCGGGCAAATAGACTTCTTCCAGATCGTCCGAGACTGTTAGAGGATCTAGAATGGGATCAATAGTGGCTTGAGTGATGGCTTGATAAGCTACCTCCACTGTCGATAAGGGCACTTACAGTTAATGGGGAGTTGGGAGAACCCAAGGATCAGTCCTATCGACAACCGTAGTGATGGAATTCCCCACACTAGTGGATCTAATGTAATTAACTGGGGTAGGAAGATCAAATGTGCCCATCAGTGATGTGTACATTCCAGCCCCCAAGCTATGTGCAGCAGGTTTGACCTAATCAACCAATGGCACAGCGGACTCATTAGAATCTAAATGGCCTTTTTGGGTAAAATCAAGTTGGTCAATAGTAACCAACTTTCCCTCATGTGGAAAAACCACTACACGAAGAACGACCAACGCAATAGCGAACATCTCATAAGTCCAACTTCTTCCCAGAAGCATATTGTAGTCCAAAGGGGCATCAATCACTTCTGCTTCAATAGACACTGCTTTGCCTGCCAACTTAATCTCAAAATTTGGTAGGATACCATGCGGATGGAAGGATCTTCCATCAAAAGCAGTAAGCAAGTTTTTGATGGGACCATCTCTAGGGATCCAAGAGCTTTCCAACAGGTCAAGGACATAACACATGTATAGGCCCCCTCATCAACAACTGCTCTTCCAATGGTCTTACCACCATGGACGACATCTATTGATAGGGATACATGATAGGGGAGGCTAATTTTAACATTAGACAAATGAAATTTTGCCATGAGAATCGAAGAGTCCATGCTGCCTAAAGCTGCTAAGAGGGCATCCCGCTGAGCGGGACAACTCTCTAACACCTCTAAAGTTGACATTTCACATGGGGTTTGAGCTAAGTCTTCAACCATGGAGTAGTTCGAAGAATCCCTAGCATTAGGGTTATGCAAGGTCTTCTTGAAGACACCTTTTGGTATCTTCGGCATAGTTTCAGCAGGCTTTTCTATTGTGAGAGGGTTCAAAGTTTCACCTACAAGTTTACCCTTCTCAGAAGTGTCAGTCTCATAATTTTTGTTCCTTGTTTGCAACAAAGTCGAAGATCGAACCATGTTGATATAGTTTGGGTCAGGGGTAGTTTGAGTGCCCCATGCTATGTTAGAAGCTGAAGGAGAGTTCTGTCCTTGGGGAAAAGGATCCTTCAGGACAGCCGGTTGTTAATATTTAAGCAGCTTCTGGGCTTGATCCATAAGGGGAAAAGGTGAGTAAGGTGGTCCTCTTGGCACAACTTACAAGGGAACTTGGCCTTCTTCTTTTCTTTTTTTCCCCCATAAGCATTGTTCGCGGGCTTTTGCTTGTCTTGATTTCCCTCTCCCTTTTTGTCTTTCTTTTTCTTCCCGCCGGGCTGTTGATTGCCCTTCTGAGAGGTTTGTTCAAAAACATTTGCACTCTAGGGGGAGGGTGTAGCCTTTTCTGCCTCCACCGTAGACTGTTTGACATAAAACTGGTGAAGTTGTTTAGTCAAAGACTATATGGTGGGAGAGTTAATGGATCCAACCACACCATCGGCATGGGGTCTAGGCTTAGGCTTCTCCACCTCGTGCGAAGGCCTCCGTGCCTCAGGGATGATCTCATATAAGATCGCAGATTGTGAATAAATCAAATCCAATTGTTGGGCCTTGAGTATGGCTTCTTCTTCATTCGTCACTCCTGAGGTGGATACATCCTTAGATATGTATGGCAACAATGATTTAAGGAACCACTCTAAAAGGAACTCAGGAGGGATAGTGGATTTTATAAGGCTCTTTCACCTCCTCCACTCTCGGATATGATTCGAGATGTGGGTATCCTTGTTTTGTCTAAAAGTAGACAACAAGTCCGTTCCGAAATTGTATCGGATAGGAAGCTGAAAGTGGCTGAGAAATGCACTAGCCAAGTCCCAGAAACTACTGAAAGTAGGAGAAGGCAGTTAAATATACCATTTTTCCGTCGTACCTTTCAAGGTTCTCTAGAATAGCCTCAACCTCACTAAATCTTCATTCAGCGAATTTGAAGAACACCATAAATGGAATGTGGTGGCATGAGCCCCAGGATCTTCACCAGTTTTTCCTTCGAACTTAGGGATGTCCGATGGCAATTTGGTGGGAACAGGTGGCCACAAGGGGTCATGCCTAACTGGGTCATTCATCAATTTTGACAAATCTGGAAAGTTTAAAGTTGCTAGGAATGGAAGTTTGGGTCAAACCAGGGTAATAGATGTGCCAGCTTGGGGATTAGAGGGATCTGCCCCCGAATGCCCATAGGTAAAAGTGGGGTTGCCCCCTAACACTGGTTGCGAAGTGGGAAGATTGCTCTGAAACAGATTCCATCCGTAAGCCATAGGATTGTGTGTGGGAGGTGCACTGTAAGAAGTTCGGGTCGTCCCCATAGAAGTAGGGGTCTGAAAGATAGGAGCAGGTATCCCTTCGCTAAACAATGAAAAGAGAGAGCTCGTATAAGGGACCGAAATTGGGGTTTGGAAACTTTTTCCATAATAGGTATTGCTCCCAAACTGCACTCCTACATTTGAAGGAGATGGACTGTATGGGGGAATGTGCCCCCCATTCCAAGGAAATCCTTGGACAAATGCCGAGGATCCTACCGGACCACTCTGGGTAGTATATGGAAAGGAAGAAGGAATGGTAGGTATACTGGGGATCCCAGTAACCATGTCACCAGAAGTACCTGCTAGGTTTGAGTGAACCGGTGGTTGAACCACCCGGCTCGCTGGGGTCAAATGTGTAGAAGGTAAACTAGATCTAGGGGCACTTACCAGGGGAGGTTGTACCCCTTAAATCGGAAGGGTTGAGGTGAACAAAAAAGGACTTTCTTCTGCTGAAGACACGATTCTACCCACATGGACACCTAATACAGGTGAATCAAAAGGTTTAACCTGAACGATCACAGGATCGTTTAAATCAGTCAAGGGGGTGTTAAAGTTCCTTACAAACTCGTCAGTCTGCAATTCTTCTATCTCGACTGTATCAAGATCAAAACGGTTAGCTATCAGTTCTAGTTCACCAAGAACTTCACTTATTCCTACCGGTTCAAATGAACCATCAGTGTCTAATCTTCGCCTTTGGGGTAAAGGTGGAGGCTCCAATGTGGTGAGAAGAGGAAGGTTTCTTAACCTTCGTGACCTTCTAACAGGTTGTTTCTCCAGAATTAAAAATTTAACAAATCACACCCTAAGTCCAACTAAACATAGGAAAAACCACAGAGCATACACTATAAAAATACTAAAGCCTCAAGCAATCAAACAAGGTTAAAAGATATACTTTCCCGAAGAAAGCTGATGAACGATTACTTGGTGTCCTTGAAGTGGTTTTTAGGCACAAGTGGAGGAATCACCCAACTGCCCTCCTACACTTTCAACAAGGTTTACCTTCCAAGCCCGTTCAAGGTGAACCAGAAATAACCTTCCGGTTTACCTAGGTATGAACCCTAAAATACAAGAGACTAAAGGCTACCTTGGCTATACCAATAGTCTGGGGGGATAGTCGCAAGCTAGACTCGTACGCATGGGCAAGGTAGTTGAGCCTGAAACTCTGTCTAGGACAGAATCCCCAGATGCGTAAAAGTCCTGAGTTACGCTTTGACAAGGATTCGAAGGGTTATCTCCTCTGTCCAAGCCTCCACGCGGCCTCGTGCTTAACTCCTGTTTGAGAGAAGCTTCCCAGATACAGTCGATAAAGTCAAGGATTTACCTAAAGAAAGGTCCACTACGTCTGAGTTTTATAACTTGTGGGAATTTTACACTTGCTATCCCACAAGTCTAGCCTAAGCTAGTAGGTGAAAGGCCCCTAAAAACAAAATATTACTAGTAAATTTTAATTTATGCATTCATTTTAAAAGGTTGTTTCTTACTTAGAAGGAAATGGAGTGGTGTACTTGTGGTGTTTTGACTCAATAAGAAATAAATAAAAGTAAAGGTGTATTCAAAGAAAAATTACCATTATAAAAGCAAACTTCTTTTTCTTTTTTGCAAATATGTATTGATGAATTGATAGCAGCAATGAAAGAAACTAAGCCTATATTTTTTTGTAGTTTTTGATATAATATCTCTAAATTGAAATAAACACTACTTATGCACAAACAAAATGCAAAAGCTTAACAATGTTTTTTTTTCACTTTTAAAAATACTCAAAATTCTACCATGCACCTACAATGCACTGTACTTGAGCAAACTTGAATTAAATAAACTATATAAAGCAACAAATTGAAGAAAACATGCTGATAGAACCAAAAGACAACCAACAAAGGAAGGCTAGGAACCCTAGCTTGGGTGCATACAATGACAAAAATCACTGGAGACTTATAAAGGCAAGTGACAACCAGCCACTGTCAAAAGATAGACTGGAAAAACAGAGCCCAAGACCCTGATCACTGATCTGGATAGAGACACTTTATCCTACAACCCAAACAGGCCAAACTACTTCAGCATGCAAGCAGGAAATAATCCAAGCAAAGAGACTCAAGGGATTTTGAAAAAGCACAAAGTGTGATCACCAAAGGTATTCAGACAAGCTACACATCATTCATAAAGAAAATCAACTCAGAAACAGGGATTACACAAAGAAAGGAACAAGCAAACCTTAACTTAAAAAATCCCTACTTCCAGGCACATCTGTGATTGTATATAAGTGCAACCCATGGATGATACATGACTGTTCAATACAGCAACCCATGAATGCAGGTTTGCATCCACGACTGTGTAGAAGGGAAACTCGCGGATAGGTATTAATTTTTTTCTCAAAAACAAGAAAAATTACAAAGACTTTCAAATACTAAGGCAAGTATGAACCATGATAAAATATCACACACAAAATTCAAAGAAAAGACTGGTCAGGGGTGACAGAAACAACCTACAACAGTCTAGGCTTCCCCAACGGAGTCGCCAGTTCTGTTGTACAGGATTATGCACCTTATAACCTAAGGTCTGGGGTTACCAACATACTCAATTAACATGCAGACAATTGACTCTAGAGTGCAGTAAAGGAAATAGGAGGATGGGAAAGACTCACCCGATGCAAGACAGTTGATCCTAGCTTGTCCTCTTCCGCTCTGCTTCTCCTCTAAAGTCTTCAAGGATGCTTTCTCCTTCACCTGCCAAGATTTAGTATTCCAAATACAAGATGATTCATATATATAAACAAGTTAGATAAATCATATATAGGATGTTGAAACATAAACATTTATCAAACCGCAATACATGAAATACATTCAAGACACATATGGAAGAAGGATTCTCTTTATTAACAATAATGAGGAAGTTCAGATTACAACCCAATGCCTGAGACAAGGACTCCTCTGTAACCAACGGATTCTGAGTTCCACTGCTCCAAATACTTCTGTGTAAACTCCACCAGCATAACTTTTATCTCCAAGTGTATGAATCAAACACCCTCCCCAAGGCCTGTATTTATACATGGTGAAATAAGGCAGTTTTGAAGGTTGAGGAGGTTGAGACAGTTAAGGAGATTAAGGTAAATGGCTTAACTAATCTCAATTAATCACGTGTTTTTATTTTAATTATCAAAGGGACATATCCACGGGTATCAAGACCAGCAACGCGCATATGATCCGCGAGTTTCTATAAGAGCAACCCGCGGATACATCTATCCTTGACTAGCAACAACAGACACTCGCGGATGATCCGCGAGTTGCATATATATAGGGTCGCGGATATGACTTGACATAGTTAAAAATTCAAAGTAACCAGCTGGATGGGTGAGGAATGTATTTTGTAATAATCCCATCTATAGTGTTTTGGGAAACCCTCATACCATAGATGTCCTTTTGTGTGCCAACATGAGGGATGTCGGCACTCAGACGGAGAGGTGCCATTCAGGTGGATAACAATGCACAAAAGAAAAAAGGTTATGTATTTGAAGATTATAGACTAGGTCAAATTGTATACCATTATACAGACTTAGTTATTAGCACAATCCTCCAGCTGCAAACAATGCCAAACAAGAACTCAGCAAAGTCACGATACTTGTTGCCTTGCTCCGAGCACGAGAGGCTAAAGGATACTGTTGCTATTAGAGGTGATCCCAATGGTCTAGTCGAATGACCACAGGTAGGTAGTCAGGTATGTGGTAGTCAGATATTTTGGTTTCATGGTCTCATTGATTATTTGCAGTTTGATACATTGAGCACTTGATATATGGATAAATTCAATATACTTCTACAATGGATTTGTTGTATTATATTGATACTTACATGACTCATTCCTTATAGCCCAAGACCATTATATACCACTCTATCTGGGATATGTCTATTGAATTTTCCTTGAATCTTGAATTTGATCCTATAAGGACATCTCCTTGAATCCGATAATTGTCTCCTTCACTCTAATAATTTCTTTCTCCTGAGTAGGGATTCAACAGGTGTCCCTGAAATCTTGTAGGAGGTGGGAATCAACATGTGATAGAATGATGGTCATTTCCTCGATCAACGAACCGTAAGATTTGTTGGATTCAGGACATCGGGGTAGTGGTAGGGAGGCCCTCTAATCTAGTTCCATGGATAAGAGACCATTTTTTTGGTCACTTTTCGAAACTAGGGTTTTGCTCAGTAAGTGAATGTGAAATTTTTTCACATGGGGGTCAAATTCACATATTGCTCGACCGTGAAGGTGTAGGTAGTGTTCCCACATAACACATGCCTAAACACGCTTGCACGACCCACAAAAATCCCTTTTTGATGCACGATTTCCATTCTATGCCTCGGGTAGGGATTCAACAGGTGTCCCTGAAAGCACGAAGAAGGTGGGATTCAATGTGCCATAGAATCATGAATGTTTCTCAGATCGATGAACCTTTGGCTACATTAGATTCAGGACATCGGGATAGTGCTAGGGAGGCCCTCTAATTTGGTTCCATGGATAAGAGACCATTTTTTTGGTCAATTTTGGAAACTAGGGTTTTGCTCAGTAAGTGAATGTGAAATTTTTGCACATGGGGGTCAAATGCGCATGTTTCTTGACTATGAAAGCGTGGCTAGTGTTTCAACATAACACGTTCCTAAACATTCTTGCATGACCCATCGAAAGCCCTTTTTGATGCACGGGGAGATCCAAACCAAAGAGGAAGTGCAGCGATCTGCAATGATGTCTGCAGTCATAAATTGTTACCATAGTTAGACATGGATTTGAATGGATGGAATAATATGTATTGAAAAACTAACATGTTGTAATATACTTACCCTTTCCTGGGACATATCTCCCCCATGGGAGTGACCGCTTCCATCAATTTCTTGCCCCTCTTTAGATGCTAATAACATCTGCAAGTTTAAAAATTACAAATATTAGCGATCTATAAAGAAGTGTACAGTAAGAAATTTAAATAATTCGAACAAGATTCAGTCATAATGCATGCACTTACATTCTTCAAGTAATCATAAATTCCACCTTGGACTATGTTGTTGATATCAATGTCTCCAACATCATGTTCTAAGTGGGGTTCCTGCAACTTCAAAAAGTGTAAATATTAGACAATTTAATAAATTAATCAAGACTAACACGTGCATTAACAAAATGATATGTAGTAACAAAATGACAAATGTTTAAATATTACCTCAATGGTGGTTGTTTGGGCCTCGGGTACAACCACACCAGGTGCAGTACCACCCCCATGAGAGGCATCAATCTCCTGCAAGAGTAAATATTGCATATATTATGAATCTTTTAATATGTTACATATAGTATGGAAAAATTAAAAATTGAGCAATAACTAAGTTTTAAAACAATGTCCTTACCTAACCACCAGTCATTGTAGTGGTACCATGTCTTGGTCTAGGACCATAACAGGGTCCCCCACACGATGTGCAGACGTGTGGCTCGCTTTGAGGCACATGGGATGTCAGTCTATCCCCACCAATATATGTCCCTCCACCACGAAAAGCTGGTGGTTGTACACCAACAGAGGAAGAGGGCGCTCTCTGGTCAATAGTGGTCATGTGTCGAGAGACCATCTCAGCTAGAGTTAAAAATGCCTCCTGTGTGTGGGAAACCATGTCATGTGTAGGAGGGATGTCTACCCTCGGTAGCTGGGCACGGGGTGCAGGTATCTATGGATTCACATCTCTATGCCTAGCATTGGGTCCGTGTTGGGGCATCCCCCTACCAACTCCCTGGAAGCCCAACATATCAAAATAGTTTACATGTTTCTCCATCACAAACTCTGCATACAATTTTCGGAGGAAGTACAACGGTACTTCCCTATTGTTATGAGGGGGAATGTCAAAAACCATGTACCACCTATCCATCCAATTGTCTTTGATGGGTGGAAAGGCGCACCATTGAATAGAAATATGCAGCCTATTGATCTCCGGAATGTCATCTGTCCCATGTAGTCTAAACAATGAATAGATGTGTTGTTTTGTTATTATGAGTTTTTTTACCTCGTTGTAACTTAACCCATCAGCATATTGTTGTCTTTTACTCTCCATGTAAGATGAGATGCTATACAAAGCATCATTTGATCTTGCGATCGTATCAACAATAGACAACAAAGAATATGACAAGGGGCGGTGGATCTCATCTCCACCCCTCCAAGCAGAACCAATCTCTCTCAAATGGGAAATAACCCTCAGTATCTTTGCACTGTTATCCATAGTGGCCACTGCAATCATAAATACAAATAAAATATCATTAGAAATAAAAACCCATGATATAATCACATATCTAAGCACTGAAAGCTGTATAACTAATGTACGACAAATAATAACATAAAGTAAACCTATCATGTAAATTTAAAAATTGATCTTGAATTTTACAGTAAAGAATAAACATTTAACATTTTTTCATTTCATATGTATGTCCTAAATTCAAGTATTAATTCCAATTTTCAAGTATGCATGTGTACATAAAGTGTCTTGAGTGCATGTGTTGATTGCGAAGCTCCTCTATCTTATTTTAAGGCTTGGATTATGAATTTTTGTCAAAATTGTGAGGTGTTGACTATTTCCTTTGCAGGAACAGCTCCTAGATTGCCGGTAGAGGCAACAACTAGAACCTACAATAGGCGGCATAATGTGTTGTTGATGAATAAAATCCTAGTATAGGCAACGATTTTGTTAGATATGTAACTATTTGTTGTAGTGTGATGTTTTTTGGACTCCAAAGTCTATTTAGAAAATCTTTATGGATTTTATGGTTGCAATGGTTCCACTAGATTATATCATGTATGGTAGTATGTGATTGACATGTTTAATCAAATACATCAACCTACATATGTATCTTCACGTTCATAGAGTCTATTGTTGAACTCTGTTGTCTTGACCTTAACCAAAAAGTACCCTTCGTTGAAGATGAAATATTTGTTAAAGGCATGGGAAGCTTCTATACCGTATTTTAACACTTGGATTGGGAAGTTTCATCAAAACTATAAGGTATTCATTGATGTTCTTGGAAGAGCAACTTTGATATTTCAGATAGAGGCAAGGGATTTACCATGTGTGTTTATGTATTTTAGGGGAATATAAGAATTCTACTTGATTTTTTTTAGTTGTATGAAAGCTTGTAACATAATTGACAAACTTTGCATATTTGTTAATTTTGGTTTGGATTCACAATGATACTTGTGAATATAAATATATGCAAATAGTGAAGTTTGTTTGTTTTTTATGAGTTAATTGGGGTTTTGTTTACATTGGGCATGTAAATTACTTATGCAAAATTGCAATGTCCTTGACAAACTTTTCATATTTGTGGATTTTGGTATGGATTCACAAGGATGCTTATGAATATGGATATGAAAATGAAAATAGTGAAATTCATTTGTTTTTTGAGTTAATTGGGGTTTTGGTTTCCATTGGGCATGGTAATTTTGGGTATGAATTTTGGTAAATAATTAAAATTATTTAATTTTTATGATTAAATTGGGGAATTGGTTTCTATTGGCCAATTACATTGGGGTTCTTGTTTTTATTGGCCAATTCCATTGGGGTTTTTGTTTCTATTGGCCATAATTAATTTATTCTGCTTTACTTTTTCAATTTAGGGAAAATAAATTGATGAACAAAGAGAAAAAAACATGAAAAGAAATGAGGAAAATACCTCACAAATAGGAGGTTGATCCAAAGGTGGAGATGGATGGCTTTGGCACACCCAAAAACGTGTTCACTCAGTTGAGATTTGCTCCAAAGAAGTCCAATAACCGTGCAATGTGGCGAAAAAGATGTGCTCGGCCTATTGAAAAAAAAAAGATCTCCAAAACGCGTGCGCAATTTTTTTCACTAAAACAGAGGCGCAATTTTCTTGAATAAAATGGAGGCATGATTTACTTAAATAAAACGGAGGCATGATTTGGTTTATTATCCTAATTGACATGCCTGTTGGCAGCCTTGGGACTAGGCTTGGCAAGTTCATGATTGCTTGAAATGATTTCTTTTTTTTTGGATCAACAGTGATTGACTTCACTCCACCATTGCATCTAAAAGGTCAATCAACTTCTTACACACACTTGACATCCAGCTCGTTATGAAACAACTTGTTACAAAAGGAGTCGAGCTTGCTATGCTATATGACTTCAATAACATTTGAGAAAAAATAAGAAAAAGAACAAAGTCTATGTTCAGAAAAATAGAGAAATATAAATTAGAAAAAAATATGAGAAATTAAAATAAAAAGCTAACTACTTTTGCCTAGAAAAGAAAAGATAAAAGAAGAAAAAAAAAACGATGCAAATTATTTTGCAAAGACATTCATTATTTTTGCAATAAGAAATAAGCCAAAATATCAGAATGGATCCACTCTGTAAAAATATTTAATAAAGTGATGAATGAAGAATATATATATGAGGGGTTGTAGGATGCAAGTCCAGTCATTGTAAAGGTACAAATCCAACCACGTTTCCTATTGAGCACTCAGTAAGCCCAAACTTAAAGTGTTTATGGTGAGCCCATATGCATTTTGTGGCTTGCATGTGATATCGTGAATATGGTTGATTGAATATTCTATAAGAACCACATAGACGATTAAAGAGGTTTTATTAGAAAGTCTACAGTAAGTCATAATCTACTAATGTGCTTGGCTTGGGTAGGGGTGATTCTACAAGGACTAAAAGATGATGTATTTTGTTAAGATATTTTTGGGATGAATGGGATTGCTCTGTAATAAGATGGATTGTCAAACAGATAAGTATTTATTTATTGTTATTTATTTATAGTCTAACTTAAATTAATTTTATTTCCTTGTTATTTTATGTAGCAATTAGTATACATATTATTTTTATTCTTTGTGCTAGTACTCGAAAAGAAAGACTAATTGTTTGAAACTATAATGGATATATGTTCTTAATAAAATAACTTAATAATGTAGTTTATTATTCTTATGTGTATAGATATCCCACCGGTATAGATCCATTTAAAGGGGATCTACCAAGCACCGAGAGGAATCAAATCTCTTAAGGTGCAAATTCTTTTTTATAGTGGAAATGTTGAAGAAAAGTGTATTCAATGTTTATGGTTTTAGTTTTATACATATGCAATTCTAAATCATTTAAATTTAATTTAATCCAACATGTTATTTTTAATTATATTTATTATTTTTGTATAAAAAACACGACTTAACTTTAGGATGAGCAAAAAAGAGTTACACATCTCTCCTCTGCTGGACTATAAAATTCACCAATTCAAGACAATGATATTTATTTTCCATTTTTATAATCTTATATAAAATGTTACTAAAAACGTCCTTCTTATTCATATATATATTTTTGGCTATCCTTTCCAACAAGCTTACTATAGGATTTGCTTATATTATGTTTAAACTTTATACTTTTCTGATATAAGTTAGTTAAACTTTATAATTCTTGTTAATATTTTGTTGTAAACGGAACTCATTTGTTGCGAGTCTTTTACATTGTAAACATAAATAGAATATATTTTGGTATAGTTTTTCTATATGGTAAATAGAGTTGGAACAATTCTAGTTATTAATTTATTGTTATAAACAAAGTTAGAATGATTCTAGTTATTTACGTATTTATCTTTAATTATGTGTTCTTCTATTTACGTCTTTAAATTTTTAAATATAATTTATAATTATAAAATAGTTTCATTATATATAATATATGTTTGTTTATATATTGATGATGAATAATACTATTATATAAAATGAGTCTAACTATATTTTATAGAAAAATATAAAAATCTATTTGTTATATATATAAACAAATTTGTTTATCCATTCATATGTTAACGAGATAAATGAGTCATGAACAAATATATAAACTAGTATATTGTTCCTATAGTATATATCATTATAGAATTCTTATTCTATAAGCAAATATCCTTATGAATAGAGAAGAGTATTATAATAATTCACACAGGCAACCATTTATTTATTCATATAAAAAATATTAAAGACTTAATGAGGTCGAACGCCATTTTTACCGAAATAGCATATATAAAATATTAAAGACTTAATGGGGTCGAACACCATTTTTACCGAAAACAATGGATACAAAGGGTTAAAGTCACCTGAGAAAGATCATGTGTGTATGTAATGTTCTTAATCAAAAGTTTAGGGGCATTAACTCCTACTTCCTAATATATAATTAATTGATCCCCAAATTTATCCAAATAGTGGCTTTATTATGTTTATTGAAATAATAATCATATGGTGCATACAAAAGGAATATATTGTCAAACCATTGTAAGATGCCAAATAGGGTCACATACCATTGTAATTGTCTTACTAAAAAATCATAGCTATTAACTCCAATGCAACTCGAGAGAACCATTAGATTCAAAACTAGGAGCATGAGTTCAAATCTTCACACACAAAACACTAGGTTGCAAACTCTTTCTAAACACCTTCCAACAAACTCAAATATGTCCCAAACAGATTCAACTTAACACTTACACTCCCAGCATACCGAATCTAAACAATAACAAAGTCAAGATAACCTTTATGGAATATTGGAACACTTTACATAGACATTTATAATTAACGGTGTGCTAGCATAATTGTACATACTAACCCATTCGCGAAATGATCATATCTAGGGAATACGAAAAATATTTTTCAATGAAATAAAAAGTTTTCCCAAATGGAAGTAGATATCTGAACCTAATTTAATAGGTATTAGAACCCAAACACTAGCATAAATGCTAAAACCAGAAAATAACTTTTGATCCCCACAACCTGAGTGCAATATTTAGAACACACACAATAATAAAGATTCCAAATCAACACCAAGTTCTTCCAAACACATATGAATTGAGAAAAATAGATTACTAACATAGACCCATATGAATGAATCTCACTACCTCATTAATTTTACACAACCATACATTCACAAATCTACACATAGATTTATAGATATAGTCGTAGTTTATCCAATTCTTGAATAATGGATAATATAGAATGGAAAAAACTGTGATTTTATTATGAATAGAGGATATTCATAGAGTACATAAAAGGATTCAACATAATCTTGAAATATAAATAAATATTTTATACAAAATGGAGAGAAATGGATGCTAGAGAACCATAGAGAAAAGAGGGGAAAATACATCTCTAATGAGAAATCCACTTCACCGTTACATTTTCCACAAGAAATATTTCGACCCAAAATCAAACATTTTACTTCTACAATGTACCCTCCATCAAATATCAGTTATACTCGGCCATTAGAACAACCTTCATGAAGTTTGGATAGCCACAAGTGTGTCATCTTCAAGCAAAATCCACCACAAATTTGCACTCCTAGATACAGCATAGATCACAATTCTATTAACTAGAACTCAAACACACGCACATTAATTAAACCCCACTACTATATATGAACATAAAACCTATAATAAATCTCTCTCTCTATATATATCTAAAATTTATTTCTCCTCTCAATCAATTTCCATGAAGAAAAGTGAAGAGATCTAGATGATCTCCTCCTCGTTGCTAGTTGGCATGGAATATTTCACAACCTAAAGTAGTTTACAATTGCAAGGGGAACATCTCCCAAGATGGAAATGGTATCATCTCTCAATATATGAAAATATACAAGAGTTATCCAATATCAAAAAATCAAAATGACCAAAATCTTTATACCAATAGACATGCATCCTTCTTATAAACTTCATTCGACCCTTCCCCTTCGTTCTAGAATTATCTCGTAACATAGTTAATAGAATATATGAAATAATGTTAAATTTATGAGAGAGTGGGTCCTTAGAACAAATTTAAATCCCTTCCTGATCTTATTTGACCAAATAGCTCTTTACCCCACTTCGAAATTGAAATTACCTATGTATAGCCAGTTTTTTGGGAAGTTACACGTTCATGTGTGCCCACCTTCAACTCTAGCACCCTTCTTGACTAAAAATAGGACCTGGAACATGTCATAGGATGTGATAAGTTGTTATAATCTGTCATATGATGTGATTCACTTCATAATTTGTCACAAGATTACCATAGATGTCATAGATTATCATAGATTTTATATTTTTATCAGGAGGAGTTACAACTCATGATATGGCTTTTCACAAAAACTTCTTGAGAGTTACAAATTAAAATTTATGCCCTCATGATGTCTTATTCCACCTTGTAATTCAAATTTGGGGTAATTTCAACTAATGTAGTCCCAATTCAACCTTCTTATGTACCCTCTTTAGCCATTTTTTCCTAATGTTGCATCATTTCACAATTTAGATATTAAACTATACAAATATTTGCCCATGTAATCACTTTGATAATTTTCCATGACTTTACGAAGTGACATAGGTAAATGCATCTCACTAGTCCAATGGAATGGTTGATATAAAAAAAATTGGAGACATTACAGTGTGTGTGTGTGTGTGTGTGTGTGTGTGTGTGTGTGTAAGCTTGTTACTATAATGAAAGGGTTTGAAAATAGAAACTGAAGGCACAATCCATTAATCATTAGCACATACAAATCGTATTAAAGATTGAACAACAATACATTGAAATGTTGTATACATGCTACCATAGATAATGGGTTGATCCTTAAGGGCTTCACTATGTTCTAGCAACTATATACAAATGTAATGAAAAAATAAAATATATAGTAAGAAATCTAGTGGAAATCCATTGAGTCTGTATATGTTAATACAAGCAAGATAATCCAAAGGATATTACTGTAAGACTATTGCATAAATAATATATCACGTAAAATGATAAGAACGATAACAATACCTTGCATAAGAAAGCGGTGAAAAATTGACAAATCCATCATAGATTTCATCCTTTCTTGAATGTTGGAACAAAAAACCTTCATGACACTTAATCTATGTAACGTCCCCAAAAATTGAAAAAAAAATATTAGGCTAGTAAAAACTACCTATGCGGAACATTATTTAACTTGCGGATTATAACATACACTATGTGTACCACTGTTTGGTCGTAATCTATTACTACATCCAATCATCTTACTTTCAGTTATGTGTATTACTGTATTTTACTTAATTTCTCATAATGTTGATTACTACATTATTCTTATGGTTATACTTTGTTGTGTATGTGTCGTTACTTCATTATATGTTTCGTTAATTTCATAAGGAATTCACTTATTGTTTACATGAATCTAACTTATTTTTGTTCTTGGAAACAAAGTGGGAGGACTGGTGGGACTAGTTCTCCCATGTGACTATCTGAGAGGTAAAGTGTCTACCTGTCTAGCAGGATTACTTAGTTCTGTTTGAACTAAGGCATTTCTTTCATTCTATGCAGATTGTACTTAGCGATGGAGACTTGTTTAAGGAGTGTTGAACATTTTGATCATTAAAAACACCTACTAGTTGTTTTATGGTTTCTTACAGTCTCAACTTGATAATGAGGTAATTACTTTGTTTATCATTTATACACCTAGATATATTATCTATGTGATGCCTACTATTCATTATGTAATTACGGATTCATGGTTCCTATCTCAATCTATTTGTAATTCATGTTTATTTTATTTAAAAGTACTAGTACATATTTTATTTATTCTTGACAGGTTATAAACTTTGGATAAAAGACCAAATCTCGATTTTATACATAACAATAATACCATGGCATATTTCATATGCCATGGTTCTAAGTTGCATGCTTAGGGAAATGGAAAGGCAAGGTTTTAAGGCTTAAACCTAAGGTATACGTGGTATATAATATTATACCTTGTAATAATATTTGGGGTGGCAAATATAACATATGGTTTGAATGTTACACAATGGGGTTTAAGACTTTGCATGGGAGAAAGACCATCGATATTGAATCGATTTCAAACTATAGAGATGTGGGTTTTGGGTTGATAATGGACACCAGGATGGCGCAATTAATGCGTCTTGGGATTTGGGGAAGCCCAAGCTTAGGGCTTGGCTCCATGAAAGACTTGGTCATTTTTCTTGGCTTGATGTTTTTTTGGTCTTGGGTCTGTATAGTGGATGAAGGCGTCTTCTAGGTTGACAGAGGTAAGGAGTTTTTGAGCTTTAGCAGCATTGTGGTTTGTTGCTTGCTTATCTCAGATTTCATACTTCTCATCCTTCATTTTCTTGGTGATCACAGGTGATAGGGTTAGCAAGGGGCAGCGTGGCTCAGAGCTTCGCAGCTAGTTCATGGGTAATACCATAATATCCACGGTAACCCTGTTACATAAGCTTACCCTTGTAACCTGTTGGCTTTATGGGTGGGTCTGATTTGCATCACATCGTTCATTGGATTTTTACTATGCGATTTCTTATTTTCCTTCAGGCCTGGGTTTTGCAAATATTTGGGTTTGTAAATAATGGTGTTGTTAGCAGTGAATGGGGGCTTGGGACTTTTAACAAATTCTATGTTTTATTTATGTAATTCGTGTTTGGATTTGAGACTTAATCCTGAGCAGCACTATTGCTTGCAATGGTGCCATGGCCCTTCGCACGACTGTGTAAATTATGTTAATGTGGTAACTCACCAAGTTTTTAATACATACCCCCTTTACATTTTTGGCAATGGTTATTAAACTGGACTGTGTATATAAATCTATGTTGCAATATTTGTTTATTAAGCTTATGTTTTATGTGGAATTCTCCTTCACGAGTAGTCTATGTATTGTTACCTTCATTTTTTGTTATTAGTTGAATGAATGGAAAAATAGTGACAGCGAATGGCTTGAGGCCATGCCGTGCATGGCATGAGTGCTATTCCATGGCAGCTGCAACCTCATCAAATATTTAGGATTTAGGATTTTGTTTTTAATGTGTAATGATTTTTGTGACCGTGTATTTAATTGTGAAGGTTGTGGCCATGTAAAAGATATAAGACCCTTCAGGATTCGATCCTAGATCGTGTTCTGTAATGGGGTTTGATTTTAGGGGACTGTGTATTTATTTAATGTGGTTGAGGCCATGCTTATAGCGTAGGGGAATAAACGAGGGTCTCATGACCTTGTTGTAGCGTATTTATCTTGTTATTATAGCCCACACACACTTTGTGTATAGCGTGGCCTTGATAGATGTAGAACGACGCTAGTGGATTTGAATCCTAGTCGTTTCTTGTATACTTACTTGTATTGTGTAAAATATCATGATGATGCTATTTTAATTTAAAAGGAGTATTTTCTATAATATGGTGGTTTTTATTAAGGCCTTCAATTTGGCTTGGATGCCCACCAGAGTCGATACTATGACTTTTGTGTATAAGATTTTGATAAGGCTTATAATATTAGGGCTGTCGATTTTAATTACGAAAATAAACTTTATTTTAGACCAGTGAATGGTCACAATACTTACTATGTTTATTTTCTTATGATGAAGTTATTTTAATGGAAATGATTCAGTAGTTAGCGTGTATTTAAATACGCAGACCTTGAAATGTCTTTGCTGGTTTTTATCTTGGATTTAATATGGAAATGTTTATAATTTGTGCTTTATATATAATTACTGTATTGGTAGGTTAGATTTGTATTTCTATTTCATATCAGTTAATTTATATATTTATATATACAGTAGTTCAGTTGTAGATAATAGCTTAGGTTAACTAGGTTATATGATTATACTTATTTATATATA